>VXBO01012660.1:3349-25998 GCA_013400135.1 Rhinoptilus africanus
CGGGCGGCCCGGGGGCCCGGTGCGCCGGAGGGAGGGGGGGCTGCCCCGGTGCCCCACGGCGGGATCTTGGGCGAGCGGGAGAGGGGGCGTGTTGTGCGGGAACCTGTGTGACCGCGACCTAACATCTCCGTGGCGGGCCTGAGCCAAGGCGTCCTTGCTGCCCTCGCTCCGGCTCTAGTAGCAGCAAACCCACCTCGACCGGGGGTCTACTAGACCGAATAGTCACTGTAAGGCTTGAGCTGTGGTTGCAACTAGTGCCTGTGGAGTGAAAGAGTCACTAATCCGAGCACAGAGAGGAAGGGTTGGCTGTTGTTACGTAAGTTTTGATGTCATGCATGTAGGAGTTTGGCTAAACTTTAGCCTTCTTAAACATAAATCAGGAAAATTCTGCTTCACAGACAGTAGAGAACATTTTTGTTTTTCTTCATCTGTCACTCGTTTCGTCCCCGTAGGTTAGCAGAGAGAGTTGATATGGAGGGTATTTCCTCAATCTCGTCTCTGCAGTTCCTGGCCAAACTGCTTCGTGATACTCCGGAGGAAGATGATGATGATGATGAACATGTGGTGAGTCTTTCATAAGAAATGCTACTTCTTTCACTTGGGGTACCACAGCCTCACCCAGTTAACTGAGGAGAAGCAAATCCCTCTTTTCCAAAGGAAGTAAAAAGAGAATGAAAACCATAGAAGGCTTTGGACTGACTGAAACAGATAGATACTAGAAGATACTTTCAGGGTAACAAGCTCTTGAAGGAGAGAATAGGGAAGATGCCCCAGGAAATCAAGGAAAGGTTGCGACCACAAAATAGGAGGCAGATTTACTTTTTCAGCCTGAAGGAAATGAGAACAGGTAGTTGAAAGAGCTTTGGATACTTTAGACTTCTACCTGCTTTTCCCTGAAGCCTGCCAGTGATGAAGGCAATTACAGCTGAATACTTCATATGAAAGGAAAAAAGCTGCTGCTCAACTTCTGAGCAAAGGCTAAAATATCCAGGGGCGACTGAGTGTGCTAATTCTGTGTGTCAGGCATTGAAGAACTGTAGAGATAATTGATCACTGCGGTACCATAGCGATATTGGTGGCTGTAGAGTAAGGAAGGGTGAGTAACCAATCTAAGGTGAGTGATTAGTGAGCGAAGTATTTTTCTATTCTTCTATATCGATTAGTCTCAGGACTAGATGAAAATCACAGCTTTAGGAAAACGTACATTGTTCCTGCAACATGCAAGCGCCGCTTTGCTCTAGGCATGTGTGTGTGCTGGGGAGAAATACCCCAGGAGGGCCACAGGTGCCAACAATCACGATGTGGAAAGCCTCTGTGCAGGCTCAAAACTTTACCAAGTCTCTCAGGATTTTGAACAAATGCCTAAAAATCGCTCCTCAGCAAAGAGCCAGCTGGGTGACCCAGCAGTTGTGCACTAGCCGTGGCAGTGGCAGTAACATTTGGAATAAAAGGGACACCTATCCCTTGAAATTTCCTTTCAGGAGGTGGTAGATGTGGTCCTTCACACCCTAACTCCCCCTCAGCCGTTCCATGCCTGACTTTTAAAATTAGCATTATTGCTGCGCTGCTTTGCAGTAAACATCCTAATCTTAAAAGAATTTGTTTGCATCTTTTTAATAAAATGAATGACACTTCAGAGACAGAAATGGAAAATTGCCACAAGGGATGTCAATTAAGTCTGAGTCAGGCTGGGTAAATTGAAATCTTTATTTTGATTTAATTCAATGTTCTCTGCATATGAGGCACTTTCATCAACCCAAGGAATCTTCCTAAATAGAGAAATGCCTCACATTGGCCTATTAGCGCTAAATTGATTCCTAATTAGAGGAAAATGTTCTTGCCTCATACTGTCAAAAGGAATCCAAATGCTGTGATGGGGTTTGCACGTAGCACCCTTGGTTTCCTGCAATATTTTCATGTCGGGGAAAGCATGGAATTTTGCCCAAATGCCACAGACATGAAGAGTCAGGAAGCACTTCTGTCTGTAATTCTGGGCTTCTGGGAGTGCTGCTTTAACCCATTAAATGTCAAGGCCGTTTTCCACTGGCTGAGAGTGAAGAAGAGAGATCAGTCAGTGGTTCAGTCCTGAAATGGGATAATATTTTCTGGATTCTGGCAGGGATTTGCCTCACCTCAGATAACTTTTTCTACTTACTGACATTATTGTTGTTACTGAGCTGAGCTCTATAAAAACTGATGGAAGTTCCATTTGCCTTTTTTGCAGCCACGCTGTTCTGTTAGTGGCATGACTCCTGCTAGTATTGGACCAGTAAAGAAAGAGAGCAGTGGTAAGGAGGAGTGTTTGTGTGTTTCAGCATTCAGTCCCATGGTAGCAGCCTACAACAGCTGGAGTAACTTCCGAAGTTCCCACTGGTGGGGTTTGCTTCCATAAGAGAGTGGTCACTGACCTTTCAGATGGAAATAGTTAATGCCAGTTTTACACTTGCAACGTAAAAATCTTCTTTTCCCCAAAAGCTTAACTGCAAAATCTACAAAAAGAATCAGAAAGGGTAACTTGAGAGCACCGCAGCCTCCAGTGGTGATGATAAACAGAGTACAGAGCAATACCGGGTCACAGGCTGAGGGGAATCCTAAGTGAGCAGCAAAAAGCTCCATATAAGCACTCTCATGGAATTGTTAATTCTCACCTAGAGCAAACCAGGAACATGGGCTTCTAACTACTTACCTGAAAGGATCTTCATGGAGCAAACTGCGTGGAACTGAGCCCATGCCTGTGAGGAGGAAGAACTCTGAAGCGTACCTTGAAATGCAGTCATACCATATTCCAACCAAAAGTTTCACAATCCAGTTTAGACCATGCACAGGGACAAGCAGTAGCTTTGTTCATTGCTGCCCTCATCAGACCGAGAGATGTTTTTCGCCTATTCTCCTTCCTGCACCTAGTTCTTTGCCTGGAAACCCTGGACAATTAAGTGCTTTGCATGACTCCAGGTATTCTGGCATCATACAGCAAGGCTTCTTCTTTGAAGTGCTAGATATTTTATGCCTGAAAGGAGGATTGCCTTGATATTGAGGCTGGGTAAAGGAGATTTAAGGGAAAGGAAAATATCCTCCCTCTCCAAATTCTCATTCATAAGATACTGAGGTGGAGGAGACTGTAATCATTGACTAGAATGTTTTTAATATAAAGATTTTTTTAAAGCTTAGAAAAAAAAAAATCTAAGTTTTTGGAAAACCTAGAGGAACAGGGACATTCCAAAATATGACTGCAATTTTTCTCATCACTTACAGGTACTTTTCAAGTGAAATCTGAAAACAGGAAAACTATTTGGAATGCAGAGGAGGTGCCAGAAGGATCTGAATTTGATGATACCTGGGACCCCAGAGAACAGCCAGAGTAAGTGAGCTGAGACTGCCTGCGTGGGTTTTACATCGCATTAACGGCAATAAGAATTAAACAGCATCTGCTGCGTTTGAGTCAAACAGCCATTGGAAAAGCTTGTGTCATGGAGGGAGAAAGGAAGGGTATGGGTGCTGCTGTATTTAAAGCAACACATGAGGAGTGATTTTAATCTCTCCCTTGGAAACCTTCTGATCTCATAACAGAAACATAGAGTTGGTTTTTCCCATCATAAGACTACTTGAAGTGTCAGATACTTATATAAAGTTGGATTAGGAGGGGAAGTCAGCCAGCAAAATGATTTACTAGCTTTCAAATATGCCGTTTGTGTGAAATACCTGTCTTTTCCCTCGGCAACCGAGATGCATTCATGTTTCATACTCATAAATTCATAAAGTACTCCAACTTATATTTGCATTTCAAAGAAATAAGCTCTTTTAGAGGCAAATAGTACTACAGGAAGGAAGGCTATATGCAGGCAGCTTTGAACTTTTAAATCTTGCAATTCAGTCTTAGTCTACTAAGAAACAGCCTAAAACCAGTCTTTTACCTTGCTCCTAGAAAAACAAGAACAAAAACATTCTTGAAATAAATACAATCAGGCATGTCACCTGTAGTTTGTAGGGGTCAGAAAGCCTTCAGGGTCAATCCACAAAGCAGCCTTTGCATTTCTAATCATGGTGTTCTGATGCAGTATCTCGGAGTGCTAAATGCTGGAGCAGGTGGACCGAAGAGGGTTTGTGGTGTTTGACTAGTTGATAAGTGTCATACTCACTTAGGGTGCGTTTCCTGATCCTGCAAAGGCTGGTTAGCAAAGTAGAGGCAGCCAAGTGAGTGCCTTGGAAGGTGGAGTGAATGATCTTCACCCGTCTTCTGCCTAACTCACTCGTGGCTCTGAACAGAAACCCAGTGCAGATGGGGTGAAGAGACTTGAAGGGAGACTGCAAAAGAGAAGCAGCAATACAATGGGGATGTTTACAGTCCTCTGAGAAATACAATCTTCTGCAGTGTCCTGCCCCTTCTCCAGGATTATTAGGCAACTACTTCTCTTTCTCAGGTATCAGATTTTGTTCAAACAGTGTGTGGGAACAGAGGACGTCTTCTTTGGGATGAGCAGGAAAGACCCCTCCACAGCCTGCTGTGAAGATATGGTGGTGAGCTGAACCTGTGTCTCCCATCCCTTCTTTGTGCTCTTTCTCTGCCCTTTTCAGTCTTGCCTCCTTCTTGAGGGACGGAATGCAAACACCAAGCGGTATTGCTGCCTTTGGCCTCCTGTAGGATTTTCTTGTAGCCCTTCAGGCATTTGTAGATGATATTTACACTCTCTAACCTGAAGAACTCATGTACCTCCTCATGGTCCTAGTGTACTCAAGAGAATCTGTGCAAATGCATGTGCCACATACAGACTTGAGGGAAATAAAAAGTAGCTCTAAGATGAAGTTTCATCTTGGACACAATTTTGGAGGGGAGGGAGGCTGGGAACGAGATGGTTTTCATCTGCCTGCATTTTTTAGAAGGTATGTGAGTTAGCAAAATGCTATAATACTGACTGTCTTTAAACTTGCAGGTATCAGATCCTGTCCCATTATTATATGATCAAAGATCTCCTTGCTTTCTGAACTTCAAGACAGCTAGAACTGCTGTGCAAGTTTTCTAGTAGGAGCAAGCTGTCCTTGGAATACACAAAGCCGGGGGGGTTGCTGGATGTAGAATACCTGTCAATTATATTATCAGCTCAGGATTTTGAAGAAAATAGGACATCAATACACATCACTAAGCTATTGAAAGCAATGATTACCTCTGTCATATCTTCTCTGATACAAATTACCAACTCAGAATGTTGCTTTTTGACACTAGTGTGAAAATATTTGTGAAGATGAGATCTTTTATGGCTTGGAGGGCTACATATCTAATCACAACTTTACCTCTGCCCATCATTTCAGATTAAAATCAAGCTGCCAGACACAAAGTACTCAGACATCGTATTAGATATCCAGGACAAGGTTCTTGATCTTCGAACTCCCCAAAAGTAAGTGAAGCACAATTGATAGAAGTACAATTAATATCTTGTTTGAAAGAAAGTTTAACCAAGCCTTCGACTGAATGCTGTATGGAAAGCAAAGCTAAAGATGAAGATCAGTTTATTAATCACACACGAGAAATAGATGTAGGTAAAACCAACTGTAGTCCTTCCATAGGTGTATAGTGTGCTAACTTTGAATCTGTGACTATTCTAGCAAAAATAGCTTTAAGGCAGATTTTGGCTTCATAAACAGCAAGGCTTCAGGGGCCCAAAATGTCTGGCAAAAATTTCTCACAGTCATGAAGGACTTCTTGGGAGTTTGCTTTCTGAATACTAATTTGTACAAATCTATAACTAAAGAAGGTCAAAAATGTGCAGATACATTTTTCAGAAGCTGAAAGCCAAATTGTGGACATATCCAGGCATGGAAACAGAGATGGAAATGTCACAAGGTTTCCATAAAAAGATTTCCTTTGAGATCTTTTTTTTATAGTGCTATTTCAAACCTGCGGTGATAATCAACTGACTGATATACTCTCAGGCTTCTCAGTCTTCCTCCATGTTTCCCTCAGTGTGCAATTGCCCTGCCTGTGATTTCCAGGTAGTTCCTATCTCTGTTTTGCTTTAAGTCCTTCTTCATAATAGAGTGCTTTCATAAGAAAGCTTAATCTTCTCCGGGCTGACTTGCTGCATTGAACGGAATGTAAGAAGATCCATATGTGAGTAGTTTCCTGCAAATAAGTTCAAGGTGCAAACCATGGATTAAGGTCCAAATAAGTTCTGTCCCTAGTGGACTAACTATAGAAAAGCCACCTTTCTCACAGACAAAACCAGGCTGAGTCAATTGCCTCCTGCTTTGATTTAACCCAAAGATGCAACAGGAGTGGAAGAATGGAAGTGCTAGTTGAAACTGGAAAATCGTGAAGAATAATTGTTCAGCTAATGACTTGAGGAACCGATACGTAGTGAAAGAGGTAGCTTAATGCAGGACTGCAGATGCAGGAAAACTTCAGTATCCTTTTTCTTTTGCCATTCTGTCTTTTTGGTGACTCAGATCTGCCATTATTTTCTTAGTATCCAGCTGTCTCTAGTTACAAGCTTAGCAAATAAAAAGTATGCCATAAATCTAATGGTTGCTTGGGTACAGCCTGAGCCAGTGCTTCTTTCACAAGTACTTCTCAGTATGAAAGAAACAAACAAGATTTCACCTTCTACATGATGAAAACACCGTACTCTCACAGATGTTTAGGAGGGCTCAAAGGAACTGTTTCCAACTCTGTAGTCCTGGGGCTGATTCTAAGCCAAGCTGATTTTAAGGACTTCTCCAAATTATGGTAAATGGCTGCCTTCGGTAGATGTGGTGCAAAGGTTTTTTGACTGTACCTATTTCAACCGTGGCTCCTACAAGAAACTGAAAAGGTCTGGAAAAGAATCGGCATGATTTAAACCCGAATTTGAAGTACCCCGCATTTATGCTACCATGTTGTTGTGTTAGGCTTTATTGAATTTGGCTGGGCGGATCTCTTGATTCTAAAGTGTCCTTGATTCTGGTTGCACTGTCAATAGAGTGGAGGCCCAATACTGGCCTGTCGTTCGTATTGTTAATATATAAGCCTGGGATAAGAGGGGAAACAGTCCAGACTCTGCACGAGCAAGTAAGTTTGAACTGTTGTCAATGAGAAGAGTTGAAGGGATCCAGACTGAGACATCCTCATGAGGAAATAAACTGGAAGGTTTGTCAGCCATTGCAGGAAAAGCTGTATGTCTAACATAGCGAGGGACTGTGGAATAGTTCCTGAGTCCAAGATCCAGCCTTTCTTTGTGTATTATGTACCTGAGCCACAGGTAGGGGATCTTTGAATTAATCTTCACTGTAGGTTAAAACCTCAGCAACCTCATAACTCTAAGTCCATTCTCATCCCTGAAGTGTGCTGTGCAGTGTAGACATACCCTTTGTGAAACTGGACTGGGCAGAATCTTTAATCGGGCTGCACCACTTATTTCTTTTTACTAGAGAAGACAAGCTCCTGAAGACACTTTGAGGCTTTAGCATTATTCAGATTTTTACCACCAGGAGAGCATTATCAATGCAGCTTCTCTTTCCTCTGCATTTAAAATGCAGCACTGTGCAAAAGCAAGAGCAGCGGAGAGATCCCACAATCCATCATTGGAAAGTGTTGTCATAGCCACAGCCAAAAAAAAAAAAGAACAGTGTTGGAAATATTTCAGGGCCTGTATAGCAGAGCATCAGGTATTGCAGGAAACCCACAACCTGTCATGAGAAAGGAGATCCACTGAAAGAACGATCTTTGGTATACTGATTGGTGGATTGCAGGGGTAACTTGCAATGCCATCTCAATTGCTGACGGTCTGAGACATTGACATTTACTGTGTCTTCTTTTACAGGAAGCTGCTGCTGCACCTACCCTACCACGTAGACAGCAAGAAAGGTAAAGCTCGCTTTCTCTCTGAAGAGGAGACCTTGGAAGTCACCTTGAGAGTGTCAAGGATGTTTGATTTCATAAATTTTCTCTGATGAATAGAGGAATAGGGAAAGTTTGCAAAAAGTAATCTCTTAGTTTGAAGTCTTCTTGAAACCTAACTGGTCACGAAATAGTAGACTGTTTTGCTTGATCAGTCCAGGAGGAATATCCCTGGAGAAATCCAATGAGTCAGAAGGAACATAGCAGCCATAGGTTCTAGAAGCTGAGGCAGTCCTTGCGCTGCTCTGGTTAACATTCTGCTTCCTTCAGCCTGATACAGGCTCTGTGAATTGGAAAGCCAGAGAACGTCTTTTTGTGGTTATGGCTGATAAATAGCACAATAAGGCTCTCACCAACGAGTCTGGAGCTTAGTTACTTTTGCAAGACTTACAAGTGGGAATATTCTTGCTTGGCCTCTAATGCTGGCATGGGTATCAGTTCGGAATCTACTCTTAGCTACTTCTTGATGAGAAGATCAAAGCTCTCAGGGATCCATATCCGCACCTGAGGCTCCTTTACACTGGCAGAGCAAGGTAACCAACTATAGTTGGATTGTTGAACAGCTCAGCTCTTTTCAGCAGTTTTTGACGGTGTATGGTTCAGTGTCATCTATTCACTGCTGCCCCTCCAGCTATTTTTCTGATCTTTCTTGATTAATAAAAGAATGTGTTCTAATGAATGGTCTCAGTTACCTTTCACTCTGCCTTCTCTATATTATGTCCGAAGAGACTTCCTAAAAGTGAGATCAGTGGATCTTTGCATAACAAAGCATCACTTAAAGGGCTGAAATTCCTCAAAAGCTTGGCCTTCAGGTCCAATCTAAAGCTACAGAGACGGGTAACCAAAGTGTTTCTCTTACTAGCTGCTGGGCTAATATATTCATTTAACATTGTTAATCATGAAGGAAACAAAGGTATTTGCTCAATGATCAAAGTGGAGAGGGCAAGCAGGGCCTTGCATGTGGATTGACTTTAGGTACACTTAACGAAAAGCTTTACAAGCACTTTAAAAACAAAATAGCTTGGGTCCTGCATTCTTCTGGCGTAGAAGTAGAGGAAAATAATTGGCCAATAGGTTGCAGGTAGTACCCATGTGGCTAAATTTGTGGGAGGCTGTAATGAAAAGATGAATTCTCCATGATGGATTGAAGATGCCGACAGCGAGTTTCCAGGTGTATTTTTTTGTTTTGTTGGGAATTTTCAGAATTCACAGTGTGTTTCTAACATACTGCATTCTAACTTTAGGACAAATAAGGCTGGTGTCTGCACGTTTCAACCGGTTCCCTTAAAAGTGGACCCTCCGCTTGGGTGAGAATAATACCACCCAACCTCTGCTTTAGTTAATGCACTGGAAAGCAGATACCTCAGTTATGAATCATCACAAGCTATCAAATATGCTGATAACACTAAGGAGCTCCTCCAATTTGTATTTGCTTCAGTTTCCATAAATTGGATTTGAATGTCTTTTATTTCTACTCCACAAAGCTGTGGTGGAGGGGAACAATGCAGATGTATGAAAAGGCTGAGATCATTCCTCCTGACTCAGTTTGTACTGCCTGTGGTTGCCAAGAAAGGCGCTTCTTGGGAAAAGGTTGTTTTTGTGGTCCCTAGACAATGTGCTGCTTCATTTTTGCATTTCTTATACAGATTACAAGAGAAGTGGAAGATTGACTTGTATTTATACATGTGAAGGCAGCATTTGCCCAAATTCATTCAGTAAATCCATGGCAAAGCAGAGTATAACTCTGCTCTTCGAGACCCATTCCAGGGCTCTATTTACAAGGTAATGTTGCCTTTATAGTTGGCAGTAGTAATTTACTGAGCCTTAAATCATCAAATTCTACTTAATTTAATGTCAATGTCTGATACTGAAAACAACGATGAGTTTGGCTCATTGTGCCTCTCTCTGGTGTTTTAGTTTCCTATGGAAATGAGCGTATGCCACACTGGTATCCATGCCCTATTTTCTCCCCAAATATTTTTTAACCTGGGGGCATTTTATCTGCATTAAAGAGACAAAGATCTGAGGTGAGTATAAGAAAGTTGGCTGCTGAATAGAAAAGGGAAATACAAATCAGTATTGCCTAAGGGGGAAGTTCCAGTGCGATTTCTTGTACCTGCTGGCCAGTCGTTCTGTACGCCCTTACTCCTGGCTGCCGTGGGTCATCCACACCGCTCCGTGGGGGAAAGCTGGCAAGCTGGTGACAAAGCAGGATAGGGAAGGAATTGCAGGGAAAGGGAAATACGCTGGCAGGAGGGAAGCTGAAATCACAGCGTCGGGGTATATGAACACGGGAGACAAACTCGTCGGAAGCCAGGCTTCGTATTTTCCGCTGCTCAACAGGACAATCTCTACGGCTGTTTGCCACAGAGTAGAGACATTGGTCCTGGGGTGGGCGACTTGCTGTTCTGATCAGATCCATCGCCCGAATGCACCATTATCGCCGGGAGAGCCTCTCATGTTCTTGCTTTCTTCCCATCAGGGAGAGAGAGGCTGCCCTAGGCAAAAGGTTGGGGTTTATTTTCCCGTAGATCATCCCAAGCGGAAAGTGGTCAAAAGGACATGCAGGCTGCCAAGCTGCCCAGAAACCTGGGGGCTGCTGCCAGCTACAAGAGTTAACTTTTTCCCAAGGGCTTGAAGGCAGTTTTGCATTGCTGAACTAGCACTGCCAGAAATCCTTCTGAAGGGGATACAAAACCCCCTTTGCCTCTGAACATCAAAGCTGTTGCCTAAGTACCACTCCAACACCTGCAGGCATCTTAATTAATCAAAATTATGAGCCCAGTTAAACAACCCAGCCATTAAGCCCTAGCCATTAAGCATCATCAAGCTTTATTTGGTTCCCTAAGAAACATCTTGATTAAATGTATTGCAGTTAAGTGGAGGGTACTGTAGCTGTGGAGATGAGATGGAGGCTGTTTGCAGCAGCATCCCAATAAACTGCAGGTTGTCATCTCGCCTTGTTCGTGCGTTCTGTCCTTCAGTTGTGGTGGCAGAGCTGCCATCCCCATTTTGATTTGTTCCTGCTTTCTGTCAGGACTATGGTGGTGTGATAAAGTACACAGCCCAGCCTCTCTTCATATCCCCCTTTGTCCACATACTGACCTTCTGAGGCAAAGGTTCTTTCCTCATTCTACAGCCTGAGAAAGAGAAAACCCAGAAGAGTTGCTCCATATAAACACCTAAGACAGAGCAAGAACTTAAATTTACATTTTTCCCTTAAATCCGCAGTCTAGCTTCTGGCCTGCTCTCATTCCCATTTCCTCCAGGTCTGTTGTTGATGTCATCATATACCCCTTGTGTTTGTTTCAAAAGGAAGACTACTTCATTTTTCTGCTGTTCAGTTTAAAGTTTGTATCCAAAATTTCTATGTACTTCTTTCATTGCGGGAAACGCTACTTTATCGGTGTCTGCTTCCCTCCTGATAAAGTTTATCTAAAATAACTAGGCCATATCTATGTGTACAGAAAGATCTCTCCCCTGCAGCCTACGGAGTAAGGAAGGAGAGGAGACTGGTATCGCGTCTTTTTCATCTAACCCCGGTTCCTGACGCTGAGCGCGTGAGACTGGACCCCTGTGGGCAAAGCGGAGCCGAGCAGCATCCCTTGCAGGCTGCGGTGCACGTTGACACTCAGAGGAGTGCGAATACACGAAGGAAACTCTCAGTGAAGTAACCCATGTCCCCAGGGCCTCCCAGATTTTCTCTTTCAGACAGAGGTGACCGCTGTTAGCATCCATTGCTTGTGCATCTCCTCGTGCTGGAGTGAGTGCCTTTGAACCCGCTGGTGTTGGCAGACCTTCACCCCGTTCTCTGCAGCACCCGCAGCTGGGATTCATCCCTATTCCCTGGGATCCCCTTCAAGAGCTGCTGCCATGCACAGTCAGCCGCTGTTGTCTGCCTATGGTCTTGGCTCCAGGGAATGTGCCTGGAACCTGCTGGGGGCTGGGTTATATCTTTCCTATAATCTTCACAAACAGGAGACAATTTCTCTCTCTGTATCTCTATTTGCTCACTTTGTCTTGTCCTTCAGATAGATTTTGCTTTCAGATTGTGATGCAGAACAGCCACTCCCCATTTTTCCTTTTCCCTTCTGGTCGTTATGGCTCATTTCAGGGCACTCTGAGCTCTTCTCTCCTTTTCTACCAGCTTTATCTCCCTTCCCTCGGTCATTCTCACACGAGGACATTTCTCACCGGAGTCTCCTCACAGGTTGCAGTTGAGGTATCTGACCCCTGCTGGATGTGCCAAATGTTGAAGTGTGTGGTTCATCTCCCATCACTCAGCTTAATGCCGGGGGAAGCACTTCGCTTGTCCTTGCTGTGTGTCCGGTCTGGGTGCCTGGGAAGGGGACACAAGCAGGAGCGCCACAGGCAGAACCTGGGTTGGAGTTATACCGAGGGGCCGCAGCGGAAAAGTGGCAGATGCTGCAGGTCACGGCAGAGCTGGGTGAGGAATGCTGGCAGAACTGAGGACGGGCCCCTCCGCATGGCCACAGCCTGCTTGAGTCTGTGCTGCAGACATAGCCCGCCCCACGCCTCCCCGCTGCAAACAGGGCTGGTTGTGAAGGAATGAGACAGTTCAGAAAAACTCAGAATTATTCAGAGTTTCAGCCTTTCCCAAGGCCTGAAAAGTTTATTTCTGCTTCCCAGTGTGTCTTTCTGTGTCCCAGATGAGCACTTTAAGAAGTTTTTGAGATCCGGTCCAGGGCAACAGTGACACAGACAACACAGGAGTGCCTTTAATTTTGGAGTGTTTCGCTCAGTCCATTGAAATATTTGACCACTTTGGGTTTACTCATCTCAAGGACTCCTTTTCATCTTTTTTCTCTGTCTTCGCTCAGTCATTTCTGAGGAGATCATAGGGAGTTGCCAGCACGCTACCAGATACTGTCCACCTACGATCCTTAGAGACCACCTCTCTTGAATTGCGAGCTCTCTTTGTGGATCCCAGCAGCCTGGCAGCTCGCTTCTGCTGCTGGTCAGCATTTTTTTTTTTAATCCACGTCATTTTAACTTGGTGGTATCCCAGCCCAGCACAGGCTGCCAAGACAGCTAGGTTGTATTTGGCAACTTGTCTCCTGCAGCTGCTCGGCAGAGAAGAAAAGAGCCATAGACCTCTTCTGGAAAATTCTTTTTGTGTTGGAAAGCTGCATAAAAAGGAAGAGGATAGGAATGGAGATGGCCACAGCTGATTTTCTTAACTCATAAGGACATGATGTGGGCAAGTCAGGCATTTCCCAGACAGTGGCAGACTAGGAGCTGTAGCAGATGTAAGCACCACCGCGTGAGCTTAACGATGCTGTGAGCTGTGGGTGGGTTCCATCCCTCACACATGCCCAAATGAGAGTCTACCACCCCCGTGGTTTGCTCTAGCTGAGGACCCAGGTGATGGGATCTCCTGACCAAAGCTTTCTTCCTGGAGGACTCAGATTCCTGCAGCCATATCCCTAAGGCAGAGCCTTGTGAGGATGCTGACACAAGCTGGCAAGTACATAGTGGGAAACTAGGGGTTAATTTCACCTAGGATAGTCAGCTCTACCTCGTCTCACCTGAGCAGCCATAGGGCTCCACCCAGGAGGAGTTAAATGGTTGCAGAGCGGCACTGGGAGATGCTAAGCAGGGACAGTGGTATCTCTAGGGTGGAGAGGAGGGGAAGGTGCATGACTACTGTACGTGACTCAGTAAAGTAGCTGGAAAATGCATAATTTGTCTTGTCTTTGGGACTATCTGTGCTGTGCCCAGGATATTCAAGAGGCAATTTGCCAACGGCTGGATGTGGGAAGCCCTGACAAGGTGAGAAATGTTTCTGGTTTTGTTCTGCGTCACCGGCACAGTATGAATACTGGACTGTCAGTATGACTTAGTTGGATGTATGGTTCTCGGTCAGCAGCAACTGTCAGAGCGGTAACAAGCTTCTGGGGGGAACCCGAGGTGCTGAGAGGAGCTACAGGAGGTCACAGGAGAGCACTGAAAATGTCACCCTGGCCCCAAGCGTTGTGATTTGCCTTTAGTAACTTGCCGGCAGACCTGGGTGACGGTGTATCTCGGGAGCTGCTTGGTGGCCAGTGACTAAAGCGAACGAAGGTGTCGCAGGCCGTCGCTGGTGTGTGTGGTGGAGAGCTGGGCAAGGCTCGGAGCCCTGGCACGGAGAGCACCAGCGGGGCTGGAGGGTGCGGGCAGGGCGATATGGGCATGCAGGGCTAGGGGAGCAGGGGGTCACGTAGGACTGGAGCTGCATGGTAAGGCAGTGAGTGACAGGCTAAATGGTGTGTGCGGTGACGGAGTGAGACAGTGCAAGCAGAAGAGTGATGTACATTGGGCAAAAACACAATTGGGAGGAGAGACCAATTATCAAACTCTTTTTAAAGCCTCTGTGATAAAGGGAAAGGCCAGAGCAGATGGTTGCTCACCTTGAACTCAGGACTAATGAGATACCTTTGTTAGAACGTCACCAGTGCTGGAAACCCTGTGCTATAAGAAGCTATGGGAAGGGGATTGTGCCTATGAGGTCTCCAAGAGGACCTGAGTGCTAAGGTCATGTAGATCTATTGAGCTGGGAGCCCTGTCTCACTCCAGCAGTGAGCCCAAGGTGGCACATGGCAACCACTGTTATCAACAGCGGATGAAAAGGGAATTGGTGTGGGAGGAGTGGGAAACGTGGCTGCGGTTCATGAACCCTTTAAAATGCCTTTCAACAGCCGGACTCTCTGCGATGTCCTTGCTGCGCCTGTTTTGGGGTAAGCAGAGTTAGTGTGTGAAGTGCCTGGGTGACAGATTGCTGTGCCCTGGCCTGGAACAGTGGATGTCACATCTAGTTTTAGGCCCACATGCGTACAGAGGCCTTCCTGCCTCTGACCTTTCCCCTTTTTAGAGCTTGACTTTTTTATAAAAAAAAAAAAGCACAAAACCCCCAAGCCTTTTCTCGAAGAACAGCAGGTAAATGAGGGGATTGGAGTTGTTCTTGTTCTGCAGCAAGATGCCACGTTCAGACCAAGGGCAGGGCACCTCTTGGATGAAGAGAAGGGTTTCCTCATCTAGAAATATTGCACAAGGTTGTTTTGAACCAGTGCTCAGGTGTGAGAGATGAAGGTGATCAGCTGTTTTCTGTGATATGGGTCCTGAAGGAAGAGAATAGCTGAAGTAATGTAAATCCTCATTTCTGTTGTTCTCTTTAACCATGAATTCCCCATCTTATGCTCTGTGCGTTTATTTAAATTGGACCTCTGCTTCTATTTGGAAGTAATTTTTTTTTTTGTTTTCTTGAATAAAACATCTTCTCCAATGCTGTTGCCCCTCCCCAAGCCCCAGTCAAGCAGCATCTCAGCCTAGTTCCTTAAATCAAGAGAATTGTTTATGTCCTTGGAGGCTGGAATAATAACATCTGAAGAAAGCCATGAGACACAGCAGGAATTCATTTGTAAGTTAATGAAGGCTGTGCAGTGCAGCGTAAGGATGATCAGGGCTGTTCCTGGGCAGCATTTACCAAACTAGATTTCTTTCTATTGGTATTGTTCTTCCTGGAAGCATCATGAACCAGCTTAAATACCACTTTCATACGAGTTTATTATAGTATTTCTTGCTACAAAGATGTACACCGTGTAATAGAGCAGTGGACATGACAAAAATAGGAGAAAGTATGATAGGGATCAAAAGAGACAATCTCCTTGCTTGTATGCCCTACTGGAAGGAAAAAAAACCCCAACCATCTGGGTAGTGGATTTTTTTCATCTAATAATTTGTCACCTGGAAGCAGACTAATACTTCAGTACTCACTGTGGGGGGAATAAGACTGAAGCGGAGATGGGGCTGACCCATGTGCTATGTGAAGTCCAGAACCACTTGGAGAAAAGTGTCAGTGACCTGCACAGGACTGAAATCGGAGCCCCTGTGGGGTGAACTGCTGAGCAGGGAGGGGTGGTGGACGGCAGGAAGCAATCTGAGCAGCTCTTCCCAGTTGGTGTTTGTTTTGGAGGGGCCCTGGTGGGCTCTGACCTTGTTCCTCAACTGAAGGACATGCAAGTCCCTGGGGTGGAGGGGTGGCAGTTTAAATCCCTGACCCTGCGTTCGCTCTCCTGCAGGTTGCTGCAGCCTCGGCAGTGCTCTTTAACTGTGCTCGGTCTGCGTTTTTTCTGTTGGAGACGCTCTAACTTGCAGGACTCTCTGCTGGCCACTTACTTGTACCTACAGGCATAGAAGCGGTGAGAGGGTCATGTCTTCCCTCAGAGGGATGCTGCCAAGAGATTAACGGAGAAGGCTGCTTCTGTGATAAGCATTACATGCTGCAGGTGCTTGAGCTGGTGGGACTTGAGGCCTCTGTATGGAGAATATCGATTGAGAAGAGGTTCTCTTGCAGGCCTGCTGCGCACCGTGCCGCTCAGTCCCCACGGATCAACAGCCCCGCGTGGTGCTCTGATCTGCCCGAAGTGAACGCTGTCAGTTGAACAGGAGGGGAAGGAAGGGTGTACTGTAAACCTTTGACACCATACAACACTGAAACGTACAGTAGGGAGAGAGTTGTCCCCTGGCATGTGAGCCTTGAACACACAAGCCTGCGGGATCAGCTTGCTTAGTGCTAGAGAAACTTAATTCCAGGTTTGTGGCCACTAAGGCAGGAGATATCACTGCAGAGGACAGGAGGGGGAACAGGGTGCTGTATTCAACCCTTCTTCACAAAGGGAGTTGTGATGCCGGGTGAGGTGCAGGCTGGCGTACTGCATCGCACCACCAGAGAGAGCCACGCTGCTCCGTCTCTCCAAAACCGCTCCTGCTAGACAGGCAGGCATGGATTTCTCCTGTGAAGTGGCGATTTTACTATTGGAAGCTACAGAATAGCGGAGTCCTGTCTTTGGGCTTGGAAGGACAGCTTCCAGAACGGCTCTGCAGCAAAGCCGAAGGCAGCAGCCCACGGATCTGGACGGGTTCGCAAAGGGATGGAGAGCAGCTCATTCCCCACCGTGCAGACGGCTTCTGGCACTTGCTGTTGATTCTGAAAGATGACAGTGGTTGTGGCTTTTGGGACCTGGATACCTTTCCAAGTGCGAATGGGATAATCACTGGCTGATATGAAAAAAGCCATCAGATGGTAAATTAGACTTTGCAAAGAATTACTTCCCACCCTTCAAGACCAGCTGCACAACTGAAAAATTCAGCTTAGATCAAACTGGGTTAGGGGAGGAAACTGAGTTCCTTTTTCCTTGCCAAAAGCTGTTTTCTGTTGTTGTTTCCCACAACTTGGAATCTTTCTTCTGGTCTGAAGGAAAATCAGTTGGTTTGGGATTTCTTCAAGGAAAGTAAGGGAATTTGGAGACTGAATCCTTGAAACTGCTAACGACTGCTTTTCCACCAGCTAGTGTGCAACAGGGACTACTGGCAAAAACAGGGGGTAATGGCAACTTCATTCCCACCTACAGAAGCCAGAATGCAGCTTTGAAACCCCAAAACATATACTTTTCCAGCAAACATACGCTGGAATAGCCCAACTCCTGTTTGTGTTCAGCAAGTTCAGGAATTGGCCATTACAGTACGCCGCTTTTGATGGCAATCTGCTCAGGACTTTCCTGAGGCAATGAGACTTTGCTACCTGAAACGCTAGGGCAGGGATCCTGAAACCTGCAGAGATTTTTGTGATGTTTATTGGAAGTATTAGTCAGCTCTGTTGACCTGCCTCAGTGTGAATCCGTGCTGCTGCAGGGATTTTGCTGCTTCTGTTGCTAATGCAATCCCCACTTTCAAAGGGAGCGTGCAGAGAGACAGCTACTAGTGTTGCTCCTATAATGATGCCACTGTGCGTGTGTCTGGGCTTACTGGAGCTGCACATTGGGATTTTTCTGGAGCAGGATAATGCTAGTTGTTCTTACTCAAACACCTGATAAAACCAAAGCACACAGGAAGCCCAAGCACAACTGAAGAAACGCTGGTAATGTTTTCCTGAGAGAGCTGGGAATGAGTTTGTGTGCAAGATCGTAATCGGAAGACAAGCTGCTACAGCAAGCAAGGAGAACCCTCCCCTTAGGTTTGGGATTGCTCTTGTGGTAGGAAAATGGTAGTAAATATGGATGTGAATGCTAAAGCCCTCAGTGCTCAGGTGGACAGAGCAGGCCAGTGGTGGTACATTGCAGCATCACTTGGGCTCTGAGTCAGAGCCAGACTCGTCACCATCATGTGGCTTTCCAGTCACAAGGACATGCTTGTCCCCTCCAATCCTTGCGCTACTGTGTGCCTTGAAGGAAAAGGAGCCGGAACTCAGTTCTGTGGCTTGTTCTGCCAAGCAAGGCTTTCGGCACCCAAAGGTGCAAACCCCAGCGGCACTGTGGGGACCGAGATGAAGGTAGCCCATGGCCAGCTGTCCTCCTGAGTCACAGGCTGGAAGAGACCCTGGGGTTGTTAGCATGTTCTCCCATCCAGGGAGGGTCCTGTACTCCTTCCTGGCTATGGATGCCTGGGAAAAGACCTTGAAAATGTAATTTGAGTGCAGTTAAACTGACTCAACTTTGCATAGGTAGACAACTTGCCTCAAATGAGAGCACTGAGCTGAGTTAAATCCTCACTTCTATGGATTTGTCTTGCAGTGGACAGAGAAGAACCTAATACAGACCTTAGTGATCAGAGCTCCATGGCAGAGCAGGTTGTGCCTGTCATCCACGTGGATTCAGATGCCTGGTAGAGCCTGAATCAGCATGCTGGTTTCCCCAACAGTGAGAGCATCAGTAGAACTGTTTTCCATCTAGTTGCTTGTTGATGTGTAAGGGGTATGTTTAAAAAAAAAAAAAACAACCAAAAAAAACCCCCCAAAAAAGTTATTCCAGCCAACACTGATAGAGGTGTAGAAGTCTCAGTATTTAACCACTGAGCGTAGAAGTTGCTGAGAGTGGGAGGGGAAAGGAGCTACAAACAGCACAATAGTATCAACTGCCTCTTTCTTAAAAAAAAAAATAAAAAAAAATTGCCAAGCAAAGCTAAATTGCTTAGACAGCTCTAGGAGTGGGGAAACAAAGCTGAAATTACTTGTGGAGAGAAAAAGAGGCAGATCTGTGGTCCTGTAATGGAGCTGCGAAAAACCCAGATTCGACTATCTAGAGGTGATGTACATCATGCTTGCAGTGACTTCACAGGCTTGAAGGGGTTAACCACGCCGTTAGCCTCTCCACTCCCAGCACCTTTGGCTGCATGGTACAGCTGGGTTCCCAGGAAACACCCCTTTCTCCAAATACAGGCCAGGAAGCTGTAAGCCACAGCTCTTGTTTGGGTAGAGGCTGATCCTCGAAAACCCAATTGCCTGATCTCCCAAGGCTGACCAACAGGTTGAGCTTCAAGGGAAAGAAAACCACGCAGCACCTGAAACCTTGGTATTAACAGGAAAACAGGAGATACTGGTGTTTACATTCACTGCAATACCACTTTTTTTTTTAGGGAAAGAAGAGTTAGTGGATTTGCTTGGGTCAAACTTGACAGATAGCGGGGCAACCAGTTCAGACACTCTTTCCCAGCACTGGGCTGCGATGCAAGAGGGGGTGGCATGGACAGCAATTGAACTGCCTTCTTCACTGACCCAGAGCACCCTTGCTGGTCTCAGTCCTTCTGCATCTCAGGATGCAGCTACACCTAACACAACCGAACGTTTTATTTTTCTGTTCCTGTTTTATCTTACCGAGATCTGGTCTTCTGACTTTTGGCCTGACACTTGCTGCCGGCTCATTGAGGTTGCTAAGGGAGGCAGAAATTCCTCCCGAAGTCTTAGCTCCCCATTTGCTGCTGATGTCTAGCCTCTGAAGCAGCGTTTGATTAAGATAACGGACTAGCTAGGCAGGCACCGCGGCTGCCCTCTTGTTGACGCAATGCCAAGCGAGCTGTGAGCTTTCAATAAAAAGTAATTAATGATAAAGCAGACTCCTGCAATCCTGCAGAGTCTCTTCTATTTCTGTTCTTCAGGCTTTTAAAGGCAACAGGATCACAGTGGCTTGACTTTCTTCTCTAGCCAAAAAAGGAAGAGCACTTAATCTAGTGACCTCGCATTTATCTTCTGCCCTTCATTAGCACCATCTGTCTCCCTCCGCCTGTTGAAAGGCGACTGTGCCTACCCTCATTGCTGGGACAATACAAATATTGCTCAATTACAGCAATGCTCTAAATGCAATTACTCAATTGCAATGCTAATTGAATTATTTGGGTTTAATTATTCCATTAGGAATTCTGTCAGTACAGCCGAAGTTGCTTGCTTTTTCTCGGGGCTAGCGGCACAATGCAGCATCTGGCCGCGCAGGGAAGGATTGGGTTTACTCAGACAGCCCTAATTAGGCTGGGGAAAGGCTGGCACTGTTCAGAAATGGTGCTCTCAAGTTCAGGGACAGCTGTCAAGGCTGCAGGGACCCTCTTTCCTTCAGTCAATGAGTTTTGAGGCACGAAAATACTTGCAAGCAGAGAACAGCAACTCTTTATGCAGAAATAGTTTTGCGGGAGAGCTAGTGTCAAAAATACTTGAGGGTTTTGTGAGTGAAGGAATTCATCCGAAGAGGTACTTGGCAGAAATGAAAACCACAATGTGAGCCTGTAGTTAAGAGTACGTATAGTCAGCGAGGCAGCTGCTGAGGGCTGCTCACAGACCACGTCGGGGCTGAGGCAGGACTGCGGAGCAAAGCTCACCAGCTCTTGTAGCAATCTCACCTGAGCAAGCAAAGAGCTGTTTAGGGTTTGCTCCTGATTCATTCCTAGGAGAAGTATGATGAAAAGAGTTAGAATTAGGAAGGCACAGACCCTTAACACCCTTTGACATTCCCAAGCTGTATGCATGCAATACTGGAGGCTGCTTTCCTGCCTCCCTGAGGTGGGGGCAGCTGCTGTCTCTGCCCAGGGAAGCCTGGATCTCCTACCCCCGTATACTGCGCTAGCATTGGCTTTTCCCTCTCTCTCAACATCATCATGAACTCTTGACGCCATGATTAGGAAGGGTACTTAAATCCTTCCTTCCCTTCAACCATATGAGCTCCCTCGGTTGATGTAAGACTTGCAGCACCAGTTTAGAGCTGAGAGGCAGACTGGAAACAGCCCTGTCTGTCCCAGCAGGGGCTCTTCACCCACAGCCTCTTCTCCTGGCAGTGGATCTCAAGCTGTAACGCATCTGTTCTGCAGCAACCCAGGACTTTGCATTTCTCTGTGCTGTGCTTTATAAATGTCTTCACTCGATATTTATGCTGTGTTAAAGCCCCTCGCGGCTCTAAGAGCAGTAGCTCCTAACGCTGTCAGGTTGAGGTATCACCCTTCCAAGAAAGAGCAGCAGCAGAGATCTCTGAGGAGGGTTTGTTTGGTGTCGTGCATCAGATGGACCTTTCCTGCTGGGATAGCATCCTTGGCACTGTTGAACCCTGTGGGGCCTGAGTTGCTGAGACAGTACTTGCTTAATCCTTGGTGACTGGTGATCCCAGGGACTCCCTTTGTCTGCCTGCACCCTGTGCCTGCCCTCTCCCCCTCGCCTGTCTGCCATGGTGCGGGTGCTGCATGACAAACTTCATGGACCCATCAGATCGTAGGAGAGGAAGTAGAGGTTGGGGTTTGGGTGCGAAATGGCAATTTTGTGGTGACTTCAGGTAAAATGCTCTGCCCTAGGGACCAGGAGTATGAAGGGATCTTGGTTCAAGACAGATGTAGGGGGATTAGCTGATGAAATCATTGTGCTTTAAATATTTTTTGCAAACATGGTCTTCACCTGCCATGTTCCTCATTAACAGAATAGAGATGGTGGTGCTTTCATCCTGGCTGCTGTGTTGGGAGCAGCTGGAGTTTGAAGGTGGCGGGACCTCCTGTGGTGGTTGTTCCTCATTCCCAAACCTCCCTCCCTCCCCTTCTGAAGGAGAGGCGGTTTCCTTTGCAACACACCAGATCTTACCCAGCTTTGGTGAGCGCTGACTCCACCAGACCCTCCTGATGATGCTCAAGCCCTTTGAGGCTGGGGTGCTCAGCTGCAGGTATGGATGTGCCTTCGTGTGCCTCAGCACAGGACTTCCCCGATGGAGCTGGGGCCGAGCAGCTGTGCTGGCACAGGAGGCTGAGGTGCTGGGATGGCAGCTTCACGTGGAACTCAAGGGCATGGCAAACACTGTACCCAGCCGAAGCACCTGAGAGGCTTCACAGAGCAGAGTGTAATTCCAGCGCTCTGCCGGGATGCTGATGGATAACAGCTCCGTGCCCCACCATAACAACGTGGCAGAGGGGTTATGAATAAGTGGTGTGGGATGGGACTGGTGGGGCAGTGCTGGACCAGCAGCTGCAGGGCTCCCTCCTGCCCTCATCCCCTGGGTGAGATTGGAGACCTGCCTCTAGGTCTCCTTGGGCTCTGCTGCTGTGAGGAGCTGGCTGAAGATCCCGAAGTCAGGATCCTGCCCTCCTGATGGCTGAGTGATCCAGGCCCCCACCTCAAATGGAGAGGTTATGCCAAGAAAAAAAGGATGAGCCTCTCTGAGGAAAGGTGGGATTGAACATCCTTCAGAATAACTGCATAGAATTGCCAAAATAACTCCTAAAAAGCCTCAAACTGAGTGATCCTAATGGCTGCTCCTGAGGTCCTGGGCGTTGCGCCTCCCTTGTGTAGCTGCAGAGCAGTTGGCAGCTTTGCTGCTCAAGTTGCATCAGCCCATTGCATGGCACCGGTTATTTGAATTTCCCAGGCTGTTTTCTGTGTTAATTTCCATATTCTCCACTGTTACATTTATGGGCTTGCTCAATCATTTTCCTCTACATGCTCATGTGTACACACGAGTGCCTTTCTGCATCTCCAACCTGCAGCCTCATC
>VXBO01012661.1:0-24055 GCA_013400135.1 Rhinoptilus africanus
AGCAGTATCAGCCCTACCTGTCCAAATATAATAATTTTTACGTTAGAAAGAGATACTTCATGAAACGTGGAAATTGCTGTGTGTTTACTATCATAATTTGGTTTGTTTGAACACAGACAATGAGGATTACAAAAATAAGAAATCTGCTCATTCTCAGCCCATCTGAGCTGTCAATCTCTACAGTCAGTGGATGGTACAATTTTCTAGGGAGCTGAGGATGCAGTGGAAATGCTGTTTAAATGATACCATCTAAAATGAAGAATGGGCTAGACTGAACCCTAGGGGATTTGCCCCAGTCATTTTGCCTTGTTCTTATTCCAAACCAGCTTAATTCAGGAACATGATCCATCAGAGTTTCTTGCCACCTCTTGGCTTTTTTGGACAGTTGTTTCTATTGTCTTAGCACAGAAAAGTGGAGCAGGAGGGGAGAGTTCTGGCAAGTGTGTATTTGCATACTTTACAGAGGACGCATCAAAGTCAAGTAGACTTTGGAGCCTGCATTGCATTAAATGCAAAAGCAAAATCAATTGGAAAAGGCCAGACAGATTTGTAATAACCCAGGGGTACGATTATATTACTACACAGATGCAGAAGACCCTATCATTGAAAAGCCACCAGTTCTGCCACTGACTTTAAAACAACTGTGACAAAAACTGGAGCACTGCTTAATTATGGATAATAAGATCACACAAATAGATCATATATACACTCATGTTTCTTCTATAATTGATTAATTACCATAGATAATTAGTTATTGATTACAATTGGATTAACTACTAATTCCTATACAACTTACTATTACTATAAATTACCGCTATTTTTCATATTGAGATACAGTTTCTTTGATGTTTTCTAATTCACAGAGGTGTAGTATGGTATGCAGTAAGCTTGCAAAACTCAAAACTGGAGTAAAACTAAAAGCAGGGTGACTTTACCAAAAACCACAAAGCAGACACCACAGCTAAACTAGCACGTGTTTGCCATACAAGCAAGAGAGGACCAGCCTGATGTAGTGGGCCCTGCGCACCCTGTGTGCAGATTGCGTAGAGGTTTTCAGACTCCAGTAGAACATCAGCAGGGGAGACTAGTGGGAAGGTTCCCAGTGGAGCATGAGAAGAAGGAATCACATCCGCAGAGAAATCCTGGTCCCTCATTTAAGAGAAAGAGGAGACTTCACTTTCAGTGAGATGAGGTCAGGTGCACATGCCAAGCCCCTGCTGGGAGCCTGGCAGGGGGGCCTGGCCCCATGGACAACAGTTGTGTGCTCACTGCAGTCCCCAGCCTCACATAATTGTTCTGGTTGAAGAGAAACTCAGCAGCTCATCTGGGCACTTGCTTCATAGTTGCACCAAGTTGCTCAGGGCCCTGGCAGTGGAGACTGGAGTATCCCGTGGACCGGGGCCACAACTCATCTACTCAGTGTTATCCAGTCTATCCAGTTCTTTCCTAGGTCTAAAAGCACTGGGGGACCAGTGAATGAGGTGGTACCCTGTCCAACACCATGGATCCCACCAAGCAGCAGCCATCCTAGCATCAGCCTAGCAGCACAGACTCAAAGCAGATGGGCAGCAATGGTGTTCCTGAGGAGCACCAACTTGCCCAGCTTCACCAGAAAGGGAGAGGCAGTCTGCCTGAGGGATTGGAGAGGGTTCTGGTGCAAACATAATGACCATTTCAGAGGCTTCTCAACATTGTCATCCTGATGCAACATGGGACCTAGATGCAAACAGCAGTACTGTCACACCACATGTTGAGCATAGGCTGTGGGAAGGGGTTTCCCATCTGTAGTGACCACTGGAGTGATGCTGGGGCCAGGAGATACGCTCTGAGCCAAGAACTTCCCAAGATCAGTCTCACTGAATGATCTGCATAATAGGAGCCATCTGCAGTGTCAGGGCCCTCTGGGCGGTCGGCGGGGAGAAATGGTGTCCAGGAACTGGAGTTCAGGTCTCCCTGAAGCAGGCATTCAAAATAGGTCCAGGTGAGTGGCACCAAGAACCTGTCTGGGGTCTGCTGACCAGGGGACCCAGGATCATCACCTGAGTTGCAAGAGTCCTGGTTTCTTCGTGTGCTCTGGAGATATTACTTGATTAAGTAATATCTTAAGTAAGCCACAGAGATGTTTCAAATTCAGGCAGTTGATAAACAAGTTTCTGCACAGCCATAATAAACATAAGGATTTATTTGTCATTTCTCCTACACAAACAGTCTTTTCACTGCTTTAAGGAAAATGATTCCAGATTGTGATTTTTGGAAAATACTGCCTGCATCCAACGCTTCATGGGACAGAAAATGCTTCCCAACCAGTGACTGGTATGTCAACTATAGGAATGGAGGGTTAATACAGTTTTCTGAGAAGAGAAACTTAAAGAAAGGGCATTGCGCATACATAGAACAAGACAACTTACGTAAATTCAAAGCGATGTTCTATTTTTGCTGCTGTTAATTAAATGTTATCTTGCATGCTTCATGCTTACAAATCACTTCAGCTATTGTCAGATCTCAAGTAGCTTCCCCTCATTTCTTCTTCTTCAATGAAACCAATTTGAAAGTCTCTTTCAGCGATTTGCTTTTAATTGGAAAGCACTCCCAAATGCAAGACTGAACAATGTGGTCACTGATGTGCATTGATACTGATAAAGCATTATTTGTGAAGTCTGTGTTTAAAAGGTCTGACCGGAATCCATAGCATGGTTTATTTTCACCCTTTTTGCCTTTTCCCCTCGAGATCGGGTAAGCCCCAGCGGCAGTATGAAGACAGGCGATCGCTGGGACTCTGCTGGGGAGAACAGAGACCCCAAACCACCCAAGGTGAGGTGCTAGGAGCCTACACAAACGCACCAATGACTGAGGCTGGTGGGTGAGTTTTGTTCATGTCATCATTATCCTCTCATGATGGTAGAGACAGCGGGGAGGGAGGCTCTGAAGCCGTTTGCTTCTCCTATAAAAATAAAATAAGCCAGGAAACGAGTAGATTTTGACTGCTCTGCTAAGCTATCAGAGGGTGCAAGTGACTGAGACTGGAGTCACACCATAGTTCTCTTCCTCTGCCTCTTCCTCCTTCTGCTTTCTCCAGCATGTGTCTGACCCCATCTGTGCCACTCAGCTGGCTAACCTGTCACATCAGCCCTCTGCTGAGCCAGGGAGATAATTCAGCTCAGCGAAGGGCCCCGAGAGCCACTGCAAGTCAGAGGGCAGGCGCAGGCAGAGGAGGCTGGGACAGAGTGGAAACACCATCTCCCATTTCTGGCAGTGGCAAGTCAATGGAACAGCCTGATCCCTTCCCAGTTTGCTGGGAAGAACAGGGAACAACAGCTAATTAACAATCTGATAGTGCTTTGGGACCACGCAGTGGGTAACCTTTGCTTTCCAGGTACAACCCATGAGGCAGGTTGTAAATGGAATAGGTTAAAGGAGCTGACTTCCCTTTGTTAGCCTCAGAGTACAGCCTGGGCATTAGCCATCCATCTGGGTTTTTGTCTTCGGTATTAATATCTAGGAACAAAGACTCAGAATCAATGTCCCTCTCATCCTCTATTTACGTGGCCTTCTCAAGAAAGCCGGAGAAACAAAGAGCAACTTGAAGCTGCAAGTTGCAGATACCATAAGGGGAATGGCTCCACTGAGAAATAGCATATTAATTATGTCCTGATGCTGCACAACTTTAACAAAAAGCTATCAAGTGGCACGATCTTAATTGAGCATTGGAAATAGGTCTCTTGTTCTAGCTAATGTTGTTTCTGGATTAATAGCATTCTTGAACAGATTATCTGGCCTTTTTAAATAAATGCATAGTAATGATTCTTTCTTTTTTTGCAGGACTGCCATGGAGCGTTTCTAACCCCAGTAATACATTGCTCAGTGATAGTTCTAATTACACAGATAGCTAAAAAGACACTTGGTCAGTTTTCACTGGAAATTCAAGCAATCTTTTCACTTCTCTTGTCTTCTCCAAATTACCTTTGTTAGTCCTTACCATCCTCATAGATTCCAGTGCATGAGGAATTCACTGCTCATGTAGGTCCTGCCTGCCTGTAGTGACCACTGTCCCGGGAGCAGAAATGCTCAGCTCCTCACAGACGTACTCAGCACCCAGTGAGGCCTCGCTCTGTCTGACTCAGCTGCTATTACTCACTCCTCTCTGTTAAGGGATTAGTCCCACCTCTGGTTTACCACAGAGTTTTCCCACTGCTACTTACATAAACCATTTTTTATCCCACTGGTATTTGTATTTTCAACATTGTCTGTTAAATAATGAAAAATAAATTGGTCTTTAAAGGGGGTCCTGGCAAGGATCCAAAATCTCCCACCCTTCTTCCATCCATGCTGACTTAAAGAGAGGGAGCTCAGGGATACAAAGTGAGATCATTTCTTACCTTGTATTGGTATTTGGTTTTTCAGACCATTTATTTTTGCTGATACTTGGATAAAGTGGAAGGAGCTAGTACTTTAAGATGTATGTGGAAACTAGAGTCCAATGGTACAGGACTTTATTTTTAATAGCAAAGATATTTCAGGTAGATAACATAGAATTAATCCAAGCCAAAGCCCGAGTTCACATCCATCAAATAAAGTAATCACAAGATGGGAAAAACTATGGGCCAAAACTGTATGATGAAACACAGCTATTCCTTGGTGGGCAAAATACAGAGAAGCCATTTTCACTTTTTAGGAAACACAGTTAAGCGCATAAAGAAGAAGGATATGTGAATGGAACAGCACAGATTTGTTATCCTGGATAACAAATCTCTTGGGAATCACTGGAAATATTTATATCATTTAGTAAGAGGGTGCCAGAGACCAAACGGGGCTGATGAGCCACCTGCCATCCACACTGGGCAATTGCTGACCTGTTGACAGCCTCTGTTCTGGACCAGATCTCTTCAGTACAAAACCTGGTCATGTTTCAGAGGACTGTTTCTTCCAGGAACATGGTCTCCATGGGACCAGCTTACTGTGACAAAAATCAGTCTACAGCAGGATTTGCACCCTCAGACACCCCTCAGATACCACCTCTGGGAGCTGTAAAACCATGTTAGGAATGCAGGCTGAACTAACATGCCCACTCGTAAAACAGAAAGCAAACATGTGGCTGAAAGACCTCATCCATCTGAGGTCAGTAAGAGGTGCTCCCTCCATGCTGTCCCATCTCTGCTGTCCCCTTTATACCAGCCTTGCTGAGGGTGCTGCAGCGGCTGATGTCATGCGCTGAGGCATGTATGTAAAACACGGCGGTGAGGTACCTGGTACATCCCGGTGAAACCACTGGGCCCCAAGGTCTGAAGACCCAGTTGCTTGCTCCAGACCACCGGGGTGGCCTCAGTGACCAAATGATGCCACCAAAAACTGGCCACTGCTTTCAGCAAGATGCTGCCAGCTCTTACAGAGACAGCTGTGTCCTCAAGAGGGTGGGATATGTGAGTCGCCCTCCTCCTCACAGATCTTTCTTCTTTATCATGTTACTATTTTTTTTTCTGAGCGTGTCTTAGTCTGCGTCTTTTGCCAGTCCCACAGCTGAGAGCCTCTGACCCAGAAGCCCATAAGATGGGCGACCTTAAAAGCTCCATATGAACTTGTGAGACCACAGAAAGTCTAACAGGGTTAAGTGTTTTATAGCCGCATTTTGCTTGCAATGAAGCCAAGAGTAAGAGACTCATCAACAGAAACAGAGCTAGGGGTTCTGTCTTTGCTGTTCTTTCCTCTCACAGTCTCTGCATGTTTGTCTTGTCTCAGGCTTCACAGTCACAAGGATGCATCAGCTGCCTCCCTAATCTTTCCTCCAAAACCTCCTAGTATCACCCATACCGTCTCTCCAGTGATTGGCCAACAGCAGACTGCTCTTTACTAAATCTCACAACTGATTATAAGTACAAATGCTGATTAAATTAAAATAATCCTTGACATTTTAGAAGCCTTTTACTGCATTGGCAGAATAGGCACAGGGAATGAAAAGTGGTTTTTGTCTTTCACAAGCTGTTCATTAATAGCAACTGTTTTCAAATTACGAAGCTGGTAGAGGTGTCTTCTCAAACCCCTAAATCTTACTTAACTTTCAAAGGGGCGATATGTTGGGCTAATTTATCTTATTGTAAGACTTGATTGTGTCTTGTCCAGTACCTGGCGAAGGCAAACCCTGGGACACAAGAGCAGAGATAGCTAACTGCGGTGCCAACATTTTGAGTTCCTGAATGCAATTACTACTACTCCATTATGCTTAGAGATATGACCAAAGTGGTTTTTTAACCAGTTGTGAATATGCTTTTATTTTAAGCAGCAAGAAAACCTCAGGTCAGTACCTAAACACTTCATATTTGTCATGGAAATAGCTGTTGTTTCTTTTACTTGGGTGAATGAGCTCCAAGCCTGTACAATGAGCAGTGTAAACAAAGAAGAACATTTAGAACCTGTGTTTTTTTCTAACCACTCCTCAGTGAGCTTCTTAACAAATGTAGTTGAAAGGCACATTCATGACATTTTGATGTTTAAAAGAAATAAATACTTTTTGTGCTTTGGAGAAGGAAGAGTGTTGGTATTCAGTACATCTGAACTGTTATTTCAAATGGCTGAAAGATATTTCATGTTCAATTTGCTCCAATTTTTTTTTCAATTTAAAATACTTCTAAATTGGCTGTGCATGATATTTCAATGCCTATTTATTGTATTAATTATTTTAGTCAGAAGTGGATTTAAAAAGCCAACACAATTCAGGTCAGAATTAAAACATTTAAAATTAGATTACAGTGTAGCATCAGTGTAGTTAAAAGCCCCATTTTAAAGCCACTGAGTCACTAATAGGGTACCAGAAATCACCATTATAATAGTTCTAGAAAATAAACAGATAAGCCATACCCCTTGAACAGGAAACGTTAGCAGTAGCCTTGCCATTAGATGGCAAATCAGCCATTTTATCCTCTCTCTGACCAACACCTCATCTTTCTGGGTCACAAACCAGCCTTTGCACTTAGCAAAAAGCCCTTGGTGATGGAGAGGAGCAGCTTCTCCATTTCAGATTCGTGCCTCCCCAGGTAAGGCAACTTCAGGGACCTGCTGCCTTCTGCACCTGAAACAGATCTTAATATCAGATACACTTTAAGGTTGAACAGAATGAGTTTATTGAACAGACAGGCAAGTCTTAAGAAATTAGAGATTATATTTGGAGGCAGCTCCTGAAAGATAAGAATCACTGCACTTCCTAGCTTCTTCCCAGCCTCACTGGGTTCCCAGGGGGTTCCTGCCTGCCCCCAGCAAGCAAGGCAGGCTCCCAGCTCTGGCTCTGGCTCCCCCACAATCAGCATGGCCCCCCGAGCTGAGAGCCACTGCACCTGCCCCTGCCTTCCTCCGCATGGCTAGGGATGTAAATCCAAATCCTTTCCTGGGGAACATAAGCATATTCTGGTGCTTCCTGCAATCATTGGCTCTGATAATTTGTCCAGCCACATATCTGAGCTCCTGCCCCACTGCATCAGCTGTTAGGACAGCAGCAGCAGTAGTTAGGGCAAACCATTTCCAACCCCTTTTTTTCTGCTGAGGGGGCTGCTTGAATGAGTTCATCACCCCTTCATAAACCTATGGCAGTACTGAAGATCTCATCCAGTTACTTCCCACCACCCAGCTGCACTGACACCAGTTTTCAGGGGTGGGACTGTACAGCAGAACAGAAAAAAAACAGGATAAAAGCAGCTTTTCCCCCCAGCTATTGCCAGAAAAAATCAGACATACTCAAACAAGGGAGTGCACAATGAGATTGTCATGTGTGGCTGCATGTGGAATCTGCAAATGGTTTATGCTGGCATTGCAGCAGAGATGTTATTGTTAAGTTATGACTGAACCACAAAGTCCTTCCAAAATCCAAATTAATCACTTAGCTGTAGGTATGACAAAGCCTTCATATCCCAGCTGATGTCTTTGCATTCTCTGAAGCATCAAGAACTGATGAGGACTGGAATGAAATCCTGCACATGTAATATGAGCCCACTTCTCCAATGTCCTTTCTTGAATGCACCCATATGTTCGTGACAGACTAACTGTTCATGAGTTCACAGTGTTTGGTGTTAAGACAAAAAAACTGAATCAGACCAGTATTTACTGATATTCAGGCACTATCACTCATCAAGGTATCCTTGAAATTGGTCTATTCAGTTTTAGTTCCCTAAAGAGCCAAACACAAACTAATGTGTACAGGCAGCACACGCAGCAGTGAACCCTTTCCCAAGAGAAATTATGAGAAGTGTTTTGGTAAGATGTTTGTGAGTCTCCCTTGAAAAGATCATTCAAAAGGAAAATGCAAATTCCAAATAGTCATTTTTCTCTTGCTGAACGTTTTCTGAAGCCTTTTATTATTAGGCTACTAAAGAAAAAAGAAACAAGCATCCTCAGTTCTATGACAAAGCCCTGAGGAAAAGCCTCAAAAAAATTGCATTTTTGTCAACTAATTAGCTAAGGCTGTAACTTCACATAACTGAATATATCACGTAAGTTCTAGAGTGAAAGGCATAATTTACTCATCTAAGCCTTTGGGTTTAGCAACTTGTACCTTAAGACAGAGGATCAGGTAGAAAGTATGAAATTTGTTCAGTCAGATACCAAAGAAAAAGGTCCAGAGTTCACATCAGGAATGCAGAGCTTTTCCCTTATTTCCCTTTTTTGGCCCTCACACCAGCTTCTCCCAAGAGCTACTGAATACATCTTTCATTTTTGCTCTTTTATGCCAGAACCTTACAATTCTACATAACAAATTGGAAAACTGCTACACACGCTTCTCAGCTAGTCTGGAAACCGAGCCTGTTTTCTTCAGGTTTAGATAGGATCTTGCACATTAACTTTCAATTTCCACATTAGAAAAGCATTTTGAAAAATGTACTTTATTTCTTGGGATGCAGCTGTCACTTAAATATGAATGCCTCCAAAGAAGCATATTTTTTATATAGCATAATTACATTTTATCATAGTATCTGCTTCCCAATTCCTTGCGCATATCTGCTGCAGTGCTACTTCTTCTGCTGGCTGGGTGATAACTTTGTGATGGCATTGGTGAAGCAGATAAGGGGGAAGAAAGGAGTCTACAATTTACAGGTTTTAAAAATGATTAGTTATGGTTTTGTTATCATACATCTTACAGACCCATTTCTTCTGGACACAATTACCTTAGTCACTAGAATGAGATTTCAGCTTGAATCCTGTGTGAGTTACACTTCTCTTTTACCCACTGTACAGAATAATGCAGATTGTTTTAACTTTGAATAGTTATTTAAATGCTACTAGAAGCTGTATTTTTGTATGGATTTCTGTTAAGATGATTAAGTCTCCCAGGCATCTGTAAAAATGTGTAATTTTTGATTCCTCACCGACAAAGGCAAAAAACCACTTTCCTAACTCCCGTCGGAGAAAAACCTTATCCCTCAGACACATTGTTGTTGAATGCAATTCCTGTAGGTGAACTGTTTCAGTAACACTTCTTTTTTCCTGGACAGAGTTTATATGTTTCCTGACTTGAAGGAATGGTGGTAAAGGCAGTCTTCACTTGTTCAAGCGCAAATCTACTACACGTCTCCTTACCAGCCTGTAGCAGAATGCAGCCAAGTTAAGTGAAAGCCACAAACACAGCTTAGCTTTGGTTGTCCAAAATGGCCTTGTGGGGCTTTCTGATAGATATTCAAGGTAATTTCATCATTTAAAGACATTCCTCACAAGCACAGAGACAAAGGTGCAAAAGGGTGGCAACATCAGTTCCAAATGTTTGTGGTCTCCAGAGCAGTAAATGTTTCATGGGAGCTGTCTTGCTATCAATTTTTCTTCCTATGCTAAGTCATTCGAGGTATATTTTGGTCTTGTCCAGACCATATTTTAACTAGCCCTGAGCGAACGGAAAAGAACTGGAGTTTTGCCTTTGAAAACTTTGAAAGCTCCCTGACATCTGTTGGAGGATAATGATTAAGACTCATGAGGATCTTGACATATTTCCTCACATAGGTCTGAGTCATACTTCCAGCCCAAGAGGAGGGTGTGCTTGGTGTACACAAGCTGAAGAACAGAAAAAGTCTGTCTGACTGCTTTCTTCTAACTTCCAGCATCAGTAACTTCCAGTATCAGCGCTACCATTTGCAGGCAGCTGGGAGCTGACTTCTTTGAGGCGGGAGAGGAGGGCGTCCAGGCTGCTTCAGTGTGGAGCTCCTTCTCCAGACTGTTCAAAGATCAATTCCCGTACAGACAGGAAGGACTGGTGTTGATTTAGAAATGTTTCTCCTGGTATTACGTTAAAGATGTACCATCCGTAGCTTAATAAATGGAGGTATCTCTCTGAAGTGCCTAAAAGTACAAAATCATCTGTTTAAGATCTTTCAGATAAAAAATTAATGATGTGGCAGGCTGTGGTGGAAATAGGGTAGCAAATTCATACAACCCTGTAATTAACTGCCATGCTGGACTGTAGTTACCAACAACAGACACCTCTGATCACATAGAAGAGAAACTGGAAGTCTGTATTTGAGGACATAAAAAAACCATACGTGAAAGAGCTGTCAAGCCAATTGCTCCAGGCCTGCTGTTAGTGTGCAGCTCAGAAATATAATTATGCTGTAAAAAATAAAAAAGTCTTTTGAGACATTCATATTAAAGTGACAGATAGATGTCAAGAAATACAGTACATTTTTCTAAACACTTTTTAATGCAGAAATTGAAAGCTACCGTGTGAGATCCTATCTAAGCCTGAAGAACAGTGGTAAGGCAAGATTCAAAACTAAGGATGAACTGAACTTATTTAATTAGGTATGAATGAGCACAGAGGCATTTTGAGCTGTGTTTTCCAGTATTTTGTTAATACCTATATTAAAGTATTTAGTGCAAACTTGGGAAACGGTCTTGTAACTTCTGTATGTGATCCCCAGACTGAGTAGGAGGAAAGGAGGTGAAGATGGGGATCAAAACCAAGGACAAGCTCCACAAAACTCTTGCAGAGACTGATGCACATAAGAGTAACTTGACAAATTCTGCATAACCTGCTTTGACCTTGTAGCTGACCTAGCTCTGAGCAGGCAGTTGCACTAGAGACCTCTGAAGGTCCCTTCGAACTTGGATTATGCTATGATCCTACAATCAGAGACACACTATATGGACTTCATTGCGGAAAAAGGGAGACCACCACATTTTCTGAAATCAGTCACCACAGTCAATAAACACTTTATTTATAATTGTGATCTCTATATTTAATCTAGTGTGCAACTACACTTCTGAGTAACAGTGGTGACTCCAGTGATGGCTGCCTCAACAGACGGCACCTTGCTCATGTCAGAGATGAAGTCAGATTTGCATTCAAATACTGCACAGCCCATCAGTACCTGTCATGGCTTGACAGAAAGGTTTTACCACATCACAGGGGTTTAGGCATGTGACTGCTTTATAAGGATTATTTTAAGAAAGGAAGACACCTACATTTGGAACCCTCTTTGTACAATATCTTTATTTAACTTGCAATTAAAGTATGCAGATGGGGATTTTTCTAGAGCCATTATAAGATACAGTGGTGGCCTACCTGTCACCCACAGCCTCAAATTCAGTTGTGTTTGTAAGAAAGTCTCCCCTGCTGATCTTTGGTTCAAATAGACACAGCACACATCAACATTTCCTTTGGTCTCGCTAAGAGAAGGCAGTTCCCAGCCCGAGCAGGTGGTGTTGGCTTTAACCCAAAAAAAGGCTGAATGGATGGATTTAGGGACAGAGTCATGAAATGACTAATCGAAACAGCAGCACCAATTCTCTCAATAGTCGCATGCTGCGCTGACATTTTCAGGCAGGTCAACTCTAGATGGCCTAGTTATTCCATGGCATTCAAATCAAATTTTACAATGTGGCCCTATTAGGGCCAATCATTAATACCCATTCTTGCCAGTGCTAAAACACTTAGACGAGATGCCAGGTGACTCTGCAAGCTTTCAAGACAAGAACCAGTAATGAACGTATGACCTGCTGAGTAATGAGGCCATTTCTAGGTAAAGATTAATGTTTACTTGGGAGCAATCTTACGGTTCACTTCACCTGAAAACCTTGTCAGAAAAATGCAGATGCTGCCTTACTGGATTCCAAGAGGAAACATCATATTAAGGACCCTCCAAGGCTCTCAATTTTAAAAATTTTTATTTCAAAGTATTTCATAGAGAAATCAATGGGGGAAAGGGCTTTGCAGACATCTGTGTGACCTGGATTTTCCAGGATGTCTATGGAGCATTTTATTAGCAAAGGTACTGAAGTCATCTTCTCAGACATAGGAAAGAATACATAACCTGTGGGATGTTACCATGACCCGTTACCACGATGGCTGGAAAGATGAGTTACAGGTACTGATAACATCTGCACAGAGCACTGAACATTAACAATTTGCAGCTTCTTATAGCAAAGACGGATTTCAAGTTGCCTTGCATTTTTATTTTAAAACCAAACCAAACCAATCTGGAGCTAGAATCTTACATAATGGAGACAAATGTTTTCAGTGAAACTTAAAACATACAGAATTGTTTGCATCAGCTCACATGGGCTTGTACAAAGTGTGTGATGACTGGCCATGCCCTATGTGCACAGACTATGCCTTCTTTCAGCTAGTGACACCTTTGCTCAGCACTGCTGCGTTCTTCCACATATTGTCATGTTGGGTTTTTGCCAATCTCCTGCGTCTGTGGGGCATTTTAGGAGAATTGATCCTTCTGATTTCTTGTGACCTGGGAGATCTTTGCACATCAAAGGCCACTGATGATACAAATAGCAACCTTCCTTTTGCTCCAACTCCTGTCCCAGTCATATTTTTTCCTCCTTCAATTAGTGACTGACAGATCTTCTGGCTACAGTAGAAGACACAAGCCTGACTACCAAATGAATCCCCCTGTTGTGACCCCATTTTCTGCAGTCCCACTTGGGTTCACAGGCCAGGGGCTGGGGTTCATGCAGAAGGAGAAAGTAAGCTCACACCACCTTGGAAAATCGTGCTGTCAAACAGCACATTCTTCAACTACAGTCTACCAGCACCTAACAGAATCAAAAGGTCTTTCTGAAAAGCCTGGAACAGGTATCTCAGAGGTATCTTAAAAAATACCATGTAGAATCATAGAATCATAGGGTTGGAAGGGACCACTGGAGATCATCTAGTCCAACCCCCTGCCAGAGCAGGGCCACCTTAGAGCAGGTTGCACAGGAATGCGTCCANAATGTACTTACACATTAAAGAAGTTTCTATTTTATTTACAGGACAACTGACCAAATGTCAGTCCTTTGTGAATATTACCACCTTTGCACATAAATTCTGTGTAGGGATAACTTAAAGAATTGAGATTCACATATATAACTTTATACTAAATCTGCTCTTTTGAAGAGAAGTATGCAAAACTTTTCACGATGTGCCTTAAAATAGTAGGCAAAAGCAGACAACAGTCATGCAGTCTGCCACAAGTCTCCAGTACTTTAGAATGGGCTTTCTAATCTGATTAGAGGAGCAACTGAAAAGGTATTGGAGCTGCTGCTGGTATGTGTTGGATGCCCTGTAAGATCTGCCCCTGAAGCTTTATCTGTGCTGTGCAGTGTGTCTCGCATTAGCGATTCATACAGAGGTTGCCAGTGAGCAGCTTTATTCACAAAGCACAGTGCTAGCCCTGGTGGTGTCTGCTACCAGTCTTACGAGTGGCTCAGCTGTGTTACTGTGATACCTGCCCAGGTTAAATTACACTTCTCTGTATGGTCTAGGCCCAGGCACATTACTGGCAGTAGCGAGAGCTAGCTTTATGTAAAATCTGACATTAAAGGATGTCCGTTTCCACTAGAGGCAATTTTTTTTTTCCCTGGATGAAGATCTGGAGTATATGTGTACAAGAGCCAGCTAATTATAACCCTAGTCCCTGGTTATGTCTGTAATGTTTTGAGGTTAAAAAGTTAGGGAGAACTACAGTTCTTCACCTAAAAGATGAGGTTAGTCACAGATGAAGCAGGGAGACCAGATACTTCCCAAGCCCAGACCCACAACCTTGCTATGCTCAGGTTTTAACTGCTGTCCTTCATAGCTACTAGATCACCAACTGGTAAGATTTTGCAGCTTTAAGAAGCAAAGTACTCTCCTCTGAGAGACAGAGCATCTCAGCAGCCCATGTGAGTCCTTAAATACCTGCTCCCCCCCACCCCCAACAAATTGTATGTTAGACATCTGTGAAAAAGCCTCATTAATCTCAATTTTACCACGATGTCTCAAGACAGGAGGTGTGAAGGAGGGAGAGTCACAGGAATGTTGCAAAGTCCCCTCACATACCTTCAGTATTTGCAAACAGCTATGCAGGGGGAGGAAAATAGGAGGCTTGCTTGTGTAACACCAGAAGCTGAGGAGAACCTGTGAGACTGAAGAGCGACACAACCGAGCTTCATCAACACAAAAGAATTCAAGCACACCTGGGGATGGTCCCAGGCACAATTCCCAAGGAAGGCACCCTTGCACATCACACCGACCATGCCTGTAGTTCCACTGCTCCTGTGCAGGACAAGAGGACCCTGCTGGCCACCTTTGTCCTGGGGTGGTGGGCAGCTGGCAGAGGAGCTGGTGCCTCTCAGCTCTGGCCACAGCAGAGGTGGGAGCATAAGGGTCATGGAATGACCGAGGAGCTGCTCTTCCTTTCCCCATTTGACTTCTGCATGTGCAAGAGGCAGTCACAGGATGACGCTGAGGCTGAGAGCTGTGGCCATGCAGTGTGTGGCCACTGCTGCAGCAGAGGTCTCCCCCTGCTCTGTCAGCTGCCCCTTCAGTGCTGCGAGAGGGACTGCGTTTCCTTGCAGGCAGCTTCACACGCACTACTGCCAAAGCAGTCGAGGAGGATCCCGGTCTTGGTGAGCAGGCTTATGCACCGTGTTGAATTCACTGTGACCAACCACAAAATGATGGGGAAGGTGGTAACTTGCCCCATACTCCAGGCAATTGCTACACTAATAGGCATTCCTGCTACTTCTGCTTTACTTGCCATAGTAGTTCTGGGACAGTCACTTGAGACCATGACAGGTTCCCCTTCCTCTCCCCTAAAGAACATTTCTTGCCTCCATGTAGCATCAATTTCACCAGGGACCTGACCTCAGAAGATGCCATGTCCCTTCTGACCCCCTCCTCTTCCCATCAGCAATCTCAGACTCAGTTTTCATTCCCCAAATCCAGGCTTAAGGGCCTGGATTCCCAGTTGCTGACAATGACTTTTGAAAGAGCTAGCCTGTGGCCCCAGGTATCAGCCCTGAGCAGTTCAAAGATGGTCCTTTCCATGAGTTGTCACCACCTGTAGGCAGTCCATCTCCCACTCCTTCACAGAACCCTGCAGGATATCAGAAAGACTGAAGAGAGAGAAAAGATCAAGGTGGTCAGAAGAAAACTTCACCACCCCATGGCACAAAGTGGTCTGAGATGCTTGATTATAAGGAATAATTTTTGTGAAGTTTTCCAGATTTCTCTGAAGAGGCATTAAAAAAGGGTGCATGTATCAAAGTCACAGACCCTTGCCACTGCCAGCCATCTGGCCCCTCTGAGAATTTTAATGGCTTGAGATTCTATTTATTTCTCAGTTTATTTCTCATTTTGTTTCAACTATAGCTGTTGAAATAAGTTCCTAATTCTTAGCTAGTTTCATATTCAAAATTGCCCAGAGAGTAAAACAATACTTTTATATCTCTGTCCCTAATAGCTACTCTAATAAAAGATAAATTGTTACTAAAATATCTTGAAAAACCAAGCTAGCACAGGGCAGATTTTTTTCCTCTCATCTGAAAAGCTATCAGTAAGTTCCTCAGGGAAGAGGTGATTAGTTTGAACTGGCAATGTAGTAATAGAATACTCCCCTAAGCCCACACATTAGGCAGAGGAAAATATAGATGTTTTCCCCAGAATTATGATGCTGGGACTAGTTAATGGCCAAGAATTCATTTGAACAGAGAGTCAACAGTAAGAAGCATTGCACTTTCATACTACAGGATTCCTTACATGAGTAGCTAGGTAATGAGCATCATTATGGGCATGAATAGCAACTTTTAGAAGTGTTTGTGCTCCATCTGCAGTGAAAAAGAGGGCTGCTGAAAGACTCGGCAGGCAACACTAGCAGCAGGGAAGAGGAGAGTAAAGAAATAGGGAGAAAAAAGATAGCAGCATCATATAAAATTTAGGCCTTCATTCAGTTTTGGTACTACTTCAAAGTTGTTTTGTTATCACTAGTTCAGTAGCTGGATTAGGTACCAAACACACAAGTAATGGTGAGAAGTATGGCTTTCTGTTGGTCTTACTTGTAGCCAGTCTCATACTCCTTCCAAAACTGTCATGCAAATTGGCTCTCTGGAATTTGAACAAGAAGTCAAAAAAGTGAGTTTCGGTGTGGTTAGTAACAAGGGGCGGCTATAATGCTTTTCAGTTGATTGGGATCAAATTTTGTGGTGATTTGTGTATGTGTATATGTATATACATCACCACGGAGATTTAAGAGAAAAAGATAGTAGAAAACAAGCGGTTAGGCTATTCATTATGAAGATAATTCTAACAAAGGAATTTAGTGTATCTGTGTTTGAAAGGAGAACACAGTAGTCATTACCTCCTAGGGAACAATTTTCTCCTACATGTTCCTTTTCACACTCATCCTAAGTTGCCATGTCCCCTTCTCTAGGACTGTGGAGACCAGTGAAATCTTTACTGAGACCTACTGCACAGTATACATCCACATGAGAACTGTGACTTATTTAAGTCTTATCTTGTTAAGTCTTAATAAATATATATATATTTATGGTAAACTCATTACCTGTTGTAATAAATTTGAACAAAGTTTGCATTCACCTCCTTTTTTACATTGGCATCCATTCTGCTATGCCATTGTTGTGTGTCATCACAAGGACAGAATGAGAAAGGAAGATTTAACTAGGATTGCAAAGTTCTGGTGTGAGGGACCCCACTATACCCAAGATAAAAGGCACCTTTATTAGTAAGTGTGGATTGAGAACAATCAGTCCCTGAGACAACCTCCCCAGGAACGGGGTAGAGTCCCCGTCACTTGAGATTTTTAAGATGCAATTGGACAGGCTGCTAAATAATCTCATCTAGGCTCCTTTTCCCACAAAAAGTTGGACCAGATGATCTCTTGATACCACTTTCAACCCAGGCTTTTCTAAATTTCTATGAAAAATCCAGAAAAAGTGCCTGAGAAAAAGAAAGCCAAGAAGTACTATTTAAAGAGAAGAGACAGGTTAAACCAAAGGTTTGGAAGCAATTGGTTTGCACCACCATGTGGAAAGAAACCAGTGTAATCTCCTCTGAGGAAGAGGAAAAAAAAAATGAGTTGAGAACTGCTTTGAAACCATCATCTTGTGGGAATTTTCACTGCAAACCTTCCTGCTTTCAGAACACAGATGCATTCCTGCTTACTTGCTCCACTTTTCTAACAGACAGCAAGAACAGAACTTTTGCAGGGAGCTGCTCATATTAAAGAAATGATGATTTTTATGGTTTATTGATGTTTAGGAAGCCAACTAAGCAGAGTAGTGAGAAAAGAAAGACACCAGGAGTTTCAACACAATGCAGAGTGATCCTTCCGAAACACCTGCTACACCTCCCTTCTCTGGCTTTTCAGCAGCTTTTTTAGAGGTGAGCTGAATCTCAGCTATTAAGCCAAAGTACAGCGTGTCCCTTTGAAATCACAGCCTTCCTAGTGATGCTTTGTGTCCTCTTTGCTATAATTATTCTTCCTGATCTGTGTTAGGACTTGATGGAATATGTTTGGGAAGATGATACAAATATTTCTAATGAGGATTACAGGGGAGAAATGAGGTATGACCCTCTAAGTAGAAAGACTCAAAAAAACCTGCATTTTGAATGATAAAAGCACTAAAACCTCTTTGATTCAAATGTGTGTGTGTGCCGTGCAAATACAACTTTACTGTTTAATGCAGAGACAAGTTCCTACAGTACATCCACAGATACTTTTCCAAAGTTTGTACTGAAAGTCCCTGTTTCAGATTGACAACTCTGAAAAAACTACAGCCTGAATGTTGTCTTCCAGGACACACCAGACCCCGGAGGAGAAACCACAGGAGAATCATAGGGGCATAATTGGGAACAGGATATCATGTTGAACATCGCTTATTTGACACAACTTTTGTTCCATTCCAGAGAGATGGAGGCTGTTCTGGATGGGAAGAATGAATCAGACTCAAGAGGCTGCTGAGAATGAAAAAGAGATAAAAACCTGCAATCCTAAATGTTACTTTACCCCAGAATAGAAAAGCACATACTAGATAAAAATCACATGTATCACCTATGTCTCAGCCCAAATAAATGTGAAAATTAAAAATTTGTTTTCATATCAAAACCATTGATAGCCTAGACATTGAGTTTCATTTCGATCTCATTTAATTATCTAATAATTAATAGTAAAAATTGAAATATAATTGTTTTTTGTTTTAACTAGATTAAAGCCAATTTGGTTCTCATTCAGATAACAAAGCTCCTGAGATCATTTTAATTCATCAGGCTTCCAGTGGAAGATCAAGTAATTCATATGGCATACTTATTAAAACAGGTCACACCTGATTTGAGCTTAATTAGAGTCTAGGCATAATGCATTGCAATATGAATAGTTACATGCATCTCTCCATGGCTATAAATGACTATGGCAGTTTTGTGATCACTACTTCAGTTATTTTTTAACTAAATGATAAAACACCTCATGAAATATGAGTCAGCTGAACAAAGCTGCCAGTATAATCAACCCGGTGATGAGGTTGCTTCCTAACTTCCCTCACAAAACCATCTCTATTCTTTTTTTCCCATAATGACCCAGATAAAAAAGAACTGCACTTGCAAGGAAAAAGACCTTAAAGAGAGACTTTTAATTGTCACCAATATGTTTACAACGTGTTACAAATTCACACCTGCACACAGTCCAATATTTCTGTGTTTCTTTTGATTCTTCATTAAAGCTGGAACTTCAAATTACACAACCTGTAGCATGACCATTATGGAGGTAAGTTGGAAGACTCCAACTTACACAGATAATATTTAAGTATTGCAGATCAAATAGGTATAACACCCACATGTTCTCACAGTGTGATCGGTCATGGAGAGGTGGGCACGCTTTTCCACCCCGCCACCACATGATAACAAAGTCAGAGGGAGTTATCTTGCTGTTGAGCCATCTTCTTCTATATCAGCCTTTGTGACTTTCTCCTCCTGTAACAACCACAGTCATCTTGATTTCTGAGGCATCTACAAGCAGAGAAAGGCCCTGTATACAGCATACAGGCAAACCACTTGTGACTATGTCGTTGCCTGGCCCTTTTTAGTTTAAGGTTTGCTAGAGGCCAGGGTGAGAAGCAGGAAGAGCATCAGCAGGACTGGTGCAGAAGGGCACCAAGGAGTGGATGGAAGTGGGAGTGCACATGGCTACCTGGAAAGAGCAGAGTGGGAAGACATGTTCCTTGGGTGCAAGCATACCACAGGCACTGGACACCATAACTGCATACACCAAGAAGGGAAAGAACAATGTCTCCTGCTGCTGCACTGACAAGGGGGCATGCATGACAAAAACTAACAAATCCACCATGATGGTCATGACAGTGGCAGCCTTGTTAGGGGAGGCTGTAGCACCCTAGAGAGGTTTAGCTGCAATAATTCTGGCATCATTAGAGGCAAATGTTCTTTCTGGGATCTCCAGCCTGAACCCTTGGTACTGAGCTCCGCTCCCTTCAGAGAACAGCCTACAGTTAGTATTCTGACTCCTGCCTGCATTAATCTATTTTTGCCTTTGCAAATGAGTAAAGTTGTCAGAGTTTATTTGTAACCACTGAGCAAAGATGACAGACATTTGGCAGCTTTATGCCACTGGAAAAAAAGCTGAACAGCCTTTATAAAACCTGGAACCAGACTTAGCATCTAAGCTAAAGAGTCTAGGCAGGTGCTGCCCGTGTGATCTGCCCCTGCTGGTAGGTGGATGGTGACTCAGAGCAACAGCTCTGTATGTGCGTCTTGAGATGAGCTACTCAGGGGGTAATGAGAAAATGCAGGCAATGCTATCACTTGTACAGCAAGAAAGGGGCATCCATATTTATTCCTCTGCAGTCAACATCAATAACAAGTTCAGAGAAGAGCATTCCAACTTTGGAGCAACTTGGGCTCCTGTGTTAAAGTGTCTGTTCACTCTACAGCGCTAGAGATACAGCTATCTCCCAGCAGCAGAGATTCCAAACAAGAAGTGTACAAAGAGGCTGACTGTCTCTCAGACGCAGGTGACTCACTCTCTCTGGGGTACCAATTACTATAGAGGCAATAGGCAAGTCTTGCTCTATTACTGTGCTGGCACCCCTTAGATCAGATCATCCCAAGGGACAGCAACAGGCCATTTTCGGTGGTTGTCTCTAGCTCGAGTTGATTCAACAATGATAAAGATTTGCGATTTTTTTGCATGCACTGCTTTTGCCCTGCTCTTTAAGAAAACTTTGGTGAGATCGAGGAGTGTAAGGCAGGCTTCCACAGCTCATTCAAGTCAGCTTTATAACTCTGTGTGTGCTTCTATATCGATAACTTGCTTGTGTGCCCAAGCCCAAACTGCATGTAAAGAGGAAGAAAATTAGGTTAGAAATCCATTATTTTGCCTAGTTAGGCAATTTTCAGGACTGTTTAGAGCATTTCAAAAAACCAATCCTTAAACGCCATCTAGTGGTAAAAGTTACTTTTTACAGTTCTGCTTTACAGAGAAACACAACTGGAAAAGGAGCGCTGCGCAGTCATGGTTAGACCTGTTCGGATTTTCTGAGTTTCCTTCACATTGTTATCCTTGAATGTCACAAAGTCATATCAGGAATACTGGAAATACATTCACAGGACTTAAGCTCTGCAATGCCTTGTATTGTGGTGTCTCACTTTCCAGCGCCTCCACATGGGAGCAGGATGCCCAGTTGCGAATGAGGAATCTGTCCTTGCAGTAGGACAACAAGTGGGTATCCTGCATGTAGTAGGTCTCCATGCATGTTGGGCTGGCACATCTCCCTGCAGCTCTTAGGTGTTCCTGCATGGCATCAGTCCAGGGAAAGAACAGGCAGTGGTAGAGCTCTGAGTCCTCACCTTTCCTGCTCTTCCAGGCCCTTCCTGTAGGCTTTGAGCTCCTGTATTTCACTTACGCCGCATGCGCAGTAGCATCTTATTTCATGCAGGCTGGGGCTTGCGATAGCTGTGTGGGGAGGAGAGCCTTCCTGGATATCTTGCCTTTAGCTAGACTGTCTGTGTTTCAGCAGCCTTGCTGCCCACACCTCCTACGAACCAATTTCAACTTCCTTCCGCTATCCCCTGCCCTTTGGTGGCAAACACTCCTCCAACTGAAGTCCTCCCCTCCCTTTAATACAGAGGGTGCAGGAACCGGGAATCTGTTTCTGTTTAGCTGGACTGGGACGCCACCTACACTTCCAAGTGTAACTACCCCATCCCAGAGGAGCAAAGAATAAGGACTGGGGCAGCTGCAACACCAGCTCATCAGTCCATGTCAAGGACCCACCAAGAACATGGGCAGCAAAGGGGTACATTCAGAGGCACCAAATGATTGGCTTTATCATGAGAACAAAGAAGAGCAGAACGGAGACCTTAGACCTGTGGCTGAACCAGCCACAAACCAAGAGGTCTGCCTGGAAGTTGGCTGGTTGTGGTGACAGCTGCCACCTCCTTCTCCTTCAAACTTAATGCACATGGATGCAAATCAGAATCCGCATCCTCCACCTTGTCTGCTGCTATTCCCATCTGCTGCTTCCTGACAGCAAGGCACGGTGGAACAACAGCCTGTGGTGACATCCAAGGCATCTCAGCACACTTCCCCCAGCTGGCAGGGATGTGCATCTCCTCCACCCCCTTCATTTTCATCTGCTGCAAAACTTTAGGAATACACACTGGTTGAAGTGCTGGCATCATTTTTCATCCTCTTTTCACTGCTTAAAACTCATAATCCACTATTTTTACAATGAAATCTATGACTTGCAGATCAAAGGCCTGAGATTAGGCCAATCTTTTAATAAGAGGATAGTGTGATTCCCTGTATTTAATACAATTTAATACAAGACAGTGGATGAAATCTCTGTTCTTTCAGAAAGTGTCTTCCTCCAGCTCAGGTCCTTGTTTACTTTCAATACAGACAATACACTAATTCGCAGCTGATAAGACATTCCTTTCTGGTGAGAAACTGTGGGGGAACAAAACTGAGGCCTGAAACTGTGTTTTTTGTTTTAACATCTCTTAGGACCTATAGTCCACACCAGAGCTTTTACAAAATGCTTTAAAGCAGTCAAGCGACATATATTTTTTGCCCATTTCCTTTCACTTAGGTTAAGAATAGGTGTGGATTTCCCTCTTGCCTGCTTATATAGACCACCCTCTGGAGCACAAGCATTTGGTTCCAGCCATTTCTGGTCAGAATGGTACTTACTAAGCTGTGCATGAGGGCATGACGTGACTGCCTTTGCAGTAAAAAGCAGTGTTGATGCTAAAATAACATTGCAACATACTGTGATTTTTGAGCTCACGTGTCTTTGGGCTTACTATTTATTGGAAACGGCTCATTATTTCAGTGGCTGCAAGATGCAAGTGAATAAAGATATCACTATCTCTGCATCTACAGGCTGCCCAGGGAGGTGGTGGAGTCTCCGTCTCTGGAGACGTTCAAAACCCGCCTGGACGCGTTCCTGTGCAGCCTGCTCTAAGGTGGCCCTGCTCTGGCAGGGGGGTTGGACTAGATGATCTACTGAGGTCCCTTCCAACCCTATGATTCTGTGATTCTAACTCATAGACTGAAAGTGTTATCTGCTCTCCACAGAGCTATGTAAAGTTCAAGCTTGCTTGTATTAAGTGAGGTCTAACCTGAAATCTATTGTAGTCCCACGTTGCTACCAAGCATTAGTAAGTAATGGCATGAGGCCAAATTAAAATCATTTCAGAAGCACCTGAGAGAAAAGTTTGACAGGCAATAAGCCACACCTTTGTAATCAGCAGTCAAAAAGCAGGCCACAGAAGCATGGCTACAATTTTGTGGCCTACATCGTGACATACTGCAAAATTTAAAGCCCTGTCCTGGTTTGAGGTAGAACAGAAACAACTTTCTGTTCAGTAATTTTACTTCTTAGCTAAGACTCCTCTATATCTCTGAAATTAACAGCAAGTTGTCCATAAACTGTTCTTTCTTATCGTGATAAGACACATGTTTACAGTTAACTAACTTTAAGGAATGGTACACGGAGAGGCTCTTGCTTATACTAATTTCTATAACAACCAAGGTCAGGCGATAACTTTATTATTTGCCCCACTGGAAGGCTGGAAACGCAAAAGCATAGAGGGGTTGCACCTGCAGGGAGGAGTGGACAGAACAGGTGACCCAAAACTGACCAACAGGGTATTCCATCCCACGTGCATCATGCTCAATATAAAAGCTGAGGGATCGAAGGGGTCAGCCTCTTTCTTCAATGGCCGATGTCTGAGGAGGACCCTGTCTGTTCATCTGCCTTTGATCCTGATCCGAGCAGTCCTGGATTCCTAGTTCCTCCAGATCCAGAATCCAGCTCCATCCTTCACGGTCTCCAGTCCGGGACTTCCCCAGTGCCTGCTGGTGACATCAACCTGGGAGCTTAATATGGTTTTGTATATACTGTATCTATTTCATTACTTCCTTTCTATTTTATTATTAATATTTCATTTAAGTAGTTTATTTCCTTCTAAATTTGTAAATCTCTTCACGTGTCTCCTTCCGCTGGGAGCGAGAGGTGCTGGAGAGCATGTTGTCCATCATTTGCCAAACCGGCCCAAACCAAGACAAGCCCCCATCCCTTTGGAGACTCTTTCAGCATAGCAAGAATCATCAACCAAAGACAGGCTAAAAAAAACCCCAAGTTATATGAAATATACAGATATATGTGAAATAAATNAACTGTGCTGTACTTGTGTAGAATAGTGCACTTCCGAGAATTACTTCTCCCTCTATCGTGTGTCGCAGGTGACACCTCACAGCCCGCCAACAGCAGCGAGCCCTGCCTGTGGCCACCCGGCGCGGAC
>VXBO01012662.1:6460-44640 GCA_013400135.1 Rhinoptilus africanus
TTTTTTTCCTTGCCCTTCCCAGGGAAAAAGCTTGCATGATTGATGAAGACTCTCACTCTTCAGCCGGAACAGTGCCAGGCCCTGGGAATTCCCTCCCCTCATCCTCCGGTCCAGGTCTGACATCCCCACCTTACACAGCCACTCCAGTTGACCACGATTACGTCAAATGTAAAAAACCCCGTCAGCAGGCAACGCCGGACGGTACAGTCCCTGTTCTCAATACTGGCAGCACAGGGAGGTGCTCTAATCATGGGGGGTTTGACCAGAAATGATCAAACTGCTCATTTCAAGGAGGGTGATGGGTCTGTGGTAACACGGGCAATATTGAAGCTCATAACCTTTATAAATTCAATGCTTTAAATAGAATCAATGTACAGTCAGATCTTTAAATACAAAATTCAAAGTTGTCACCTGCCACCTGATATTTAGTCAAAATGGGAATGTCGAAAGGAGGAGTTTGTAGCTGACTGAATTTTCAGGGTTTTTTGTTTGTTTGTTTTCTTTTTCCTCTGGAGCTACATGTCTGAGCTTATTAGGAAAGACGCGGGTTCAGTCTTTAGAAGACTGGACACAGTTTCGATGCCTGTGTGAAATGACCAGGTGAAAATTTGAATTGTGGCTGAAACAAGACAAATTGTTAAAAAGGCAAAGCAAAACAGTATTATCCTTTTTTGAAGGAGGCAGGTGGCAACTATTTTGAATAAATTGTGTATCAGCACGAAGTGATTTGCATGACAGTTCAGTAGACTTCATCTTTTAATTTTTCTTTATCATTTACAATGACTGGTTAGCAGCTCATCTCTATAGAATATAAAGTGATATCATAAGTAATTGGCTTATAAATGCAGAAGGCAGGGTGGTATCACAGTGTTACTGAAGATTTTGTAATATACATATATAGTAGAAATTAAGTTACTGTTTAAGTAACCTGACATCATTATTTGGCTAGGAATTTTATTCTTCTCTTCTGGCCATTTGTTTATCCATCTGGATCTATGAGAAGGAGGAGTAAAATATCTGCAATGTATAGTTCAGTGTTGGTAGAATGTGGTAGGCCCCACAGGAATGCTCTGCTTGATAAGAATTTATTTCTGGAAGGTGGGCTGCTTCCTATTGTCACTTTTTGAAGAACAGTAATTTGTAAATAACTTTGTTGACATAGTTTTGAAACAAATGTTTATATGCTTGAAACTCTGCAAGGTGAATTTATTCCTTTTCCCCAACCAGTAATTCTTGGTGAAACTGACAGAAGAGCCTTCATTTCTTTCACTAAATTAAATAGAGAAATGTTTACTTTATTCAAGCTTACATTTCAATCAGGAGTAATTCATTGGACTGTTTTGATATCATATGTAGTGTGTTAGTGTGAATGGGTTATGTAGTGATCAGGCTTTTATATTAGCCTTTTTACATCTTTTGACACAGAAAACACAGAAGGGAGTAAATATTTAAATATTTCCTAAATAATATTCCCTGTGAGAAGCAGTTCTGCCTAAGACTACATCTGCTTAGGTCCTGAAGACTGTTGAAATGTTCCCAGGAGGTACATAAGTTAGGTAAACATTCCATTATGTTTTGTTAGTACATTCACTCAGAGTAAGATATTAGGGACTGTGGCATGCTAATTGCCCGATGGAAGCAAAGCTGGCTGCTTAGCAAAGCCTGAAGGTGCAAGCTAAGGAATATCTTCCTCTGCTGGGGCTGAAGTAGCAGTTCTTGGGTGTGCTACCTCAGCCTAGCTAGGACTAAACTTTGCTGCTGCCAAAGCAATTCAAAATGTCAACTGCTGAAAGAAGCGGAGTTAGGGTGGTCTTTAGAAAGGCTGTGTGTAGCTGTGGCAAGTAGAATTGTGAAGTACTGCATCATTTATAATGTTTTGTAAGTTGCTGGCACAACTAAACTCTGGATACAGCATATTGAAGAGCCCCTGGAAACTGAAATATTTGCCTTGGGGCTGTTAGAGATGGAAGGAGAGATAACAGGCTGAGCAATGCTCAGATGTCTTCCACTTTTATATTATTACATATACCATGCTCTTCTGCATGTATTTGCATTTTACTTGCGTTAAAATAGATACTTTTGAAGTAGAATGCTCTTGACATCTTACACGTAATCACATCACTGAAGAAAACCAGTGCCTGCATTTCCATTGTACTGTTCTTAAAAATAGCAAGAAAATATCTATCACTTGACTACTCTTTAGGTTATTTTTTTTACCATTCTGACAGCAAACAAAACTCTCTATATTGTTGTTCACAGAACAAATAATTTGTCTTAAATTCAGCCTAGATATTTATTCGTTCTGAGGCCTGAAAATACTCTTTAATTACTCTTGTATCCATATTGTTCATCATATATGACATAAACAAAGCAAGAGCATTACTTACAAAGGTCTCTTCATATGTTACCACAAGTAAACATTTTAGTTGGGATCCCTGTCACTGCAGACCTGTTGAGACCTCTCTTAACCATTTCTGTGTGCTGTGCTTCAAGAAAACATGACCTGTGAGGAAAGAGAGAGGGAATTGGGATGGTTTGTCTAGGGAGGAGAAGACTAAGAGGAGACATGACAGCAGTGTAACCTAAATAGTGTCGAAGGCTATACAAAGATTTAGAGGCAAAAACCAGAATGTCCATGACCATGGTAGATAGGACAGATGATATTAGACTTAAATTGCATTTTCAATCTGGGCATTATAAAATATAGCATAATATTAGGAAATGCTATTTAGGAAAAAAAAAGTGAAATACTATAATGCATTCCTGGGGATAGTATAACACTGCAACACTTCAGCACTGGAAGTCTTTAAAAGGTGGCGATACAACCGTCTGCTAGGAATGATGGAGCTGTAATTTATCCTGAAGGAAAAAGGAATGGACTAGATGAACTCCTGCTGTTCCTTCTAAGCATTATTTTTTCTATTAATTTTATGTTATTTATGGGGGTTTTGGTTGGTGGTTTGGTTTTTTTTGTTGTTTGGTTGGTGGGGGTTTTTTGTTTTAGTTTGGTTTTTTTAACAAGATACCTAACAATGTGCCTTCAAGTGCAGGAAATAATCTCATTACAAGCAGGAGAGAATTACTATACAGCCAGACATCTTTTCTTGAAAATATCGGGACTCTATCTTCAGGTCTTCATCTGTAGCTAGGTAAAGCTGTAAGGGCAGACTTATTTCAGATACATTATATTTAAATATGTCATTATAGTTCTGTAGCTCTCCAGCACATTTTACTGGTATAACTGTTCAAGTTGAGAGCATTGAAAAGTTATATATCCAGTAAATGCTGGTCTTAGTTTTAAGTCATGTATTTAATGGAAATGGGAGAAAGGAACCAGTAAATACAGCTTGTAAAGTAACTAAACTTCTTTTTCCTCATGGCAGCTGTTAGCATGGATCTCCTTCCAGGAGACAGAAGTATTGCTGGGTGGCAGCTGTTATTTGCTGGCTGACTAGCTGCTGTCATGTGTGTAAAATAAGCAGCTTCCTTTCTCTTTTCTTGTCCTTCCATTCAGCAACATCTTTTCCTTCCTTCTGTTAATCCTATCTTCCCTGTCATCACCCCTGCCTGTTGCTGTTTTATAACCCTCCAAAGTGAAAACTTGCATTTGACAGTAGAAGCCTGAGTTTTAGACTCTTTATTTTCCAAGAGCAAAGTAGGAAACGAACAAACAGGAACTCAGCAGGGACCAAGACTATCATTACCTGGGATGTCACCATACTTACACAGCTAAATGGCCAGTGTTACATACCAAACCAGACATGCTCATTGTCGTCCTTTATACAGGCTGGATGTAGGTAGTCAGTAAAGACCAATTGTTTAAACGTACCTAAATTTTGTGCTAAGCATTAAAGTTAGTTCAGAAAGCAGTTACAGTATTAAAATTAAAAAAAAAAAATCTGTTTGAGAAATCTGTTTCCCAAAAAGTGGACTGGGTGATTGTTGTGAGGTCTTTTTTGCTGTAATACGCCTTTGTTGTGTTGATATTCAGTTCCATATTACTGTGGTGGTATGCAGATGATGTATTCAGAATCCACGGCCGTTGCAGTGTTAAAATGTCGTATTGTTTGAAGTCTTCATCCATGCCATGTAGTATGTTGTGTGTAGTTAGACGTAATTGTCCTTTTTTGTGTTTGTCTTTGCCTGATTGCTTTTGCAACCAATATTGCCCGTGCTGCCTCTAACCTTTATACAAATCTCTGTTCCCCAGGCATTCTCTTCCTGCTTTTACCTGTCACGGCTTGCTTTTAATAATTGGCAAAACCTGCATGATAAACTCACTGGGAAAGGCTCCTTGCTTCATGCTGTGGGAGAAGTCTCACGTCATAGTTCGTTGGTCTGTAATTCTGCAGATGTTATGAAGATGCACAGTTTTTTGTAAATGGGGGTTCTCAACATCCTGATGAGACAAAGGTGATCTCTGAGAAACTTTCTGCACCAGGTTGTCATTCATGCCAAACTAAATAAGCTTCTAAGATGGAGTAGATATTTCTGTGCATAAAAGGAACATCCACATTGCGTTTTTGAGCATTAAAATTTTACCCTTCAAAATTCTCTCTATCAGTTTAAAATGAAACCTTTTGGTCTGCAGTACGTATCCTGTTCTGGCACATGGTACTGGATATTCATGGAGACTGCATACTGGACTACATGAATAATAAATCAGATCCAGTTTATTGCAGTATGCTCCATTTTACCTTTCCCCAATTTAACCTCTCTCTGATTAGGAGAAGTACCACACTGACATTTAATGTGAGATTATTAAAAAGGATTTGACTAAATAAATGGAACAGTGATGAGATACTCTGTTGCTCTGCGCTTGAAGACAGAAGAACAATGATATAGAACTCCAAGTAACCGAGACAGGATCAGTGCAGCCACACAAAACACAGACTCTCATCTTTGACTCATGTTATAAGAGAACTCCCTTTAAACCTTCTGAGGACTTGCTGTCCTCAAGAAATTATTCTGCTCCCATGCAAATCTCTGCAATTCTTTTGTTTTTGATAATGTGCAAGTGCATTTTGATACAGATCTGAATGTTGTCTTCTGTTATGGGTGGAATATGTTTCAAGAATGAGAATTGTGTGATACATCAAGTTTCTGACTACAGACCAATAAAGAAAAATGCTCATACATACAAGTAAAGAGAAGAGGGGAGCTATGGTGCCAGGCAGGCAGGGCAAAGAGAGAGAGTCTGTACATCCACAGCCCACATTTATTGTATGAGACAAGATTTTTTGTTTTTAATAATATATAGTTAGTTATTCATAAGCTCTGAAGTGTACAGCGGGATTTTTCTTTACTGTAAATTGAGTTAGCATATGGATATAGCTCTTTAGAAAGGCTTTCTGTGCCACTTGTTTCTGATTTTTGACTTGTAGCTGATTGTTTATCGCATTTCAGATACCTTCTTGTAATAAGTGGGCATACGTTACAGAAAAAGTTACTATTCAGAAAAAGTGAGTTACACCCTGCTGGCTCTCTGAGTCTGTTACCTGTGCCCACATGCAGATTTTCAGAGGTCTTCTCCTGACTCCATTTCCAAAAAGTTTCAAAGGATGCAAGGGCAGACATCACAATTACTGAGCTGCATAGTGATTAATCGTCAAAGGCAGACTACCTCATTCATACTTGCACCATGAAGCTGTACTTCAGCTCCCCTGAGATAAATAATGTAAGCTTGTACCACGGGAGATACTACCTGTGAGCATACTTAGCGGTAGGAGCTCTATCATTAGGGTTGTATGTCTGCTAGTTCGGGTCACTGATGCTTTAACACATCACTGTCTCTTTCTTCCCTCCTTCAGCCCTGTGAGTGGACACAGTTTAGGTAGCAAGGCTTACAGTGCATGGTCCACAGGGCTTCTGGTCCATCTGAAGGGGAGAGAAGTAAAAGAGAGCATCTCTCTCTCATTTTAGTGGCCAGCCCAGCCCAAACCACAACAGGGAGAATGCTGGCACAGGGTAAGGGCTGGTGAAGTACTGAGCCTTTTTTTTTCCCTGTTGTGTTTTAAAATTAAATAGTCATTTAGATTCCCCGAAGTTTAACACAGCTTTTTACTGTTAATTGGTAGGCATGCAGGTATTGTGCCTGAATGCTAATGGAGCAGTGATAATGACATACTAATGGCTTTTTCTGGTATGGAGAAGTAGCATGGAATAGGGATTTTTGAAATCAGCACAGTAAAGCTATTTCATTCACAATATGGTTAATCTTAAAATGCTCTTAAGCGTAGAATTAAGTCAAACGGACTACAGATATTTTTCTACTATCAGAGACAGGTGTGTTTCAGTAATGATAATTACTTAATTATCCAAGTGACTGACAGGATGTCACTGTGATACAGTAAAGGTCTTGGCAGTACAGATGAACATACGAGTTCAGTCTTCCCAGTCACATTTTTCCAATAATAAATATTTTTAAACTAATATCTTGAAAAGGTAACAAGAGTCTTCCTTTTGACATTTTTACATCTTCTGTCCAGAGCTGCTCTTTTTCACCTCTTGGCAGAGTAGGTGATACAGTCTGACACAGAAGTCCCTGAAATGTCACAAGTTGCATACATTATGAGGAATGAGTTTAAAAAAAAAAAAAAAAAAATTGCTTTCAAGTGCTATTTCCTTAATCTTTATAAATAACCATAAAATACTTGACTTTACATCAAATACAGATTTCAGCTCGTCAGATTGTTTGAAATCTTCCTAAAACTTAGGAGTGATACAGCCAAGTAATGAAATAAAATGTAATAATACCAAAGAGAGAATCTAGTACCAGGGTGTACAAAATAGGAATTTTGTTGCAGTTGCTTATGCACAGGTTAGCTGACCTCTTTCCCTATTCTCTTCATTTCCACTACAGATAATAATTCTGGGACATTAATACCCAGTTGTATTTTTATCTTAGCTTTTGAAACAATAGGAAATTTTAAAGGAAGGGACCTCAAAAGAGTATTTAGTCCTTGATTTATCATTTGATTGTAATTGAGGGATCACTTCAGCTTTTTGGAAAAGCTTGCCTTGTTGCTATTGCCAGATGGAGAAACTAAGAAAATACCTTAGGTAAACAAAATATTAAACGCAGTAATTCTTTAACTCTTAAATTACTCTGACTTGCATTAAATTGTCTTTATAGCAGAAGTTATTAAAAAGTGCTCATGCTCTCCTTGGATTTGCATCTTTCAAAAGGAGAGCCATCAATAGCAGTTGGGAACTTGGAATTGATTCTCATGTCTCACAGACTGCATGTTTGGTCTTTGGCATGTAGTTTGAAGGAAAAGCTTTATAACACAATGGATGTAAAATGCTGTGTGTCTAGTGTATATATATATAAAAAAGACATATTTGTGAATTAGGCTAGAAGAGCATAGTACTTTCATGGATGAAAAAAATGTTGTTTTGGGGTTTGTTGGTTTTTTTTTAAAAAAGCGGAGTTAGGATGTGACTTAGTATAGTTGCCATGAGTTCTGCATTACATACTGCAGCATTTAGGTATTGACAGAGTTGTTTTATTACATTAAGGAACATGTTGGGTAACCTAACAAATGATTGCTATTTGTCTACCTGTCCTTGAAAACCTCCAGTGATTCCATAGGTTCTCTATGCAATTTTTTAACTGTATGTAGCAGTTAAACTAGAAATTACGGGGGGAAAAAAAAAAGCAAGCTATTTTCTTGCTGTAATTAAAACCTATTGCCTCTTGCTCTGTGCTTAGTGAATATGAAGAGCAATTATTGTATTTTTATTTTGGTTAATTGTATGTATTTGGAAGTTCTCCCTCATCTTTTTGAAGATAAATAAGTCCAATTCTCCCAATGGTTTTCTTATATGCCATCTCATTAGTGTCTCATCATTTTTTCTCCTCTCCTCTGAATTCATTCTAGTTATTCAGTGTATTTTTTAAAATGCGGGTCCCAAATACAGACACCATAATTAAGCTTAATTTTCATTAGTGCTCAGTAGAACAGGAAGACTCTTATGTATTTTTTCTGTGAAGTTACTGATTATACATTCAAGTGTGCTAGTTTGCTGAATTGCTTTTATAATAGCATGACATTCTGGCCGTTTCTGGTTTGAGAATCACTAATACTTTACAGGCTCATGTGTGTATATGTGCTGGGATACACACACATTTGCTACTACTGATCTTGTTATCTTTTCGGTGCTTATAGACAGATTTATTTATGCTCAAATAATTCTGTGGAAGATGAAGGCTGGCTGGCTAATAGCTTTGACCTTTTATCCTTTGTAAAGATAGGTATTACGCTGTGTTTTCTATTCCCTGGAACTTTACTCATCCACTGTGACTTCTGAGAAATTAATAAGAATAATTGGTGGCTGCTGCTAATTCTTGAAATACTCCAGTGTTTTTCATAAGGCCCACTTAGTTTGAAAGCATCTACTGCATTCAAGAAGTATCTAAAATAATAGGAAGTTGTCTCAATAGTAGTCTGCCTCTGTTTTTCAGTGATTAAGGAGCCCAATGTTAATATCATTAAGATTATTTTTTTATGTAGTTAATGTATTGAAAAAAAAAGGAGAATGAATGTACATACCTAGACCTACACTCTTTTTAGTAGAAATTTCAATCAAAATAGCTAGCTAATTGCCAGGAGGTATTTACATTTGTTCCCCATCAGGAAAAGCTTCCCTGTCGTGCATACATTTGAAATTTAACATGCTAAATCATTGTCTGTCTTTGCATGCTGAGAAGTTAGTGTCATTTCCTAGTGATCTGATACCGCTCTCATATTGGTCTAGCAGTTCTTGATTTACATTCTGATGCTTCATCTGTCATAACCCACACATCAGAGCTGACCTCCAGGCTTATGACAACATTTGGATGTTTGCCTTTTTTTTTTTTTTCCTTCCCTAGATGAGTAATTCAGCCTCTGCCACAGATACAGAACCTTCCCTTAAAAAAAAAAATATCAAGGAAGCTACTGTAAATGTTTTTCCTGATGCTAACTGGGAGTTCAATAGTATCCATTTGTACCACAGAAGGTTATTAAAGCTTTATAAATGAGTCATTTAAAGCTTGACTGACCTCTCTTTACAATCTTTCTCTTCCCATTCTTTATAATTATATTCTTTCTGTATAAAACTTGTCATCATTAACCAGCTATATAACTTCCAATTAGGAGGCAAATACTATTCCCCTATTCTTTTTGCAAGATACAATTTTATTAAGATCTGTTCACTGAAAGGGAAGGTTTTCTTTGTGTGGTAGTGAAAAGCCTACGGAGTGCATCAAATTTGGTTTAAATTTGTTGGAATCCTAATAAGCAGAACCTGATGTGCAAGCTGAAGGTCTGCAGAGAGATTTATCTTGATAAAAGAAATTCATAGGAGGCCCTTTGCTCTCTCCTGAACAAGTGCATTTCAGAACAGAAGAAATTTAATTAAATTATCAGCTCATCTCAAAGCAAGGGCTTTTCCTTTTTTAATTTTCTTCCTAGATCTTATCAAGAAAATTAATGAATAAGAATGCAGTGGAACTACCTAGACAATGGATGTAACATGCCTCTTGGTTAAGCTATTCCTGTATCTTTAGCAGAAACCGGAGATTATTCTTTGGAGCTACAGATTTAGCGAGAATTGCCTGTATTGGAATTTTTTGTTGAACACTGAATTATGTTGATACAATATTACAGAAAAATGCCAGTTTCCCATCTCAGTGGTAATATCCATGCATCTTTCTGTTGGAGATACTAAGCTGCATTTTCAGTCATGCAGGGTTGCCTCTGATAACCCAGGTTCTTCTACATCAAGGGTTATGTCAGGCAGGTTTCAGGCATGGGGGGAAGGTTTTCATTTGCCTGTTTGTTCTGAGGTGTGAATTTTATCCCCCGTGATAAAGTCACAATCTCGTACAACTTTTCCTGTGCTGTAACAGCTATCAGCAGATTAACAACTTAGCTGTGACTGTAATGTACTCAGCAGCCAATGTTCGCCACACCACTCTGTCAAGGCAAAGTCACTTCTTCTGTCTACTCTCTTGAAGTCCAAGAGCTTTCCTGTCTATCCTAGTCCTAGTTCTTTGATGGATTGTTTATTTGCCATATCAAATCACCTTTCAGAACATTTGGTGAACAGCACCTAATACCTGCAGGATAGATGGCATCAATGATCACTCCTGTAAGTCTTTGCCCTTTAACGGTACTGATTTTTGTGTCCTTCACAAGTAATTTTTACCCGTATGATTGTTGCTGGTTTTCTGTTGTCAATTGAGCTTGCTTTGTGTCTGACTCAAAATTATATGGTGAGCTTTTCAAGGTATATGGCCCAATAAACCTGGGAAATTTTATAGGACCACAGTAGCTGAAATATTGTGTCCTCAGCCTAACTGCTTTTGGAAGTTGTCCATCATTGCTTCTGAATGAAATTCCAGGATTATATTCTAGGAAGAAATGTGGTGGGACAGGGAGCTCTCTTATTACATTAGTGTTAAATAATACCTAGTGAAAGAAGACTGGGGTTTTAATTTCTTAGCACAAAGAAGTGGGATGAAAATGATAAGTGAAGTAGGCTAGGCAACAGAATCGGTGGTTGTTAAGGATCCTGTATTGCACTTGTAAGAGGTGCGTAGAGTGGTGCAGTTTTACATTGCTGTTGCCAAGATGCAAGTAGCAGCTTGCTCAGTATGAAGTGGTGCATTCCTTCTTTATCTCTTTTGCAGAGAGGAGTCAGGATAGCACTGCAGCGGTGCTGTCTGACTCCAGTTCCACCCAGGATATGTTTAATGAGCCTGCCAGTTCTCAAGACAGCCTGAGGAAGACTTACACAGAGAAGAGGATTTCTATTACCTGTGCTGATACAGTGATGCCCAGCAAGGAGACCCTGGGATCTACAGAGGAAAAGAGTATGCCCGATTTAATAGATAATGTCAGCCGGTATATTCTCATTAAAATGTTTCTTCTGGCATGTAGAAGCCCTGAAATATGATGCACTGTGACTGAGAATTTTATAGGTGTACTGCTGCCATGTATGTGTAGCTTAAAATGAGACCTTTGCTTTTGTAGCCATCATCCCAATTTGTACTACCTGTTAAACCTTATAAAGAAAAGAATAATGATAAACTGCTGCCTGTGGTGGCCATTTGACTCACTTGCCTTCTTTTAGATTATTATTTAGTCTTTATTCTCTGTTTGAAATGCCTATCTTCAAATAACTATTTAAATTATTTAATCTCAAACAAAACATTTTTTCTTTTCCTCAGGTATGGATGCCCTTTTTGCTCTGGCCCAGTAGCAGATTGATATTCACTACATAGAAGAGCACAAATAGTGGAATTAGATGTTTTATTCCATTGGATACTTTATTTCAGTGGAGAAGCGGAATTGCTCTCTACCAAATTTTTCCATATATCATAGTACTAAGTGTTCTGTATTCCACTGGAAAAATTGTTTGAAGATCCATTAGCTGGATTTTCCCTTTATCTGATGTTTGTACAGTTGGATGTGGCACTAGATAGAGAGGCTGGACTTCATCAGGGAAAGACAAACAAGACCAATGTATAAATTTTGCCCACCTTTCCGGGTCGTGGCCCTTTATGGGTTACTAAAAGTCTTTTTTGCCAGTTCATGCTATACTTTAGTCATTTCCAATTGCATAGATCCAGAAACCGTGGTATGTGGATAGCCCTGATTCACTTCACTGATTTCACTAGGAACAAGTGCCAACTAGTCATATTTTGTTCACAGACTTGAATTAGCTTGGTTTCTTGCTTTTAAGAATATTTTACTTCAGTCTTGCCTAAGCTAGGGAAGTCTGTGGTGATGTTTGCATCAACATGATGAAATAGATGCCAGTTCCTAGTTTTGTAAAATAGTACTTGCATAATCACTAAATTCAGTAATCTTTTGGGTACCAGAGTAAAGACATGGCTCTTTGTCAGGTCTGCAGTGCGCTGCGTTACTGTCGTCAGTTGTCTGTCAGAAAGACTGTGTGAGGGATGTGGTTTAGTGGTAACTTGGCAGTGCTAGGTGGCATTTGATGATATTAAAGGTCTCTTTCAACCAAAACAATTCTATGAATGTATTCTTACATTACTGACATTTATTTAGAACAAATGTTGTATTTTTCTATAAAGCTATCTGTAGAGTAAAACTGTAATGGATACATAGATTGTGCAAGCAAATTCTGAAAAAATTCTGTTCTGGAAAACATTTGACTTGAAGTTCAGCCTTATCGGAGGAAAAGGAGCAGCTTTGTACTTGAGGATGAAGTTTACTTTAGTATATCTCTAGCCTGCAGGGATATAAGATCTAATGTAAGAGCCTCTTTATTCCAGCAGAGACAGAGACACAGTAAACTTCCATGACTAAAAATCAAAGTTAAAAAAATTACTCTGCATGTAGCGTACATGTTTTCAGCAATAATGACTAGCTAACAGGACATGGGGAAGCTCCCATTGTCACAGGTGTCTTCTGAAGTAAGATTTTTGTATCCTTAAAGAAAAGATGGGTCAACTGAACTATGAATTAACAAGTTAATTGCGAAAATATTTGGATGGAACTGTAGGTCTACATTATACAGAAGGCCAGGTTAGCTGCTGCTAATCCTTCTGTCTGAACCTAAATTTTATTCTGGAATTGTGTTCTTCTAGGTAGATTGTTAAGAGTAATACATCTCACTTGGCAGGATGCCTTGAATTTTCTATTCTTTCTTCCTTTCTTTGCAATAGAATTTTATTGAATTTATGCTTTTATTTTGTTGTTGTCCCCCCTCCTCGCCTATCTTCCAACAGCATATAATATCCTGCGTTGAGTTAGGTGGGCTGAATTATTACTATTGCTCAGGGAAAATCCCAAGTAAAGACAATGGAGAGATTAGTATGTGGCTCTGTTTATTCATGAGCTGAAGATTACTTATTCATTGAATATCGGGAATAGTCATAAGTTTTTCAGGAACCACTCAATAATTCTGTCTATGCTTTAATGAAGAAAGGGATTACCATTTGCTGTATTTAATTTTTGTCATTTTCTATATTTTATTTGCCATTTTATAATTTTCACTGTCACTCTTAACTTCTCTTGATGTTTCAGTTGCAGGAAAATCAGAAGAGCTGCTGGAGAGCTCAGAATCTTACCATCCCACTGAGCCTACTGGCCAGAAAGTTCAGTTGGATCCTCAGTCTGCTTCTGGCAATCCTGTCAAAGCTGCAATCCCCCCACCCTCACAGTGGGACTGTAAAAAGAAGGCTGAAGCTTGTGGAGATGCATCTGAATTTCCTCATGGTCTTCCATCAGACCTTGAGGAACAGCGGAAGTTCCTGACAGAGCAGTGTATTGCCTCCTTCTGTTTGTGCCTCAGCCGCTTCCCCCAGCACTACAAGAGCCTCTACAGATTGGCATATCTGTACACGTACAGCAAAACACACAAGGTGAGCAGAGTGCTGATACAATAGCTGACTAGTTGTGTTTATTGCCCAAATAAACGAACTGAATTGTCATTTGTACTAATTCAGAAGTCTCAGTGTTAAATACAAGTGGGAAGTTTGTTTAATGCTGTTTAGATTGGGAAGTCTTTAGCTCCTAGGTTGTCTGATTCAAGTGTGTCTGGCTAGTTGAGTAGAAAATGTCTTTTCTTTATTCCTGAACTAAGTAATTATTTGTTGTTCATCAGAGAATTACCTTTTAGATATGTCACATAAATTAAGATGTTCTCATAAAAATGACAGCAGGTTTTTTTTTTTATTGGATAAGTGGACTGAATAGTGACTTGGAAGCAGAAATGCATCAATATTGGAGTAAACACATCATGTGACACGGCCAGACTTTCTCGGTGTCGCAAGTCTTTGACCGTAGATTGAAGGTTTTCCCACTGTCAGAGCACAGACGTCATCTCTAGTGAAACAAAATTATTTGCTGTTTAGAAATCACTGAGTGAAAGTCAGTCAGAGATCCTACTGCTCATGGGCTGGTGATTTTGCATTAAACAGGAATAACAATGTCTTGGTGACTGTAATAGTTCTTTTTTGAGATGACGGCAAAATAACTTGCTTGCTCCAGCTTGACCCTTGCATATTCTTCATAATAAAATTAATGTCCAAAGCCTTCTGCTATGAATTATCATCATCTTGGTTTTAACATTATGTCATTCTTTATTTTACTTCTGCATACTTCTGTTATTATAATCTTTTGTCTTTCTGGAGTATCAGTTGGTAAAATGTGTACGAATAGTAGGTTGAAATTATCAGTGTTATTTCACTGATTGTCATAATTAAGGTTTGAACTCACAGATTTTGTATTTGGAAGTCTTGTGTTATGTCATATGCTGTACTGCGTGGCTTCCTGAATTCTCTTCCCCACCAGTCCTGAAGCTTGTGTGAATAATAGGGAAGGGAAAGTAATGGAAACAAATCATACCCCTTGTGTCATAGTAGAAAACTTTTCAACAGTACTGCTTCGAATTGAGCAGTAACATATCTTACCAATCTACTAAAAGGTGATGAACATTCCATTTGGCTGTACTGTGATTATCCAGAAAAATATTACCATTTTTTTAAAGATGGCTTGTTTTGAAAACATTCTTATGCTATTTTTATGTGAGAGTTGCTAATTTTTCCATGGAGCTAATCATTAATCGGAGCTGTAGATTCCTGCAATCTGTCAAATTATTTTGTACCAACATTCAACAAAAAAGGCTGCCTGTTTTCAATTTATTGGTACAAATAGCATGTCCTTGCCTGAGGAACTAGTTGCAAAATATTTTCTTCTATGTTTTTTTTCCCTGATGAAGCCTTCTCATTTGCTTTTTGTATTTCTTTCGCTATATAAATATCAACTTAGTGATTTGCAATGTTTTTCTTTATGAAATACACATTGTTGTCCCAAGCTACCTCCTCTTGGAACTCAAAAAAAAAAAAATCCTGCCTGTTTGAGCCTAATAGTTACCAGGTTGCCTTCAATTAGCATTATTGTATTTACCTCTCCTTTTTTTATTGCTTCTCTGTTTAACAAACAACTACTTAACACTGAAAAAAAAAAAAAATCTTCCTACTGATTTATGTGTGCTACATACTTTCACGAGGTTGTAATTTTCTTTCTTTGATGACTCATTCAGGTTCTTTTGTAGAGCAATGTCAAATGTCTGTGTTTTAATGGTGCACTCCTATGTCTTTAGTGGGAGTTATACTCCTGAACAAACTTCAAACACAAAATGCATCCATGCATTTTCAGCAATAACTGGAATAAGAAGTATCAACATCAGGTTGAGTTGCTGTGGGGACAGAGTGGATTACTGGTAAATTTTAGAAAGCTGAAATTAATTTTTAAATGCATATAACCATCTTGGAAAACTCAGCATTTATGTACCAGTGCCAGGAATTTGTATGAAGAATTTAGACTGATGGCCAAAATTCATGGTTGGCTGGGAAAGGAGAGAATTGGCAGGTCTCCATAGTGCATAGAAAAACAAGTTTTACATATGCAATCTGTTTTCTCCCATTTTACAGTATTACCGGTTTTGCTGTAGTGAGATTAGTAAAAATAGTTGTTGAGTGCTTTTTTTAACATCCTTTTCAAAATCTTTCACCACCTTGTTTGGCTATGTGTTCTGCTTCCCCCCCCCTGCAAAATCCTGCTTACTGTGTGGAGGCTATTTCTCTTTGTTTAATTTTGTTGTCAGAGCAAATTTGTACATAGCTTTTTTTTGTTGGAATAAATATGCAGGGAAGTAAGGATAAGTTTTCAGAAGCTGAAAATTCAGTGCCAGTTTGGGCAGTAGTTTAAGTTTCCCATTCGCCTTGTCTCTGTCTTGAAGTGAAAGTCTTCATCCTTTGTGATTCTTACCTCCAAACGAGAGTTGGCACAGTTTGTAAGGAGAAGATAGGACTTGGCAAGATGTTGTTTGTCAGTATAACTAAAAAGTTTTGTGAAAAGTATGTGCCTTATGGTCCTTATGGATCCTTATGTAGAACTGGTCTGATATTCTGCAACCATCAGAGTGCCAGGAAATAAACATTTTTGCTTACATGCTTTTTTATCTTAAAAAAAAAAAAAGTACTCTGTAATTCCCAGAAGAACCTGCTCATAGAACCTGTTTGAATGACTTAGGTTTTTAAAGTTTGTATCTTCTATTATGTCCATTATTAACAGAGTCCTTAATTGGGGAATTAATGTCAGGTATAACATAATATCAGTAGCGTGATAATTTAGTCAAAGTAGGCATAATACATGCATGTAAAAAATACAAAATTATATTTAATTTTAGATTTAATATATACTTGGAGACAGGCATAATCTGTAAGCATAACAGATGTAAGCATTTCAAGTAGCAACAGTTTGGTAGTAACAGTTCATTCAAAAGGCTACCCTTTGAGGTCACTAGTCTTTTTATTTTGCTTTCGTTTGATGCAGTAGCACTAGGGGGATTTTTGAGACAAAGCCTTCTAACAGACTATAAAAGAAAACAGAGGTAAGGATTAAGGTCTAGTGAGATATTTTGTACACCTCTCCGCGTCTCTTCATGGAGTTTCCAAGTTAGGTAAAGGTGGTTTCTGACAGCACTTAAGGGGTGTCTATCTCAGGTGACTCAGATTTCCACTTGGTTGGCCATAAGAGATCTTCCTTTTCCACTTTAATAATGCTGGTAAACTTTTTTGCAAGTTCTTGTATCCTGTCAGTCATCTTGTCTTTGAATCTTGGGGTGATGAAGATGTGGGAGGCAACAGCTGAACTGGAAAGAGTACTTCATAATTGCCCTGAGTCAGACAGCTAAATCCAGCATTTCAGACTGGCAAGCAGTGTGCCAGGAAGAATAAATCCTTTTTGCCATGTCCTGGATCCCTTCACCCACTCCTAATAACTTCATCAGCTAAAAACTAAGCAGAGCAGACTGTGAAATCTAATGAGTTGAGACCTGTTCAGGCGTATTTACTGGGAATAACTGATCGTGCTGATTTAAGGAGAAGGGTAGTGGAAAATCTGTAACTACTTCTTTTATTCCTATTAGGTTTGATTGTGTGAAGTTACCGTGTAATTGCCCCATTTGTCTGAATGATCTTCTTTCTTCCTAGCTAGGTTACTGTCATCATCTTGTTCAATACAAGCCTATGAATTATGTGTATCAAATACCTGCCTATGGATAGTCAGTATAATGTGCACAGCAGATCATCAGAGCATGATGCTACACTTAGGGATCTCTTAACATTTTCAGTGTAAAACTTAGATTCAGGAATATATCCATAGCTAAAATTTGTTTTGGCTGGGATTTTATGTTTAAGCTTTGTGGTGGTAGCGTTTTTGAGGGTTTTGTTTTCCTTTAATTTTTATATGATAGTTTTAACAGTAAGGTTCAGATTGCCACACATTAGGCAATTTTTTTACTTCATTTTCACACTTGGAATCTACTTAGGTTTCGGATGACTATGATTGGCATAAAATAAAGCATCTTTGTGCCTGGATCTTGGCCGTTATGATAGGCTTATTTTTGCTGGATTCTGATTTTATTCAAAAGCGGATGAGACTCATGGAAGACCAGATTTTTGTAGGTTCTTTTCTGTGATGTATTTTTTTCTGTATGTATTTCAAAGTATTTTGCAGGCTTAGGTTAATAGGATTACAAAAATACATATTACAAAAGAAGTACCATAGGAAGAAGTTAGCATACAGTTAAGTTTACATACTTAGCTTTCTTCAGTCTTAATTAAATTTAACACTCAGTAATAATAATTACACTTACTGGTTGCCCTGACTAGCCAGAAAGTACCTTGTGATGTTTACCAGTGAACATGTATTTGTTCCATACCAAAAGAAAGCTATCAGAATCACCTTGACTGTCATATGCTATAATCATGAAGGTCCTGTATAATACCTGTATCAGCTCTCTGAATGAAGGATTTTTGACGTCCGTAAATATCTGGTTTGTATTTCTGGTGTTCGGCTCTCACATGAATCTGTAATCAGCATTTTGCTAGAGGGGATGCTCCAATTCTAGTAAGACATTGGAGATTTCTGCATGATTACTGTTATTAGGACAAGAACACTTATGATTTAGCAGGGCTTTCACTCTTTCACCGGAGTCTTGTAAAGAAAATAATCTGGAAGGCAGGACAAGAACTTTTCTAATATTCCCCTTGCCTCCCTCACCCAAAAAAAAAAAAAAATTACAACTGGACTATACTTCTTGAATGGACATGATTTAATCAAATTTATGATTCACAGAGGTATCTTTCCAGCCCACAGAACACAAATCAGAATTCAGCATTCTCATTTGTCTCTATAAAACAAGTATCTTCCTCTTTTATCTGCTCTGTAGTGAAGTTGTCTCTAAAAAAGCCAGTCTAATATGACTCGAATGCTACTTTCTAATACTGAAATAAAAAATGATGTAAAGCAAAACTTCCGTTGGTGAAACCTTACAATTAATAATTGTCCCATCTGCTAGTAATGTTTTGCCTGGAGCCAACAGCTGTCCCTAGTTCTCAACTACACATGAGATGCTCGTGCATTGAACTCTTCGAGGGGTACTGCTTTTATGAATTTTTGATTGTTGTCTATCATTTAGTCTCCTACTGATGCTTTCTTGTTAACTCACTGAGCACTATTAACCACATTTGATGACAGGTATGAAAATCTGCAGAGAGGTTAAGTGAAATTACAGGGAAGGCAATGGCTGGGTAGAGGTAAAAGGCCTGAATTCACCCCCCCTGCTAAAAGGCGGCTGCAGTTTAGGCCTAAAGGCTGCCTCTCCTGCTCGGCGCGGGGCGGGCAGGCATGCCTGCTGGGCAGTTAGCCCGCGGGGGCAGACGAGTTTTGGGCCCCTCACTGCAAGAAAGACATTGGGGTGCTGGAGCGTGTCCAGAGAAGGGCAACAGAGCTGGTGAGGGGTCTGGAGGGCAAGGAGGAGCGGCTGAGGGAGCCGGGGGTGTTCAGCCTGGAGAAAAGGCGGCTGAGGGGAGACCTCGCTCTCTACAACTGCCCGAAAGGAGGGTGCAGAGAGGTGGGGGTCGGTCTCTTCTCCCAAGGAACAGGGGATAGAACAAGGGAAAATGGCCTCAAGCTGCACCAGGGGAGATTTAGATTGGATATTAGGAAAAATTTCTTCACCAGAAGGGTTATCGAGCATTGGAACAGGCTGCTCAGGGAAGCGGTGGAGTTGCCATCCCTGGAGGTATTTAAAAGACGGGCAGACGTGGTGCTGAGGGACATGGTTTAGCGATGGTTTTGTCAGTGTTAGGTGGATGGTCAGGCTCGGTGATCTGAAGGGTCCCTTCCAGCCAAATGGTTCTGTGATTCTGTGAAACTGGAGGGACTGAGGGACAGGGAGAGCCGGGGGGCAACTGGGGGTTGTGGAGGAAGGCCACAGGATACCCAGGACAGCGCGTTCCACAGTTCGCTGAGAAATTTTATATTTTTATATAAAAATTATTTTATATTGAGCAATACAACATCTTTTAACAGCTTTTAACAAAAAAAATTAAGGTGTTTTAAATATACCTGTAGTTCAAGTTTCTGTAGGTAACAGAGGGAGGGTAGATCTCAATCAAGAGAAGACAGGTTAAAAAAACAAAACAAAACACAAAACTTGATGATACGAGGCTGGATTCAGCAGCTGTTGGGGACTGACAAGTCTGCTGGAACTGATCAGGCTGGATGATTGCTCTGAGAAACAAGCAGGAGTTGTTTGAGAGGGAGGGAGACACCTCTCTCCTGAGGGGTGTCTTCTCCAAATGCATGCCTCTACAAATACCGTCGGAACAGCAGGTACCTGGAAAATGAGAAATGACAATGCAGGTTAATAAATAAAAGCCAGTGAGCACTTTGTATTTCTACCTGTGGTGGCATTTCTGTCCCCTGCCTGCAACTCACCTGCCCCATTTTGTCCACAGAACCTGCAGTGGGCCCGTGACGTGCTGCTGGGCAGCGGGGTCCCCTGGCAGCAGCTGAAGCACATGCCTGCGCAGGGCCTCTTCTGCGAGAGGAACAAGACAAATTTCTTCAATGTAAGTTTATACAGCTGATAAACACACCCATACTTTCCCAGCCCTCCTTTTAACACCTGTTTCTTATTTGAATGGTTTAGGAAGGGATGGTAATGTCAAATTCAGCAAAGGCGCATTAAAAAAAACATTAAGTGGCTGAAGGAGAGGCAGAATTGTATTCTAGAGATATTTACTGGGATTTTCCTGTCTTGAAGGGAACCACACTAGAAGGATTATTTCTGATGAGCTTGAAAACATGGGGCAAGAAACACTCACAGTTCTTTGTTAGGCATCATTTACCGTATACTTGATGCTTGAGCCCTCTATAAAAGTTCTAATTCTGTTCATCTTAATTATCCTCTTGTTTACTGTTCCTCAACTAGACTTGCATTTCTCATGGAAAAAAAAATAGTGCTAGTTGCTCTAAGAAATCTCTGGAGTTGGAAGGAGCTTTCTTGTATTCAGTTTTTATAGCGTGGCTCAGCAGAACAAGTATTTCCAGGTCCCACAGTGTAGTAGCAGCACTGTTGTACAGACTGTCCCTGTGTCTGTGGTATCTTCTAGTCCACAGGTGTGTCTATGCCTCTTAGTGACATGGGACACAGAATACTTGAGAGATTTACATGAGCATTTATCTATCACGTTCCCTGTTGTGTCTGCGACTTCACACATTGCTATTGTCTTCAGCATCTCCGGCTTTTCTGTGTTATGTTCTGGGGTTTTGTGCCTTCTGCTCTTTTGTGATAGGATTCTGTAGCTGTTTTCTGGCTTGCAGTGTGTAGCAGGAAACTGGACTATGTATCTGTTATATGGTTGCCTGTGGCTGCAGTGACAGAATTTGATGTCTCTGCTTTCCCATCCGGTGCTTCTGTTTTAGTATTTTAATTGTGAAATTTATTTCCATTTTATATCTGTTAACATCTGTCTTAATTTTTTCTGTACGCTGTGTTAATTAGCACTTCGGTGCTAACTTCTGTGAAGTATAAGGTAAGTGCTTTTCTCTGATTATAATCCCTCAGATGGGTTGAACAACTAAGGAACGCTGACAGTCATTCAAAATTGTATCATGGATTGGTTTGCAAAAAGAGCTTCTATGTCATTCCATCTTTCTGGATGAAAGTTTTGATTAACAAATACTGTCAGCCTGATGTGTGGTATAGACCAAACAGTTGAGGCCTGACTGATGACTACATGGCTTTGTTCTGGTTATTTCTCTGCAATATCCGCCTGCGTTCCCTACAAGAATCCTGCGGTGTGATTAACTCTTCAGGCTGGTAAATACTTTGGCTCAGATCCAGATAACACAAGTATTCTCATAGAAGTTAATGAAATTACTCAAATGCTTCAAGTGTGAACTTTGCATGATCAAGGCTGACTTATTCATCATTGCAGGGTTAAGTGTCAGGAGTATACTGTGTTTTCACGTATGAGGAAGATGAGCAGTATGGAACTGAGCAGTGTCTATAAGGGCGTGTTTCTACTTGTGAATTACCACATTAAGAGAGATCAGTGGTTGATCTAAATCATGTGTAGTTTTTGAATGCTAATGCTAGATAATTTAGTTTGAAGATAGATTCCACTGTATCCCTAGGTGGATGTTTGCAGCATTATTTCAAAAAACAATCATTGCTTATTCTACATATTGATCTTTTTATACTCTGAAGGATGAAAAGTGCCGGTATAGATACTCGATAGCTGTATAATGATTCGATTTTGTAAATCAACAAAAAGTTAATTCCCATAATTTAAGATTATTAATTTCCTTTAATAAGAAATTAAATTCACTTTGAAATAAAAGATAACCTTCAACAAAAGGTATATGCTAGCCCAATGCAATATATCGGCAATACTGTTAAAAAAGCGAGATGTTCTCGGCTTGAATTTGGGTCTGCCAACAGAGGAAGACAATGTTAGTCTAGAGTTCTCCATGTAGACCGCTGCCTCCAGGCTTGAGAAATTTCAGTTTGGGAACTCAACTCCAGTGTGCCTCAGCTATGGTCATGGTACAAGTAGCACACAGAGTGCCTCAGAGAGCAAAACAACTTGTTGAGGCCTTTGTGAATCAGTGATAACATCCTGACTTATTCCTGCACACGTGTAGGTTAGTCTTCTGTTAACAGGTACAGTGTACATTATGAGTTTAGCATGATAACATATTTCTACCCAGCTATATTTTCAAAATCCTCTTCAAGTAACACTCTGTGTGGAGCATGTGGCAGTAATCCAGTGCAGATGACACAGACATAGCACAGTGAGAAAATCCAGAGCAGAGAGAGAAATGGCTACAAGTGCCCATGAAAAAAAAGCTGTTAGTGTCATTTGACATTCCAGAATTGGACAAACCTAAACCTGTGTTGACCTTGTCTGGGTTAAACCTCAACTAGTTTGTTCTCATGCAAAGCTCCTCGCCAGGCGGTGGGTAAGCAGTCGTACTGCACCATCTGGGTCAGTGTTCAGAATACAGACTTGCGTGTCATCCATTGCGTACAGATGGTGTTGCAGCCCACTGTCCCAGCTAGTGTCTTCACGTACAGAGTCAGGTGATAAAACGGAAATGACAGAGCTCTACAGAAGTAAGTAGCTGCATCTAATCTTAGAAATTAAATGGCCAACCTTAAGATTTTTCTAAGCATATTAATGTCCTCCAGGGTTATTTTCAACGGAATCACTTCACCTGAAGTGTTTATTTGCTTCTATGAAATGCATTTGGTTTTATTTTTGAGAACTCTTTGGCCTTCATGATACAAAAGAGTTAAATGAATGTCTAAGTGGCTTTCTGTAGCTACTTTACTATTGAAATAACTTTTTCTTCTGGAGCAAGTAGCACGAGTGTTTTTAATCTCTTGTACAGAAGATTCAGGGTTGTTGAAATTGTAGCTGATTCAATTTTACAAGTACAAATAACAGTGTGCAAGAGAGAAAGCTAGCAGCTTAAAGACAAGTAGGGACTGTGCCAGCCTGCTCCTCCCAGACATTTTATAAATCATGCATACTCCTAGTAGAATTATTTATGAAATGTTTATGGCAGCACTGTATGAAAAGAAATAAACCTGAGTACAGCTGTCTCCTGTTAATTTTTACTGCAGAACTGCTGGTCTGAATCTGTGTGTCACGGTCTGTTGTCTAATTTGTTAGCTGTCACTCAGCTGCGACTGAACTCTCTTTGAATTAATTTTTTGCTGTCTTCAGAATGAGCAAAAAAGGCATGTTCATTTAGCCCTGATTTCTTCTCATTTGACTTATTAGAATAATGTCAGGATGCACAGAACTTCCCTTTTTCAGTTCTAAGAAAAAATGCTGACTGCATTACTGTACCTATTTGTTTCCCAAACAGAAAAGAATGGCCCCGATTTTCTAGGATCTGAGGTTTTTGCACATTCATGGCCCTGCCAGTGATGGCAATCGCTGTATGAATGATTATTGCAGTTAGACTTACAGGAGTTTTAGCTACATTCCTATAAATGAATACCAAGTCTTTTTTGTTTGCCCAGTTACACATTTCTTTATAACCTGCATGTTCAGGTACACTCTAGCTTTTCTCCTCTTCTTTATCTCTCTGTGTGTGTAAATATATAGAGAGGCTTTTTTTTTTTTTTCCTTAAAGAGGGATCCAGGATGGTTTCTATAGTAACTAAATTAGAAATTAATTCACCAGGAGGAAAAAAAATCCCAAAACACTGCTTTATATAGTAGGGCACTTTTTTTATATATATTCCGATTTCATGCCACTATTAATAAAACAAAGTTAAACTTTGTGCACAGATGATGGGTATTCATCAGTCTGTGGGTGGGTGGTGATTGTGGAAGAAGCGTTTTGATGGTTGAGCTCAGTGTACCAGTAGCTTCTCCATATGGTTTAATATACAGTGTTGGTAGTTTCCTGGCACATCATCTTTATTGCAACAGATTATTACCACCACAGATCTTGATGTCCATCTTTGGTAACTGATTCCCACATACAAAGCTGTGCATGTTCACAATATACAACAATGCAGACATTCATGTGCTTGAAGTCTTGCTGCAAACCGTTAAGGATAATTGTTCTATTTTTAATTACAAAAGAAATGCAGTATGTTTATTCGTTGCTGTATCCCTGAAGCTCTTCATTTGGTGACCTGAGTAAGCAGCGTCAAATTAAGGTAGCAGCATCCACTGTGAGCCAGAAGCTGGGAGTGAGCAGTGATTTCACTTTAATATGCCCTTGATCATACCAGGTGTGACTGGGCACTGGCAGAGCAGTTGAAGAAGAAAGTCTTAAGTTTGGTGCTGTGAGTTTCTAGGGGTCGTCCTTATTATGGCGTGGTGGTAACCAGTGAGGGCCTTTTCTGTCCCTGTGTAGCAGGTTCTTTACCTAATTGTATTTCAGGTTGAGAGTTATGTCTCTCCGTCTCTCCAGAGGAAAGTTGATTCTGAAAAGGAGAGCAAGGTGCAAGGGCTGACTCTGTTCTGGGATTCTGTACAACTAGAGTCATACAGGTGAATTTGAGATGTAGGAAAGACGACTGTTAACAAAGTCCTAATATAGGGGACTGTTGAGAGGGTTGGAAAAAAGGCAACACGCCTCAGCTTTCCTGGAAGCCGGGCGATTACATTAAGGAAGTTTCATTATATGCCTGAATTGGTTTTATACCTTCCCTTAAGCATACATTACTGGTCACTGTCAGAAACATGGCACTGAGTGGGTTTTTTCTTTTGATCTGGTACAGCCTCCTCTGTTTCTCTCCCAGCTCCTGAAGTGTAACCTCAGCATTAATGATTCCCATGACTTGGATTAAAATAAAACACTCGTTACAGAACTTAATGTCTGTCTCAGAGATAACTGGCTATATATCATTGAATGGAAGAGAGAAATCCATTAGGGTGGTCTGAACCTATTCTAGACTTCTGCCCAGTCTGAGGTTGTTAACTAATGCTGACCTGAATACCCCAAATACCACGAAGGGCCAAGGACAGTTCATCAAGGCTGATTGTAGCAACTTGACTGAAGCCTCAGGTTCGCTGTTTCCTACCATGTACTGGAAAAGCCTGAAACTGGAGGCAACAGCAGACTAAAATCAACTTTCCTAGAACTTCTACTGCTCTGCTTTCCTTCCTGTCCTTGGCTGGTGATAGATCTGGGTTGCTCTTCTCCTGCTTATAGCTGGTGTGTGTCTTTTCAGTTGGCAAGTGTGCTTCCAGCTCCTAGACATCTGCTATGTGGAACATGAGTCTTCTGAGAAAAATAGTGGCATTTGAATCGGATTTTGGGAAAAGGGAAAGAACTTGAAGAGAGTTACTGTGCATCCATTTGAGTTGAAATTGTGTCTCAGTGTGGTGAGAGTTTGAGTTTAATCATGCCTGTGGGCTGTAAGAGAATTAATGGTTATGTTTTAGCTTGATCGTCATTGGTTGCAACTTTTTGAAAAAATGTTGGTCTTTTTAGAGCTGCGAACACTTTACGTGGAAATGAGTACAAGAGGATGCCAACTCAAGTTTAAAAATAATTAAATAAAGAAAAATCACAAGTGACATCCCAGAAATCACAGGGGTTTGGTTATTCAGTTTTGCCCTCCTTGTCTCTGAGTGGTTTGGATGCTGTTTTTATGCAACCACAATGTAACAGAAAACATAAAGGAATTATTTAAAAAAAAAAACAAAACAAAACAACACCCTTTTTGATTCCAGCAGCTAGATAATGCTTGAAGCACACGTTATTGGACTTAACACCATTTAGTAGGTGGTATACAAAAAAAGTGTCTAGAAAAGGTGACCTCCACCAATAACACTAACCTTCTGTGTAATCGCATAAAACAAAATAATAATGAATACCATAATGACAACACTCTTAATAATCTAGTATTTTTATGGGGTTTTTTATGCTTATGGTAGGCAGATAGGGGCATCTGGTTAGAGGATGGTTAAATCCCAACCTACTTTAAAAGACAGAATTGTCTTTAATCTTCTCAGGAGATGGCCATATTGTAGCCATGAAATATCTTTGTTTCCACTATGCAGGAAACAGGCCCTGAAAGAACGAACTTTCTGCTTTGTAAAAATGACATTCAGTAAATGCAGGTTCTTACTGCCAGCTTTCTACTGGCTGTGAAGTTTTCAGATATTCAGTAAAAGACATCTCCCTGCTACATATTTTCCTCGTGCTAGGAAGAGCAAGCTACTTTCTGAAATGATCTGATGATTTAGAAAGGGCTGTCAGCAGCGCGTTAGTGTGCTGTTAGGAGGCACTATGCTACAGGGAATCTTTGCCGCAGAGGTGCTTGTGTGAGCCGAGGCTGTACGGGTCATCCCGTACCTCTCCTTAAGAAGAGATCATGGAGATTTTGCTGTTCTGCATTGGGGCTAAGTTTGAGCTAACACGCTGCCTGCCTGACTTGCCTCTTCAGTAATTTTAATGAGTATTTCATCACTTTTCCTACGTTCCTGAATAATGTCATTATAAAGCTATTGTTCTTCATCTCTGTGAGGAAACTGTTTCTGGTGTGGTGAGGAGATATTTGCGGGGAAAGCTGCAGAGGAATAAATAAAAAACCCTCCAGGGGTCCTTTCTGAGCCAAATGATTGTGTAATCCTATGCCTTAATTTGTAAATACAGCCAGCTGTATAAATGGCGGTTATTTTATGGTTACAGTGTAAGCTAAAGTTTGGAAGATTGGAGAGTGAAACCAAATTGGTGTCTTTCCATCCTCCGTTCCTCGTTTTTCTTCCTTTTTGGTCTTTATTAATTTTCTCAATTTTCCTTCACTATAGCTTCTGTGGAGTAACACCATGAAACAGGCGTGGTGCTCATTGAGACACAGGATAGAGGAACTCGTACTGAAAAAATCATTGTCTTGCCTGCAGATTCAGGAAGGCATATGTGCGTTGATCAAATATAATTCATGTGCTCGTTATTTTTGCATCAAGGCAAGAAACTTTTTTTTTAATGAACACTTAAATTTTGGATGTAAGCTCAATAAAATGCATAATGAGGTGACAGTCTAGCCCTTCTCAAACCATGACTGAAAGTTAATTTTATAAAACTGAAAGTATGGAAGAGAATTAGTGTTTTCTCTGACTCCATTAAATTTACTGATATTAATGTCTGTGTTTGAAATGGGCAGACACTGTCCATGTAGAAAAAGGAAGCTTTTCAAGAATCCGCATATTTTAGTCAAGTAAGGATATTAATTTCCATTGTTTTTCTTGTCTAGCATGGCAAATGGCTTCCACTGGGGGAAGGGGAAGCAGGAAATTGCAATACTAGTTGCCCCTATAATAAGAATTAAAATTTCATTATTTCTTTTCTTAATGTACCTTTGATAGTTGTGTTCCTTCTTTGTCCCTTTTTTTTCCACTTGTAAAGTGAATGTAATTCTATTTGTACATCCCCTGCTCAGATTTTCTAACGTTTTAATTGGAAGAGTGCTTTCAGTAGGTACAAAGGAGTTTGTTCTCTTATTCTCTCTTGCTTGCTCTTGTGTGTGCTCACTCTCTTACGCAATCTTAATACCAACTCTGAAAACAAAGGTGAGCAAGGAGTTAACTGTGCAAGTGAAACTTTCATAGTGATTGGATTAAGACCAGAAACCCAGTAAGCGATGAAGTCTTAAAGTTGCCTATAAAAAGCTAGATAACTTTTTCAACCTCTGCCCAACGTGTTATTTACAGTTCTTCACTCCCTCCTCTTGGAAAAACAGAACTCATCAGTGAAAAATGTCCGTCATTCACAGAGTTTTCTGTCTCAGTATATACACGCTGTTCTTTCTGGCTAACTTTGCAAGCTTCCAAGATCCAGCTAGTAAAGATGCCAATAAATCTAAATCCCTGGAGATACAAGCATGGGGTTTTGAACTGTCGTTTGTGCCAGTGGATATTAAACAGCTATTTTTTTCCATTCTGTTTCCCTAGGAAAAGTTTCTTGTTAAGTAGATGAATTTCTAGACAAAGGTAAGCTAGGGAACAAATAACCCTGAAATAAAGATACGGCTTTGTTGAAGAGAGATTCTCATGGAGGTTGTAGTGTGTTACAGGACATAAAGCATTTAGTTTTAAAGGTGGATCTTAAAAGTTTAACAGTAACCATTTCACCCACCCTAAACAATTTTGAAAGATGCAGGCTTGCTGCAATACCATGTGATGAGTGTCCTTTTACAAATGTGTAATGAATAAATCCATAATCTGATTTTTCCATCTGCCAGCTGTGTATTAGATATGTATGGGAGAGCTACCTTTAGACACCTAATGAGGTTAGTTTTAAACTTAGGTTACGTTCTTTTCTGTTAAAAACAATCTACACGGGATTTTTTAAAAACTAGATAGATTTTTAAATACAGTATGAGAGCAGAGTTTGAAAGGTGATGATCCATGACAGGTCGTTAAAATACATAGGTTTAGATTATGTCTGCTATCCAGTTATCAGACTAGTTTTTGCAGCTTCTTTCTATGAGTTATTGATCTTAGTTTTATCATAGAAATAAATGGCAAGAATGGTTTATGTCAACATAGACTGCTGTATAAACAAAACAAAGCAAGCAAAACCAGAAAAGAGTAAATTTGGAATCTTGGAATAAAATCTAAGATATAGAATTCAATCTTTTTAACTAGCTGGCATTAGCATTTTCCTTTTCCCTACAAATTCCTATAGCCTCTGACTGAAAGCTTTGACATAGCTGCTTTTAATATCAGTGTGTAGAGTTCACACAAGAATGTTGAAAAAACAGGTATTGTGTGTATGTCTGAAGCCATACCTTGTTGTCTTTAAATACCCTCTCCTTTTGTTCTAAAATGGATAGCATTACTCTGTGGAACATAAATTTAATAGAAGTATAGCCAGAATCAAGACATACTCTAGCAATTTTCTTCAACGCTTCTTTCTTAGATGAAACTATGTGTGATATAACAAAAATGAAGTATGTTTTCTCTTCATGAGCTGTTTCTACCAGTGGTATGTTAAAAGGATTGTGTGACATTAATCAAGGCAGTTTCTTGTTTTATATTTCTAATTTTGTAGATGTTTCCAGGGCTGCTTTTGAGGTAGATATCAGCCTGTATCTGATCTTGCTCAGTAAAGTACTTGTCTGTTCCACATTCCAGGTATGACAGATTTTTTCGTTCCTGTATCCTGACTGTGTAAAAATACCAATCTCCCTCTGAAGGTTAAGGGAGCCAAATGGCAGTCAGTGAATACAGCACCAGCTACCATCAGACAAACAGCTCATACTACCTTTCTGAAGCCCTGTGACAATTTAATTCTGCATCTGTGATGGTTTTAATTTACCTGGCATTATGGTGATTTATTAGAACTTTAATCCTTATAGAAAGAAGAAAATTAATAGTGAAATTAACTTCATTTTATTAAAGCAGCATATTTCATGAGAAATATTCCTGGAATTACAGTTCTCAGCAGAAGGATCTAAGTATTTTTCATGGATATACATTGCCTTAGTGTAAAAATGAAAACAGAAGAACGTAGGATGAGAGCAGCATGTACAAGTCTGTGCATACATATGTGCAAGTGGATAGCATTTATGGATAAATATTTTTAATTTAATGGCTACAGCAGGATATAATTGGCTAAATTAAAAAGGTTAAGATGGAGACGATAATATAGCAGATGATGATAGGTAAGAACATATTTTGTTGTTATGCAGTAGCTAGTGTGTGATGAACGGTTTGCTAGCTGACTGCAGTATCACTGTGCGGAGCTTAGATGAAGATGTTGAAGCAGGAGTTCTCTGAGTAATAGTACTCCATCTTTGGCAAAATTCCTAAAGTTAGAAGAGTGAAAATGTTGAATATTGTATAGCGTATTATTGTTCCAGACTGTTTGTCTCCTGTGGAGGAGGTAGGATTTCCTGGCATAATACGAACACTTTGGAGTTTGCGTGGTAGCTACTGTGAAATAGCAAGGGTTGACCACTTAAACAAGCTGACTTTCTCAGTCTCCTGAAAGGAACTAAAAATCTGATTGAGCAGGTGAGTGAAAGTATTGAAGTTTGTAGTAGTCAGTGTTTTAGCTTGCTCCTCTGAACACTCAGATCTATTACTGTGATCCAACAAGGGAAGTTCCCATAAGAGCTTGAGTGAAAAATAGCTTATTTCCAGGAGCCAGATGACCTTTGTTCATTTCAGTTGCCTACACTTCATCTCCATTGGTTTGCTTACTCACCTTCTGTCAATAAACAATTTCACAAATTTGGCTTTTATGAAATTGTTTAATTTGTCTATAGGTTAGAGGAAGAAAAATCAGAAAAAACACAGACCTTTCACTTGAAGCACTTCCTAACAGTTACTCAGAATGAATTATGAATTTTGCTAGCTATTTGGTTTGCTGACACAGGATAAAAATCAGAGTTGAAAAGTCCTAGCAGGTCATTTTCTATTTAAATTGTTCTCTCTTTAAAGCTGCTCCCTATGTGTACATTCAAAGTGTATCAGCACTTCTGCTATGATCTCCTGCTTATTAGACTGGAAGTAGTATGAGTCATTAATATAATGGCATTTTCTTAAATATTCAGATGTTTGAGATAATTTAATGAGCTTCATGTAACAGCTAAAATGATTTCTGTTCACACATAACCTAGTTTGTTCCTCCTGACAGTAAGAGTATTTGTTGGGGTTTGTTACTTGTTTTTTCTTAATTAATGGTGTAACTATCCATTACAATATTGCAGGGTGATAGAGCTCCATTTATACCAGTGATGCTGACTCTGAAATGACTAAAGTATTTCCAGGGGGAAAAATTTGAAGAAACCTGAAGATAGGCCAGGCATTTATGTCTGAGTAGCTCATCCATGGAGAAGCGTGTAGCCACCCCAAACTCTGTGACACTTAAATGCTGTCTTCTATCATGACTGAGCTGCTTAATACAGAGTACATACATGTTTGTAATCCATGTCTGTATCACAGCTAGTGGCAGATTCAGCATTTAAAAAACTTCAATAGTTTCATAAACCAGAGTTTAAAAAGAAGTGGGGATTACAAGTATAGTTCTATACAAAGGTGGGATTTTCAATGTGAATGCAGAGCAATGATTTCAAAGCATTTTCTTTGTAGCATAAGAGAAAATAGTCATAATAGGAATGTAAGTGTTGAAATAAACTGCATATTCCAGTTACTTCATAAGCTGAAATACTGACAATGGGATAAACTTAATCTTCAAAAATTATATTTGGTAACACAGAAAGGTGATGTTTTTTGTAACAAAGTAGTTATTCCAGCCCGCTCAAAAGAAAAACATCTGGCTTTGTTTGTTTGCCCTTAGTCTGACAGCTCTGTACTGGAGGTCTTACTGAAAATTACCTCCCAACAAGTTTTAGGTCAGGATATTTTCGTTGTAATTTTTTTTTCACTAAAGAAGAAAGCAAAAGTATTTTTCTGAATTAATTATACTAAAGTGAATGTTGCTTTTGGGACAAAAAGAAAAAAAAAAGACTTTACATTCTTTAGCATTTCAAGTAAAACGTGCAAGTACATGTACAGCCTAATTTTTTTGAAAGTTAAGCTAATTCAAAGCAAAGACTGAGATTTCGGAAGCTTAAGCTTTTACCAAATGTTTTTTTAAAAAAAATTACAAGAGCAAATAAACAAAATTCCATATAGCTTGTAAATAAAACATTAAGGTATAAAAGTATTAGAAGCTGATGAAAATGGAAATTAACAATAGGTAGTCTTGGTTTTTATATCACAGTTGATGAGAATGAAAAACTAAACAATTAGTCTTTGATTGGCATATTTATTCCTTATTAGATCTTCCTTTGCACAAATCTTGAAGTAAACATACTGCATCTTCTCCTTATCTTTGATAATGGGATGTTCTTGCTGCTTTTCAAGAACAGCAAAGCAAGAAAAATTATTTGTGAATAAATTTTCACTTCAAGTAAGTGAGAATTCACCAGTTAGTGCCATATACACAAGAAGTTCCTCTTCAGGCTTTGTCCCCCAGAGTTCTTGTGGCCATTGTGTATGGAGGGTTTTGGTTTTCTTTAATCTTAACCTCACAACAGTAATCCCCCAAAACAATCGTATAGAAAGAAGTAAGAAAATGTTCACCATTTCATAACTGGGCTGCAGTCCTTGAAGCACAATTGATCCGTGTGTGTATCCCAGAAAGGAAATACAGTTTTCTCCATTGGGGAGTAGGCGGAAAGAAGCACATAGGAAAATGCAGTCTGAATGCACTGTTATCAGAGAAGTTAGGTCCTGCAGGCAGGGATTAAACACGAGTAACAGTAAAAGGACTTTTTGAGTTTTTGAGCGTGCAAGTGTGTGTGTTTATGTGCATTTTAGGAGAAAGAACAGTTCTAAGGTTGAAGACCAAAGACTTTTTAAGACAGGAAAAAAATTAAAGGACTCTTATTTTAAAATATATTAGGCAATAAAACTCATCTGAATAGGAAAGAAACATTATCTTTAACAGCAGTTAACTGGCTAGAGGACTTAGTGCTACTTCTGAGACTGACTGAATTCCAAAACTAAGTCTTTGGTGAAAAGATAGTAGCACAATGAGATACTAATACACTTTCTTCAAGTGTATTGTTATTTTATTCAAGTATCTTGTAGAAGTATGTTGCAGCTCTTTCCAGTAACAAAGAAAAAAGTGGAAATTAGCTTCAAGATGCATTCGCTATACTTCACTGATGAGGGACTGCGCAGCGAGTGTGTTTGAACTGGAGGAAGTCTAATGGCTCTTGGTGGGGAAACGTGCTTGGGTTCTCTATAATGCTACATGGCATTACAGAAGTTCAAGTGAAGACATTTACAAAAAACAGTCTCGACTACTTTGGAGATCATCAGTATCTGGATGAGAAATTTTGGAAGGTCAGTTCCCACGCTGAAATTCAGAAATACCAACTACCATGTCATAAAAGTTGTGATTTCAGCTTGTGCCACCTGGCACCCAGGCACTTAGGGAGCAAAAAGATTTGGATTAGGGAAGAAAGGAGGAGAAAGACAGACAGACAGGCAGGACTTAATTGCCGTACATATATCATGCCCAGAGGGTTCTCAGCTAGGATTTAGAAATCAGTCGATGTGACCCTGCTGCCAAAGTGCAGGGGAAAAGGGGACAATAATTTTAAGCACAAGGGTGGGTTTCTTCTTTGTAAATTAGTAATTAGGATTGCTCTCTTCCTGAAATCTTTGCTAGAAATCATAGACGGTGTATTCTGGGCACAGCATTAGTGTGACAATGTAGGCAGGTAAACCATTCATATGTAGGCCTATTTTCTGGGTTATTTTGTCACCGTCTTTTCAGCATGTCACTTTTCTCCCTTCAAAATCTGACAAGTCTCTGCTTGCTTTTCGTGAATAATTGAGCCAGAATAAAATTTCCTGCCTCTCTATGTTCTCAAATCGATAAGGTAAAGCAAAGCAAAGTGTCTTTCTTCCTGAAAACTTCCGTCTGAGAGCTGTCTCCAGCGGCAGACTGAAGCTGACAAAATGAAAGGCCCACCAGGAGATGAGTCTGAATCTGAAGTCTTTTAGGTACGTGGGCAGCAAGGTGAAGACAGCAAGATGATATACCACAGATTTCTGTTCCAAATCTCCTTTCAGTTTCTCTTACTCCTGTTGCTACCTTTTGACATACTCCTCTACTGTTTTTCGATTTGCATTTATTTTCTTCTTACATTTGCCCTTTTAAGAACAGCAGTTTAAATGTAGTATGTGAACAAATAATTAGGTGCTATTTTGCATTCGTCTCTAGACAAAGGCAGGATATGGTCTATATGAAATTCCCAAAATAATAGCTTTATCCATAGAAATTCCTGGTTTAAGGAGGAGTAAGTCAGGTATAAAATGATATTGAATTGGTTAAAATACTCTTTCACAATCAAAGTTGTGGTTTTCAAGCAAAATAGTGTCAGAAAGGAATGAATTACCCATACTCGTTGAATATTGAAGTGAGGCAGGTTTTGAAAAGATAAAAGTCCTCTGAAGGTCCAGATTTGGCACTTGCTGCTTTGTTTCTCTTTGAAATTCAAAGGGAATAAAATTACCCCTTAATAAACAAGAAATATAAACCTGTATATAAACAGGATATCATCTTCGGGTAACAAAATTGGTGAATATGTGAAATGTGAAATATGTGTTTCTCTCCTCCCTCCTCTTTATTCTCCTTAACCTCTATCTTTTTGTTACCTACTGCCCACTGTGTGGATTTAACTTTAGTGCAGGTTTGGTGTTGGTTTTGGTGGCAGCAGCCAATCCTGCTGCTCCGCATTAGTGGTCTCCTTGCAGTAGTTCCAGCACTTGATGCAAAAGAGAAATTCCCATGGAAAATACTAATATAAGACCACAAAATTTACTATTCTGGATTAGACTGGGTTTTCTAGGCAAATATTCCCATCTAGTCACTATTGTTATCTGACTGTTTGCAAGAAAATTAAAAATATCTCAGTTAAAGGAAGCAAGTACTGCTGCTGAAGGAAGAATACTGTCTAGTTCCTGTAGGACTTCCATTGCGCTGGAAACTTGAGATGACTTTTATCTCTACAAGAAAAAAAATGCCATCTGTAAGTGAAAACAATATCCTACTTCCTTAAAAACAGAAGATGAAATCTACTCTTCCTAAGTGGAAACAGAGTTCATGCTAGGATTTACAACGCATATCCTGAACTGAAGAAAATCATTTGAAAGTGGAACAGAATTTCAAATATATTGACCTTAACAAACTCGTATGCTGTGTTTGCAAGGAAAGCTAGCACCCTTATCTCAACAGCACAGAGAGGTCTGGAATCTTTTTTGATATTCGTTATTCACCCCAGAACATTTCATGGAGAAATCCCATTGTGCAAAAGTTAAAAATGCTTAAAAGTGTAAAATCACTTCCATCTGGCTTTTAGTCTTGTGGCACTGGAGAGCATGTGCTAGAGCTCACATCCCGTCGGTGATTCTGGCTGAGACATTCCTCAGATTTATTTGGTTGTTATTGATTTAAAGATACAGAAGATTTAAGAAAAAAAACCCCAAACAAAACCCAAACCCCAAAGCACTTGGATGAAATGAGACTCTTAAAGAAGGAAACACAGAGTGAAATATAAACTTGCCACTTCTTAGTGGTGTGGAATAGCGCTTTTACCCTCCTCCTTTCCCATCAAAAATAACTAAAAGGCAAGTATAGGACATGGTCTTTGAGAATTCACAGTTGCACCTAGGATAACTGCTCTTCTTTCTCAGAGATGGTTTGCTGAACTGAAAGTGTTCATTAGGAGTATTTATTTTTAAAAGGACAAATGTTAGGTCATCTTGTTGACTCTGGGCATGTTTCAAGTTCCCTGTAATTGCTTGGTCGGTCTTTTTCCCATCCATTCTTCCTTGCCAAAATGCATAAAGTCTCATTGTTTCATTCTTGTATCACCCAAATTAAGCTTAAAAAGCAGTAGGTGTTAGCTGTTTCTACAGCCCTTACTTGCACAGTATCTCCAAGTAATTAAGAAAATACTGTAGCATTTACCCCTAATCAGACAGAATACTTGAATAGAGTGTCCCAAATACTGCGCCGTGTAAAAATGATTAATAAAAGGCTTTTGCTATTACATAGTGTTATGTCTGCAGCAAGAATCCGGGCGTAGTTGTGCCAGCCATCTTCTGCAGCAGCCATTTCACCAGCCAGCTGGAGCAGAGCTGCCCTGAGCCAGAGCTGTAGCTTGGAGGTGTACTGATGTGTGCACGCGAGTAACTCGAGGTTATTTCTGACATGAGTGGCAAACGTTTACTCCCTTTTTGTGAACACCAAGTAAATGGTTTTACCCACTTTCTGTCACAACAGTACTGGATTTAGGGCATCTGTAACGTGTCTCCAAGATCCAGAATGTTTCTGGTTCCCACAGGTACAGGGGGTGCCACTAACACTTCACTCAGCCTCTCTATTTTTTTTAACCTTAGGTAACTAGATTTGAATTTTGCTCAGTGGCACCATAAGTTACAAACACTTATGTGTGCAAATAGTGCAAAATTCATTCTGCTTGTGATGATTCAGACAATTCAGTAGTGTGTGGTGTAGGAGTACGCAAGGCAAACCTGGGAAATGGCGTGGTGATTGGGAAAAACGCTAAGTGAGAAAGATCGTAAGAAACTTTTGGAACTGGTTGGAATCGAAGATAATCTGTGGTGAAAACCATTTCCTTTTAAACTCTAAATTTTTTCCTTAATTTAAGTTGGTAATGGACCTTTACCAATTAAACTGCTATAAAGCAATTTGAAATCTAGGAACTAAGTATTATAATTCTTTTTAACCTTTTATTGTCATTTAAAGATGTGTATGTTCTTGCAGCTTTTTATGGTACCATGACTGTTCATTGCAACAGCTAAAAGGCATTAATTAGAAAATTAGATCCTTACATTGCCATAATTAGGGCTTAAAGGTATTTAGTTGTGTAGAACTTTTATATGACATAATTTCCAATCTAGTGAACACCCAGTCCTTGGGCTATTAACTTTAAGCATTTTACAATGTATTTAATTCCAGGTACAACAACTACTTAATTTGCATAAATAAATGACAATACATAGGGGAAAACTCCAGTGCAACAGAGGAGATTGGAGCTCTGCTGTTAACAGTCACTAAATGAGCAGATGGAAAAGGGCAGGTCAGAAAGAAGCCTAATTGCATGAATACATAGAAAGTAAGTATTCGTTTCAGTTCTGTACGTAAAACATAACTCCATGTTATGCAGTCAAAAGATTAAAGGTTAATGGATTTTTGAAATAGTAGTGCCAAAACTGCATTGTTAATCAGTATAGAATGGGTTATTGCCTTTAGTAGCAAGATGTCAGAGGTGTTGAAGACATGGGTTATTTTAAAGAGTAGTAATGCCCATAGCGAAATCTTAACTTTAAAACAAAAAGCTGCCTCTTACTGTTTAAGTGGAGAGATAAACCTAGGATATTGTTGATAAATGTAGTTTTATAAAAGATAAATAGGATAGCTAAATTATTCTTTAGCCATTTTTTTCAAGATGCTGTTAGGCATAAATGTACATATATAAAGCACGCAAGTAAGTAGGAAGGGGAAAGGTACATGGGGCTTTCAGTGTGAGAAGCCTCAAATTGATGTGGTAAGAAAAGAGGAATGTGAAGAAATGAGAAGGGTAAAAAGTGGCTAAAATGATGGGAAAGAAAGAGAATTTCAGCAACTGACTTCTGCGTAGCATGTGGGGGACTATCGCAGTTGCGGCACAGGCTATTAAACCTGAGGTGTTAGTAAACAGGACAGATTTTGAGCAGTTCAGAATAATCCTAACAATTAGGAGGGTAAAAGCCAAGCCAAGCCCCTGCAATGCTTAGAAAGGCAAGGAGGAAGTCAAAGCAATTGCGCCGCTTGCAAAAGCGAGAGGAGGAACAAGTACAGCTAAAATGTTGAAACATTTGTGATGAAGATAATCAGGAGCAGAGCCCGGATGAGTGGCTGGGAAAAGATAAGTTTAGCTGAGCTAAGTTCAGGTTGAGAAAGTCACATCAGACAGTTTGAGGCAGGATTAGGTGGACTGAGGTTGGCAGTGGACCGGCACGCGTTTTGGGTCTCTTCATATGGGATTGCCTGAATGCATCAAAAATATAGAGAGGGAAGTATGGGGGAAGGGAATGGGCAAGGGTAGACCTTTGTTTTTTCCTTCCAATAGTTTGAGAAAGGGAGAAGGATGTAACAAAAGAGGAGGCAAAGGAGTAGTGAAAGAAATGTACCACCAGCACCCCCTGCTATTGCAGGAGCTGGAAATCAGTTAAACCTCAGCGACAGGGGAGGGGATGGTCCGACGGTATAAATACAAGGAAAGGTGTAAGAGGATTGTCCTGCTGCTCGGTGAAAGGTGTTTCAGCGGTAGCGTGGCACGGTGCGGGGCTGAGCACAGGCCTGTCCTGGCTGCCTGTGGCAGAGGCCCCGCGGCCACCAGCAGCCGTGGCTGCAGCTGCTGGCGTGCGGCCGGCAGCCGGTGGCAGGAGGCCTCTGCCTCTCTTTGCTCTGAGCATCCCGGCGGGCGCCGCTGCCTCTGCAGCGCGGGGAGAGGAGGGAACCGGCCACGCTGGAGAAAAATAGGTCACAAATGGGCCTTCGGTGATGCCAAGGTGAAGGGCGGTGAAGCGGCACCAGTGGGGTTAAACCGGGTCAGGGAATATTTTGGGAAGGTTTGGCGGACAGGTGGGAGCAGATAACTGTTTTTTTTATTAATGCTTGCAAACCGACAGGAGCAGCTGTTTACTCGCCTGCCCTAAGTGGGATGGCTCCGAGCCAGGCTCGGCAGTAATTGGGACCAACATCCTATGGCAAACACCACCGGCC
>VXBO01012662.1:44715-109312 GCA_013400135.1 Rhinoptilus africanus
GGGGGCGGCGCGGGGCCCTCCCCGGGGGGGACAGATGCGGTGTTGTAGTAAGTTTGCTTTCTCTCTGCCGCCAGAAGCACAAATAGCTGGCGGCTTCCCGAAATTGCAGAGCCTTTCTCGGTGCGGCGAGCCTTCGCCCCTTCCCGCTCGCCCGGTCCGCGGGTGTTAAAGCCTTTCCCCGAGCGGGTCCTTCCCCGCGGGGAATCCCTTCCCCGGGGCCGCGCTGGGCGGGCTCCGGTGCCCGCGGGCTCACCCGCAGCGCCGAGCTGGCAGCCAGGCGGCAGATGCGCTCCGGTGACATTTGCCGTCGTGGTTGGGAAATACTTCGTTAGTTCGGTTCGCCTTCGGGTAGAGGCAGTAACAGATCTGCTTTGCTGCACAGAGGAGAATCCCGAGAGCAATGGGAAACGGAGGAGGCGAGAGAAGTTTGGAAGGGGGGACGAAAGGGTGAGGGATTTTTGTTGTCTTCTGTCTGCATTGTTTGGGATTTCTCGGTCTCCTTCCTCCACCCCCTTAGTGGGATGAATTATTTAGCACCCTCGTTTTCAATTCAGCCCTAAAGCTTGCAAGGGGAAGGCTTTCATGTCTAGAAGAAAAAAGAGACGGTAGGTCTGTAAAAAATCGTGTCTGGCACAGAGCAACCCAGCTGTGATCTCTGGTGTGCACTCTGCTGTTCTGCCTACGACAGCCAGGCTCACGCTGGAGATTCCCCTTCTTAACGGTGACCTAACAGCAAAGCCTGTTGTTCAGTATCTATTTTGCATGAGCTACTATGCTGTGGCAGTCGCGGCTTCATTCAGCTAGAGAGAGAGAGGATAAGAGGATTCCAATTTAATTAGCAGTTTGTTAAAACCAGTCAGCTTTGTCTGGTCACATGTTTATAATTTTAGAACGTATGTCTTAATTGCAGTAAATTCTGATGTTGTGCATAAGGCAAGTGCTACATGCTGTTTGCGGCATTGGCTGTGGCAGCTTCATGTTTCTATTTTTTTATTTTACTGCAGCATGTGTTTATTTGTGCAACGGCAGATTTTTGTGTGTGCTGTGGGTATTTTGCATGAAGGAAATCTAGGAACTAAAGCGTATGCTGTGGAGGTTTTTATTACCCATGAAGCTGCAAGATGTGTCCTTTTTATTGGAGCGTATTCAGGTTGACATCTTGAATACCCAGATATTGTTCTGGTTGTTTTCAGTAACAGGACTTTCATGTGTTTTTAGCATCTTTAATCTGAGTCTGAAATACTCTAAACGTTGAGGCCTTCCTCTCTTCTCCTCCCCCTCAATAATTACTCTGGTTGTTCTCAAACAAATAATTCCTGTCTCACAACATCCCTGAAATCAAACACCAGCAGGCTGTACCCTGTCTTCTGCTCAGCTAACTGAGTCACTGCCATGCCTTGTGCTAGCTGAAGCTGTTATAGTATTGCCGCTGGTTGAATATTGAAGATCCCCTGTGTATACTGTGATTTACATTACTGTAAATAGGGTAATTGAATTACAGCTTCTCTGCAACGTCTTCTTCCTCTGTTATCAAAGATCAGTCAACTTTAGTTGGGGTGTTGGGCAGGCTGCTGCCTAACTGTTTACTTGAATTAGACATCTCCAGTAACTCTTATAATTGGATAAAGTACTACTTTTGTCCGTTTGTTTGTGAACCCTGTATTGCTGAGGAAGCCCCAGGAGTCCCTGAAAGCAGCATAGTATTAATGCACATCCCTACTCCAAAACAAAAAGGTAAAATAGATGAATAAGAGAGTTAATGAAATTATTTTTTGTTGCATGAATTCCTGTATCAGAGGAGAAGAGATATTCTGAGGTTAGCTATGGGGTGTATAACAGTAAGAGATTTTTTTGCCTTTTATAGCAGTAAGGACTCGTTCAGGGCCTCCACTTGCTGGACAGAGAAGGGAAGTGTTCTATGGACACTGCTGTAGTGGGGGAGAAGAGGTAGTGAAATGAGTTATCTGTCAGCTCCTAGTAACTTAATTTGAAGATCTTAATTGGTGAGGATGAAATGTGTGAACTCACGTAGAGCTTTAGTTGTTTGAGAGGAGTGTGTCTTCTCCAAGGCTTGACTCCTTTTCACCACTGCGTATGCCTTTTTCTGGTTCATAACTACTACTATTCATAACAATACTGAGGTATTTGTTTCTTATTGCCTATTTTAAATAAACTGCTTCCTGCCCTCAGCTTCAGCTGACAAACAGTTTGAAATCCAGGATGTGTACTTCTGTCATTCCTAAGCCAGTATGAAACCTCAGACAGAACTGTGACCTTCAAATACGTACTAAGTCATGTATTTGTAAACACATATCTCTCTAAAACTGGCATTAGAGAAAAGGAATAGGGAAGCCTAGTCAGATCTTGCAGGATTCTGATTTGAGATTAAAAGGCTTTTCCACTGGCTCCTGCTGTCATTTTACCTCTCTCAGGACATCAGAGGAGTTTAAATTTTTGTTCAGTTCAGCTCTCCATTTCTTTTGTTCTCAACATTGATGAAAGATGCAAGTGTTTCTCCGTGCTTCCAGATTGTGTGTGCATGCCGAAATACCAGCCGCTGATGGAACATGCCATTCTTGTCTTTTAAACGGCTCTTAGAATTTGATGGCTAATAGTGAGCAAATGAGTATATTTTTTTTTTAAGTACCATTCATGGTATGTATGGCATTTTATATTTTGCTCCTAGTTGGTAGTATTTGTTTATAATCATGCAGTTAAAAATATTGACAGTTCTCCATTACATTCCTGTATACAGCTGTCTTCATTTTTGTAAATAACTTCACAGCCTGTTCAGTGAAACTTACTAGCTTTTTCCATAATCTAGATTTGTTCCTAAGTAAGCCGCAAACCCCCTACCTATGTATATTTTGAAGACTGTGTCTTGTAAGATGCTAAACATGAGTCTGAGGTCATAACTCTAATGAAAATTTGATGAAACATTGCCAGTACCCAACCAGAGGTAGCCATTACAACTACATATTGATATGTCGCCTTCTAATGATGGCATAGCTCTTTCCTGACCAAGCTGTGGCATACGCAATACACAAATCTGTTTGGTTTTGTGTTGCATCCCCTTCAAGCTACTTTTTTCATCCTTACCAGGTCAGTCGAGAGAAGCTACGCCCAACAGGTTGCTGAGGAAAAATGTACTCTTTTGAAATGCGGTCCCCCAAAGTTAGATGATGTGGCTGCATGAGCATTGCAATGCTGCAATGCTCTGAGATACGAGAAGTTCATGTGTCTGAGCAGTGCATCTTAGCTGAAAGGAGAATGTTTCTAGGTAATTTTACATGAAGATGAAATTTTATATCAAGATGAAATTAAGCTGAAGGCTCTTCTCCGGTAGTTTTAAAGATTATCACTTGATTGTATTTCATGAGCTGCCATGTGATACTGCTTTAGAGAGTTTTCTCTTTTCAAAAACTGTGATGGAAACCAGTAGCAAGTGTTCTCAGGACCTTTTGATTTATATTCCTTCAGGCTCTTTCAGCAGGATCTCCTAATGCCATGTACTCCAGTGATTTGGTGCTGGCAAGAAAGAACATTGAGTGCTTGATCAGTATTATTTAATGAAATGATAGCGTTTTTCTCTGCACTGCTGATCTAACCTGAGCCTCTCCAGCTTTTTGTATTTTCTGAGATTTTGGGTCTAACTCGGTGATATATTTGTAAAACATACAGGTGGATTATGTTACTTTTTCTAATCGTTTTATGAATATGCTGAAGTATTTTGTAAACGCTGGGATTTTGTGGTTTCTCATTTTGATATTTCAGCGTGTGTGCATGTGTCATTATGCAGAAGAGAGTCTGAAAGCTGAGGACACTCTGAGCTGTCAGTGCAGGGATGGTGGGTGTCAGCTGTGGGGTGGAAGTGGGCAGTTAAGCATTTTGTTTGCTTAAAAGTAGGTGATGTATGATTGAAGAGCAGGTTTTGTTGGTATAAAAATTGGAATATTTTGGTAAAATAACTTACTGTCTCTCTGACAGCCTAGTTTAAAATACTCAAAGTCAGTTGAATCTTCTATGTGGAGACTGTGTTGCTGTTAAAAGGATAATCACTTATATTTTATGTATTGGGTAATCAGTAAGTTACATGTAGAACTAACATATATGAAATAGGTGAAAATGTGTTTCTTCAACTCCTGTGAAATCCTTCAAGCCCATTGAAATAGTAAAAGGTGGCATCCTGTACTATGAGATCCTTACTACAGTTCTTCAGCATGAAGAATCTTCAAACAACTCATAATTCTACATGAAAAATGTTCCAAATTTCAATAATTAGCATACCTCTTAGTGTTACAAAATTTTTGTTTTCCTTTTCTTTCTAATATCATGTAGACTGTACTTAATGATGGAGGGGAATCAGTGAAAGCTGATTGGAGACAGACAGCTTTAGGTACCCATAAGGCAATTTGGTAAGATTTAGCATTTTTCCTTTGCTTCACTCATCTGCTCAACTAGACAATTAGCTGATGTTCTTGTGAAAAATCTGTCATCTTTTGTCGTAGCAGCTGCCTTGGCCCATTTGGTCATTCCACAGATTGACTCATTCTGCACATCCTTTTGAACATCTGTCTTGTGTTTAACTTATTCTTCATTTAAGCATTGGCCTGTTGTTATTCCCAGAGGAGTGGAAAGGCTACCTTTTGGACAGTGAGACATTTGAGACTTAATCTTCAGACTTTTAACTCTTCTGTCCCTGCATTCGATTGCTAGGTGTTTCTAATCTCTGTTCTCCGTACCTAGGCCTTGCTATGATGTAAGACTCTTGCATTCATTGAAGGCAGGAGTGTTGTCACAATAGCATTAGTAGTACACTGTGCCAGGTTCGCTATTTTTGGGTGTTACAGATGTAGGCAAAAATGATAGCTGCTAGTTCTGTGTTCTGAAGCAGTTTTCGATTTTCTTAAAATTAGGCTGAGGCCAAGTACAATCTAATACCAGTTAAAGTTCATGTATGCTACTAGCTGTTTACTTTGAAGCCTCTGGGAAGACGGGGGCAGTCACTCTAGCAATAGAATTGTAGAGGTCTGCGTAAAAAAGATCTCATGATCCTGAAACTTACCCTTCTCTGGGAACCAATGGCTTCTCCCAGCTTTGTGTTAGCTCTAATTCTCTTTCTGGTCCTGCAGCCTCTACTTCAGGAATAAGAATGAGTAGTGGGGCTCAGCCTTGGCTTGCTACTGATAGAGACCAGGGCTGCCTGCAGACTTGCCAGTTGGCGTTTATCTCGCCTAACATTTGCCGTCTTTTATGACTTACTCATCATCCTTTGTGTTCAGGGGAGATAGTAATTTCTAGCATGTAACTAGCTGAGCCACGTCCCCTAAGTGCCTTTTTCTCTTGGTGAAAAGTTACTAGGTGATATCATTAAATGTGTGCGTCTATATCTTAGACGTGTGGAGTTAGATTAAATGAATCCTGCATGTTGTTGAAAAATGAGAGTTTGCTGATGTCTGCAAGGGGCTTATGCAGTAGACTGCCCACTTCCAGGCACATGGATGGACTGTACCAAGCTTGTTTCATCAGCTTTGAGTATTATTTACATCTGATGCCAGGCAGTCGGGTTGCAGCAGGTACGCAGAAAAGATCTAAGCAGAAAATCCTCTTCCAACAATGAAAGGCTGTCTGTTAGGCAAAACCAGGACCCCTGTCGCTTCCTAGATGTGCCCTGCTAACCATTTATTTTGGTGGTAAATAAATCTTCCTGCGTCTAGCCCCTGAGAATGCCTAAAGAAATGCAAAATCCTGGTAAAGAGTTTTCCTGTCGAGGGTTTAATATTCTCTCATTAGGTTTCTGCATCAAGTTATTTGCTTAATAGAAGATCTAGAAGCATTCTGTATTCTTTGGATTTCTGTGCTTCATATCCTTCCAAAGAAAGAATTCCAGGCTCTTTCAGACAGGAACAGGACATAAAGCAAAATGTACCCCAAAAAAAGATACTGAAGTAACAAAGGCATAATCAGAAATTCCAACATGGACAAGCAGACGCCTTTCTCAGAGTTTTCTTTTGAGTCCATAGAATGCCTGACTAAATCTCTGGATGACTTCCCTTCTGCATGGCTTTGGCAAACCTCTTTCTTTCCTTTTCAAACTCTAGACTGGCTGCAAGACACACTGAATAAAATAATTTAATTTAATTTTAATTTAATAATTTAATTCCTTTCCTAACCAATCCCTGTTTCTCTCTTTCCTAAAATATAGCTGGTAAAAGGGAGGAACTTCTGGAGGAAAGACAAGAAAGTCTTTTTATCAATAGCAGACCTTCCAGCTTGAGGAGTTACCTACCTGCTCAAAAGGGAACCTTTTTTCATGTTGGTAACAGGAAAAAAAAACATTGGTTTTCCACGGCTATATCTTCAAATCCACCTTTGCTTTAGCACCCCAGATTTGCAGAGTAGAGAAATGAGGGGCTAGGCAAGAGGGAATCTAAAGATTGTTTCTTCAAGTACCCTGGGGAAGGATACTCCAACAGTGCTGCTGGTGTTAACCTGGAAGAGTAGTGCAGGGAGCAGTCGTCTTCATCCAGGGGATGATGCATTATGCACCCATCTCCTGTGTTTTCTGGATTGGCAAGTGGGTGATGTCTGCCTGAGGCACACCGTTGCACAGCTCCAGAGGGAATGCAGCTGTGTCATGGCTTGAACAGGATTGCACCTTTGAAACAGGTTTTAAGAGAGCAGCTTGTTGCTCCTTCTCACTTTCTTCACTGTCTTTCTTTCCATTGTAGCCATGGAGTACAATGGATTCTTTATTTCGTGTTGTCACAATCTAGTTAGCCATTTCCCTTTAAAAAGTGATGCTGTGACTTCTGTTGACATCAGTGTGAGATCACATGGTACATGGGAACCGTCTCAGTAAGAACTCCTCAAGCCTCCTGACAGGGTGAACAAAAACTTCTAGATTCTGCCTGGCAAACGGCCAAACCCAATGTTTTGCAAAAGCTATCCTTAGACCTCAGTTTCTGTTTCACTAATTTCACCTGAACTTGTAACTCATTATCTTAACAAGGCATTTCTGGTTTTATATAATTGCTTATGCAGCGAGGAAGTGACTCCCTCTCCCTGCGTCGTGTGTGTGTCCCTGACTCATGCTCACACATAATAGTCTCTCCAAGTGGCTATGGCTTGGGTGTTCTTTTCGTAGGGTTAAAACCAATTTAATGTCAAGTCAACTGTAAAATGATTGTTCTAGAAATTGGAAAATCTGAAATGTAAGACTCTGAAAATATTTTGTGTTTTGAAAGACACATAAGAGTTGAAAATTGTCCATTGTGTTTCTTTATCAGCGTATGATAATTGGAGCACGTGGAGCATTTTCATTTGTCCTTATTTTTCATGCTGCTCTCTTGCTAAAATAATGCTGCAGAATTCCACAGTCCTTCCAGAAAGCATACATACTGTTCATTCACTTCTAAGTGTGTGTGCATTTAAAAAAGAAGAAAAAACCCAAAATAGACAGTATTTACCTTGTGGTCCAGGAATTGTAATCCTGCTTGGTTCTGAGTTACTGAAAGGAAGTTGCTGCAGTTTTTTGTTTCCTTTTCCAGGCTGATAAAACGTGATTTATATTATCATACTATTTTTGATCTTCTGTTACTATACAACATGAACAAGACTAACAGCAGACAAGAGGAGTGCTGCTTAAATACTCCGAAAAAGTTTGCAAGGCTTTTCTGAAATTGTCTAGGTTACTCACAGAAAGCTGGGGCTGCTTTTTCTTTTCCTTGATGACACAAGTCCCTGCAGCTAATAACTTCAATATTCTGTATATAGCTGCTTTCATTTCTTAAATCTTTTGTACCCACTCGCATTCCTGTTCACTGAGGTGGAATTGTTCCACTACATACGGAGTAGCAGTGTGGATGAAATGAAGAAATGAGGAAGAAAAATAATAGACTTATCTGCAGAAAAGAAGAAAAGCTAAAATCGGGTGGCAGAGTAAACCAGTAAGAGATACAGGAGCATGTTAAAACTGGATGAGAAGAGGTGATTTACTAATTTGCGAAGTGGGGGAGGGGGCAGCAGTTTTAATGGTTACGCTCAGAACTAGCAGGAAGTCGCGAGTCATGCAAACACATGCCGAGCTGAACACAGAATAGAGCGATGCTTAAAGAGAGGAGCAGGGAGGTTCAAGGCTTCGTGCTGTACTTTTTTAGCTGAAAAGAGTGAGATTTTGAATCCTATATGTTGAAACTATTCAGCTTGAACTGTATTCCTTTCCTTTTCAGGTCCCCAGTGCAAGATCTTAGGTTGACCTAGATAACTGTGAAGAGAGGACATGAATAAAGCTCGTAGGACTTCTGTGCTTAGCTCTGTGTTAAAACGTAGACTTAAAAAACCAAAAATGTTTAGGAAAACGTGAGCTTTCCAGAGATCATGCAGTTGTGTTCAGTTCAACTTCTGCTTTTAAAATGTTGTGTAGGTTCTTGCATTATTAATTGGTGGCTTCTCCTCAACACTTTATTAGTTGATTTATTCATGTTGTCATATTTTATAACAATCTTTAATATTTAAATTAGATTTGTTTTTAGTAAATAGGACTGTCTTAATATGACATTACTGAGATTGACAATTATCGACTGAAGTGTTTGCTTTTGCTTTGGTCACTTGAAGGTGGCAGTGGAATTGAGTTTGTATGTGGTGCAACACTTTTGGGACCCTTGGAAAAAAGGAAAATAAAAAGGAGAATTGCGTCATAACTAATTGGAGATCTTTATTTGTAGCAGTAGTTGTTTTGTGTTTGTATGTTATATGTGAATCGGATCATCTGAAGTATGACTAGCATTTCTCCATTTCGTTAAGAAGAGACATCATGGGGCACTGAGAGAGTAAAGTTTGCTCTCCGCTTAGAAAATGGCTTACTCTGAAGCTCTGTGGTGTCAGCAGCAGCCATCCCCAGAGAAGTTTGGGTTTTGTTGAGAACTGTCAGCCTTTCCTCCTTGGAGAGGCATTCCTAAACCCTAGGGAATCCCCTCCCGTAAAGTTCTGGACTAAGCAGCGTGGAGGAATAAGTAGTACTTCCTTCCTTTCTATTTTCAGTGACTAGAAAGTATCCACTATTGCTGTAGCTTGTGCTCCTGAAACTGTGTGCAGCGTGGTCCTCCTCTCCTCGCCCTCCTCCCCAAGCCTTCAGCTCTTCCGCAAGGGGAGGTTGTGCAGCAAGTTTCAAGCTGAAAAGGATTTTTAAAGTGTCACCAGGAATACGGTATATTGAATTCATTATTCAGTTTCATATCTAGTGTAAAATTCAGTATTGTTATGCGCAGAGTTTTCTTGTACTTCCAGATTTTTTTTTTCTAGCAGTGCGTATCAGGCTTGATTCCCCCGCCCCCAGCTCTTCCAGGGTGTTTGTTTAGCCAGGAAGGCATGGAGAGCAGCTTCATGTTTTGGATCTTGAGAGGCATTTTGGAATTGTTGGAAGCGTCTCGCTCCTTCCTCTGGTTTCGTGTAAACAGCTTCGCTGGCTGTGGCAGGAGGGAGGAGAACCTTTCAGCTGCGGAACAGTGGCCAGCAAACAGAAGTGGTGCGTTGGATGTGAAATCCTTCGGGTGGCCAGAGCTGGAGGCATTTTGTCAAGTGTCCCGAGTGGTGGCGATCAGTGACAAAACCTTTCAAAGAACTGCAGATATTTGTCATAAGGATCTGCACTCCTCTGCGTGTGTACTTCCAAGGGGGTTCTTTGCTAACAAATCTGAATTTTCAAATGATGGTATGAAAACTTTAGTATTAGTCAAACTGAATAAAGTTTTCCAGTTTCCCCCCCAGCCATTTCATTGCAAGCTTTTACATTTGTGTCTTTCTTAAGTTTTGTTTAAAAAGCTGACTTCTCAGCTATTTAAAAAAAAAAAAAATTCAGTACGTGATCTGAATTCACAAATATTCTTCCTGAAGGTTATTAATACTTAGGAGGGAAAAAATCATGCCTCATGGGCTTAGTTAAACTCCTCTTTGGGACAGGTTTAAGTGAGACTTTCTTTAGTCTCTGACTGAAATTGCAGTCTTAAGAATTCAACATCACTCATGAAATATATTCTGATAAACTCACTTTAACATCAATGTTTTGCATATTGCTTAATAACATCACAGTTCTGAGTTCTGATGGCAGGTTTCTTTTGGCTTGAGGCTGCATGTGAAACAGGCAGGTATGTGCATAGGACAGTAATCTTATTTATTGCTGTTTTGCATTTATAAAACTGCAGGTCAACACATGACAAGTCAGTGACTTTCCTTTTAAAATCAGACCTTCTTTTGTAATTGCAGTGATAAAGTAAATTTAAATGCCTCTAATGTGAGTTTTAATTTAAACTCTTCGGATATGTTCTGTTGTAGAAAGACAAAAGAGCAACATTCCCCCAAATATGCAACTTTGTTTCTATCAGATGGACTCTGTCACTCTTCATGGCTTTCTAGCTGTAATTAGCACATCCGCTCCTTGCAAATAGCTTTACTGCATTATTGTGATTTCCGGGGTAGCATTAAAATGTATACATGGGACATGTGAGAAGGAGATGCAGATTATTTTCAACTGACTCTAGGTACGGTATCCAACAGCTCCCTCCAAGTGATCTGCATAATTCAAATGAAGGATGAGATAATGCTGAAAAAGACCAGGAACCTATACATTGGCTGTCTTCCATTCCTACAGTATGCATCTAAGTTGACCATAAATTGTTTTGTGTAGTTAAATTGGCTAAGTAGGTTGTTGCAATGTGGTGCCATTATGAGGCATTCAGTTCTCTTTAGATTTGGCAGCAACCCAGTTTACGTATGTGCAGAGAAGCAAAAAATACCAGCTTCGGAATGTGTGTGTTTCATCTGCAGCCTGAAAGGGAAGTCAGTGTATACTTTGGGTGAAGAAAAAGCTTCTCTATTTAAATAAAGTATGAGCTGTTTTACGGAACCGTTACCTACAAGATCTGAGGTGCTTGTGAGCCACTGAGCTGCGTGAGCAGATAAGAGCTTTGCCACCGAGCCTCAGAAGGGGCTTGTGGATGTTGGTAGTTGGGGATAGGAGGAAGCAACAGTTGTGCATCAGTGGTACAGTTTTAGGTGCTTTCTGGAAAAGGGAAGCTATAAAAAAAGTTTGAAAGAAAGCTTCTGGGAGCAAGAGGAAAAATGTCTGTCTTTGTGATCACGAGTGAGTAAGGGGAGAGAGCACGAGGAAAAGCAAGAGTAAGAGAATTTGACAGTATGGTCTGTGTGTTGTATCTAGTTGAAGTCGTTGCTTCCTATTTAGAAACACTGGTATTTGTGCGGGTTTTTTTCACAAGTCCCTATACATCCTGAGGAGTAGAACTGCAGATACTCTGAAGATATGCAGGGGGAGGGTCTGTTGTAGACAGGCCGATTACGTATCTGCTTCTTTTGTGGCCAGATGTCATTTATGATTGCAGTAATAATTTTCTTTGCCTCCACCTTGCATTAAGTTCTGAAGGATTCTACTCACACTGAAAGTAAAGCTAAAAATAGCAAAGCAGGACCTTTAAACAAGGATAAAAGAGTAAATGTTTGTATATCCTGCTCTCTGAACAGGTTTGGAAAGCAAAATTCATTTTCAGTTAGGTACTTCTGTCAATGAGACTATTCTTTCCTGTGTTGTCACAAAGCGGTGCACAGGACCAGAGGATTTTCATGTTAAAGAGCTGCTGCAGGAAAAGTTTTAGGACTGAATAAAGCGTGAGGGAAGGGTTTGCACTGATGTAACAGCAGTTTTTGTGAATGGTCATAGTGTAAGTTGCATGTTAAGGTGCAAGCATAGTAGCACTTGCATTGCATTTTTTCAAATATGATTGACTAATGTTTGACAGCATCCATGTTAAAAACCTGAAAAACTTCTCCATGGACTCATTAGACATTGCAAAATCTGAGCTGAGTAACCATAATGAAATTATATTTTCTATCAGTCTCCAGCCATGGTCCCCAAAGATTCCCTTGTCCCAGAAATTTAATTAGAAGGCTCAGAATCTATGCACAAGTACGTTGAATCTGCCCCTGGAAAATGGATACTGCTGAGGAATCTGATTCTTCCTATCAGACGGGTTAGTGCCATGTGAACATTGATGGTATCAAGGCAGTAACCAAGTTCTAACACATTCAGTAAAAGATTATTTGAAGATAGAAACTTGCTGTGACTGCACAAGAGTAGCAGCTTTAAGGCCCTAAAAACTTATTTTAGGTTGTTCCTTGTTTTTTATGGTAGTTGAGGTTTGGCTTAGGAGGGCAAGTTCACAGACATTTAAGAAAAAAGCACAATGTAATTTAGCCTTTGCTTGCCTTTTTCTGGGAATAGTTCAGAAGCATATTTAGAAGGTGTGCTGTGGCTTCTGCAAGCCTCCCTCTTTTGCTACTGGCAGGATTTGGTTGACTTTAAATCCAGATCTCCCTGTCTGAAGGACCACAGCATTTGTCTGATCATTATTTTCCTGACCCGCAGTGAAATTCAGCGTGATGCAGAATCCAATCCATATTTTAAGATTTCTGTCCTTTTCAGTTGTATCCCTCTTTATGGGTTTCCTCTTTTCCTTTCTCTGCAGGGAATCTGGCGCATCCCTGTGGATGAGATCGACCGCCCGGGCAGTTTTGCATCTCATATGAACCGCTCTATTGTCTTACTGCTAAATGTGTTGTCACAACTGAAGGATTACAACACCTTGCTCAAAGTCTCATCTATGCTACAGAGGACGCCTGATCAGGGAAAGTATGATATGTTTATGTTAATCCATTACTTTGTAAAGCTTTGAATACATTCTGTTCACTGTCTAACTATTTTATTTGAAGTCATTCTTAGTTTAGGAAACAAGTCTTTTAACAGATTTTCTTGGGAATATAGTGGAATGATGCTTATTTTTCTCAGGATTACGATTCCATAATAGAGTCTAGAATTTCTCTGCATTTCTCTTGAAACTTGGAGCAGCCACAGACTTAACAGACTCGCAGAGGTTTTCTGCGGGTCACGTGGAGGGATTCGCTGGTGGAACAGAGCACGGTGACTTCTGCACCCCTCTGTTGGCCTCTTGCGTAAGAGCCATGTCCAGCGAGGGAGGTCACAGCCCAGGCATCCTGCCTTCCTGTAATCCTGAACAATGGTTATGTGCCTCTTGGCAGCTGATGCTATTTAAAAAGCTTATCCTATTTAGAGGTGAACTAATTTTAATTGCATTAGCCTTATTTAAGAAAAAAGAAGCCATTTAATGTGAGCTATATTCAGACTCATATCAATGGGAAGACCAAAATAAGCATCTAAGGAGAACATTGAAGTGATTGAGGTAAAATACTAGTAGCTTGCTGAATGGTAGATGTTGAGGTTAGTCTCTGGGAAATGCTTAAGAAATTGAACTGAATGATTGATGGCAGTAAGTTAGAGGCATTGAAGGTTTCTTCGTGTGTTTTTGAGTGTGAGTGCATGTGAATTTGCATAGATCATAGTATGTCTGGGAATATGTCACCACACGTTCAGTAAACTTGAAGCCAAAAATACTTTGACTTTTAGCATATCAGAAGTACTGGACCATAGAAGGTTTAAATTCTGTCCTAAGCAAACCCACAGTTGTACTAAAAATATTATGTTATTTATAAGTCTAGACTGAATTTAACAAAGAAGTAATTTGACATGTTGGATCAGTCACTGCCAGTATGGTGAAATGGCAGTTGTTACAGGAACTTATAAATGCAAATATTCTGGGTGTGTCTGGTATATGCCTGTAACAACCCTATTTTTAAGAATAGGGCGTTTTCCACCAAACTTTAGTTTTTACTGAACTAATGAGGAGTCCAGGTTTTATATTTTTCTTTTCTGTGAAGCAAACTGTAAAATTACCAATTTATTGTAATACTGTAGCGAGAAAATATGTGTATTAAAAATGTTGGCTTTTTGACTGAAATAATATCCTTTAAAATTATTTACTTCATTTTTAGCCCTCACATTAAAACCAGCCAATTCTGAAGTAGAAATTCAGTTTTCCATCAAACTCAGTTAGGCAGACTTTATGACTGAAGATGTTTTCCTTGAAAGTGGACTAAAGCATTATGTCAGAATACACTGAAGTTACAGTGCTCTAGTAAATTAAATGAAGCTATAGAGTCAATAAGCTTTACACATACATTATTATTTTTTTACAATACTAAATAGCAAAAATGTTACTATCCCAACAGTGGTTTAGATCTAAAAAACCTAGATTCGAAGGCAATTGATATGACAAACGAGAAAGGATCTGCTGATGTCCTTAATCTCACATGCACAGTTTATCCAGAACATGGAAATCGCCTGACGGTCCAAGATAGCTTTGTGTGACTAATACTCCTTTTCAAGAAAATGCTTGAATAAAAAGCTCATATTTGAGGGTCACAGAGGCTTTATATGCGAAAACTCTAATTCTGGTTGTCCATTTTGCTCTGGGTTTGGCTTTTGTTTTGTTTTGGGGTTTGGGGTTTTTTTTCATTTTCCTCTTCCCTCTGTTTGTAGATAGTGCTATCTTTTGCTTCGTGCACGTCATCTTTAATGATTGTGGGGAGGAGAGGGAAACAGTGAAAGTGTTATATTTCAATATGCAACTGTATATGTTTTGGTTTCTTTCTTCTAACTTGTTTTAAAATTGTTGTGTTGGGTGTGGGGTTTTTTGTCGTTTTTTTTTTTTTAAAGTCCTGGTTCTTGCTTTTAAAATCCTATAAACTTTTGGCAGTTAGCTTAATTTCTGTTATTTTACTGTGGCACAGGAAGTACTTGCGTGATGCAGATCGCCAAGTTCTGGCCCAACAAGCATTTGTGCTTACAGTGAAAGTGTTGGAGGAGACTCTCAACGATCTGACGCAGGTGAGGCAGCAGTGCATTTAATGGTCGTTGATTTAGTAATTAGATTTTTCTAGGTTCAGTTTACTCATTCCTTAGATTCCCTTAGACTGAAGGGCTACATTATCATCACTTTGTTCTAATACCTTTTGTTTAAATGCAATTGCACAAAAAACTTTCTCCAGCATTGTTGTTTTTTGGTTTTGAAATCCAGTAACAGAGTTGTTGAGAAAGGACTGCAGTAAGTCTAGTTTGACTGTCCCTTAAATTTTAAATGATGGTCATTACATGGAGTATAAGAACAGATACGTTTTTGGGTGGGATCTGTTGGAAATTTCCTTTTAAAATGAACTAAGATTCCTCCAAACCAGACAACTAGATATTACACGCCTAGCCATTTTTGACGACTAGTCCTTGAGAGCACCACACCTGCTGTTACATTTAATTGTAATTTTGATTTAATTTTTAAAAGTTATTTAGAGACTAATAAGTTTCCAGGTTAAGATAATGGGAAATTGTAAATTTATTTGGTAAACGCATTCAAGGAAGAAAGTATTCCTAAGGTTTTGCAAGTTAACAGAGTATAGGGTTAACAAATTAAATGAAAACATCCTTAAGAACACTGGAACTATGTGTATGAAATAGTTTGTTCATAAATCCAGATGGAAGAATTGTATCATTATAAATTTTGAAAGGCGAGATGAGGTACTGAGATTTTCTCCCTTTGGACTGCCACCAAAGTGGTGGTGCAAAAATTAAAATAGTATAATGGGTTTTAGCATACCTCTTGATATACTAACAAGAAGTTTTATGTAAGAGGAACCAAAGGGAAGACTCTTAAATTTGAGGTTGATCTGCAGCTGCCAAAAGAAACAGGTTCACTTTTGATTTCAATACATTAGAAGAGAATTTTGTCCTATTAAAACCTTGGGTTTCATTTAGTTGCATCCCATAGTATAGACTGAAGTAATGGGGGAAAAAAACACTGCAGCTTCGGTTCAGCCTGTGCTGTTGGTTTCTCTGTGGTGTTTTCACTGATTAAAATACTTCGATTGTAAGACTTGTGGTTTGGTTTAATTAATACTCAGGAACGAACAAGAATGAACGTGAAATAAATACATTTTCTTCAGCAGAGGCAGTAGCGTAAAGGTATTGACTCATTGTCAGTATTCATGGTAGTCACAGCTGTGCTCAAACTGTTTCTGATGTCAATATAACAGAGAAGGATGGCTTCTTTTATTAAGGTTTCAGAAGATCAGAGTTCCAAGTCTTCTAACCTTGCTTCAGGAAGGATGACAACAGACGTCTCTAATAAAACTAGTGCTGAAGAGGGGAAAGATGTCCTTCCCAAAAAGCCGGTTTTATCAGATGGAGTAGTACATGGTACTGAAAATGGAGTAAAGGAAGTGACCCAGGGACAAATTCCCAATGCTATGGACATATTGGAACAAGAGGACAAGAATGACAAGGAAATTAAAGAACTCCCTAGGCCTGGTTCAGTTGAGCCTATGGATCTTGATGGATATTCTAATGACCCTGAAAAAATTGATTCTTCATGTAAACGCAGTGAGCCAGACCGTCTTCAATCTGGCAGGAACTCAAAGGAGAGAGCTCCAGAGAGCCGGACTCCTGAACTTTCTTTGGAAGAGCTAAGTATCAGCTCAAAACATCAGCAGCAGGCAGCTAAAGGAATAGTTCAAGCAGTATCTACAGAAGAACCTGTCCCGAGATCAAGCAGGAAGAGGAAATTACTGGAGGATGTGGAGTCTGGAAAAACACTTTTGCTTGATGCTTATCGAGTGTGGCAGCAAGGTCAGAAAGTCATGGCCTATGACCTGGGTAAAATAGAGAAGATCATGTCGGAAACATACATGCTGATTAAACAGGTAAAGTTAATCATTAATTATAATTTCTCTGTGTGACCTCAGACATGATTATAGAGTAACAATAATTGCCGAACCAAGCAGTATAGAAGTGTCCCTATTCCTGCTCAAAAGCTGGGGAGATAAATGTCTCCCAAAGAACCACTCTCTTGACAAGCCCACTGAGGCAGGGGGAAGTAGGGACCCTCCATGTTTTGGAACTGAATTTCTGAATCCAGTTAAGAACTATAATACCAACTAGGTGGGGTTTGTTCATGCTAGATGTTTGAATTGAGAGAGTTGTGTATCTTTGAATATATACTTCTCAATAGCTTGAGGTCACTGTTCTGCCGCAGAAGTGCTGCTTCTCCCCCTTAGTGCCATGCCCTACATCCCCATTTCATCTGAATTTAATTGGATTTATAGATGAACTAAGTAATTACAGCTTCATTAGTTGTGATTTTGTGTTCAGGTGGATGAAGAAGTAGCACTTGAACAGGCGGTCAAGTTTTGCCAAGTGCATATGGGAGCATCAGCACAGAAACAGGTAAGCTCTGTGAAGTCCCTGGCTGCTTGTAATGAGCTTTTATTACGTAGTGTGTACAGTCAAGTCTGTCGCTGAGTGTTTGTGGCAATTAGAAATATTTACTTTCCTTGTATTGTTGTCATCTAAGATAAGTGGGGCCACATTAGTGTAGGGAGCTCATCCCTTTTGTTAGGGTCATTGCTACTGTTTATGTCAGGCCTGAAGAACAGTTTGCATGCCCAGTAGCTTTTGGGGAAACACCAAACTGTCTTCAAATTGAAATTTCTTAATGTCCACATCATTCCTTAGCATATCATGGATGGTAATTACTTCTCTCTGATCCCTAAGGGCTAACAACCTCATCAGCTCTTCCCTGGCTAACATTGCACTTTGCTCCAGAGGTACCAAATATCTTTTCTTTCAACTTGCATGGTTGAGAATCTGATTTTAACTCTATTAAAAAAAACTCACTGTGTTTTTAGCTTGTAGTTTCTGGGTTTATCCAGCAAACAATTATAGAGCTTTAAAGGGATGGTTATTTATCAGTCCTTAATGCGAAATCAAAGGCAAGAAGAAAACTGGATGAATGATGTGTTTAGTGATCGTTCGTTTTGCCAGCAAACCATCAGTTGAAAGCCCCAGAGTATTTATAGTTTTGTACTTTCCATAATTTTTGCCACCGGCACACAACGAAGCAGTTACTCCACAGACTTTGACTAGAAGATAAAATATATTTTGAAGAAAAATCTATGTTCCTAGTTAATAGTTTATGTTTTAATACGTGTGAGGCTTTGTGTTTTATGCTATGAAAATGTAGTCTGTGTTAGCGATTGCTAGTGCTCAAAAAGTAATTAAAATAGTATTTGCCTAAAGATACTTGAAAAAAATCTGTTGGAATGCAACTTAGAAACTTTCAGTTGTCTGAGTGTTTCACAAGTGGTGATCTGCATCATGCTTATGTGTGTAAAACAGGAAGCATCTCAAAGTTTTTCTACACAAGAAAGGTAGATAACTATATGAAGATGTTGAATTGTCTTCAGTACTGATTTACAGTAGAGCTCTTTCAGAAATGTCTTGAACAAACTTTGAGCTGCAGAATTTCATTCTCGTTTTCTGCAGTCTGTCTCCTCTGTCCCTCAAGTATCTATTCTCCTATTATTTCATCTTCCCGTCATCTCCTGTAACTTCATCTTCCCATCATGTGTCAGTAGAAGTGTACAAGGAGGAGTAGATGCTACTACTAGTCTAGAGATCCCCACACACTGCATTGCAACTTGCCAGTTACCAGAAAAAAAGTATTATGGTTACAGGGAGGAAGAGAGCTGCCTGCTTTTCCATCACTTGATTCTTTCCCTTTGCCTAGGCACTAATTTTCATAAAAATGGAAGGACAGTAAAAGTCTTCCAGAATTCCTCCTCATCCTCCAAATTCAGATGAGACTTTTCTTCTGTAAAATGTAGCCATTTCTGCTTTGCTAAAACATAAGCTTCTGGGGAGATACATCTCTGGTGTTAGCAAGTTAGGTACTCGAATCCTTTTCACATTAAGACATTATTTATCTTACCCATTTTTCAAAATAAATGCATTTGTTAAACCTCCAGATAATTCTTGTAGTTTCTGAAGCAAATCCAGTACCTATCACCAGAACACTGCCTCAGTTCTTTAGATCTTTTCAACCTGCCCTCAAATAATGCACGTTCCCTGGTCCTCCCTTCACTATGTTAATGTACATGAGAAATGCTTCTCAGAACTAAAGCACAACTGTGTTGGAGATGCTGCTTAATAGGCAGAAAAACTAACAAGGTGAATCATCTGTGTTAGATAGAGTTAAGAGGTCTTCCTTTCAGGTTTTTCTGCCTAGTGGAGCTGAAGAAAATTGAGGCTATAGGTCAAATCCTGTAACAAGGTTTAGTGCTGTCTACTCTGCAGCTGCAGGCAAAACAGATACTTCTATGTCTTTTGTGAAAGTTTCCAGATATTTTTTTGTTTCCGTTTGAGAGATGTGCCTCCCAATGGAGTCTGAACCTTGTGTTTTCATGCAATGTTCTCTTGAAAATACGGCTACTTGTTCTCCTCATCTCCTTTCCATGAATATTGGTTTACTGGTGGTTGTTGCCTTGTCCAGGAGGATAAGGGAGGTTCAAAACCTGAGAACGGACTCTGTTACACAGCATTTGTTCTAGATGAGATTGTCTTCATGCTGAATTTCTTCCTGAAATGGTGTTCGTTTTGGTTGTCAGGAGGCATGCCAACCTGGTTTTTCAGGTGCTGTGTAAAAAGTCTGAGTCTTGAGTATCCATAAAAGTTTCCAGTCGTTAATACTGAGATTAAAATCATCTAACAGTGCATCTAGTTAAAATGTGCCTTTGTACAGTGCCTCTCCTAGCAGGTAGAGGATGTAAGAGTAAAGGGAGTTTTTCTTTATTAGTTTGATGGAAGTAACTTTCATCAGTTTGTGCCCCTCAGGAAGTCAGTAACATTTTTCCATTGAACTGTAGAAATGAACAGAAACGTCTAGAGAGGTATTCTAGTAGAAATGTTTCTTTGCTCGTAGTCTGGTATTTAAGATTTCAAATTTTTTTAATAAAGAAATCTTGGCTCAGCATGTTAAGACTTTTTTAGTTTATCTTGGGGGGAAAAAACAGGAGTCATCACACTATGATTTATGACTTTAAAATAAAAAGAATTTGCTAATAAGCTGCTTTAAAAGGTAATGTTAGAGTTTGCTTTTTGGATGTATTCACCTTTTCAAAAACTACTAGACAAACTCGCATGTATCAGCCAAGTTCCTTGCTGGGCTCTCTTGGAGAATCTGGGTATGCGATTGCTGTGCCAGCTCTTCCAGCAAAGTCAACAGTTACTCAGGCGTGTGGCAGAGCATTGGAATGGTGAAAAACCTGCATACAAACTCACTCTGAAAATAGATGCGATAGGTGAGCTAGTATTTGACTGCACTGGAAGGGATGAGATTTCCTGTTGGATCACTTGAGATAGGACATACCTCTTAACGTGCAGCACTTTGAAGCCTGTAGCATTCCCTTTTAGGAAGCGATCCCAGCTCATGAGATTTTTACATACTGCAGTCTCATTTTCGTGTTTCTAGCAGGATCTTGTAAGCTGCGTGAAGCCGCCCTACTGCTAGTATAACACTGTGAATTAGTGGGGAGGCACAGGAATAGCCCCTCTCGTAGACATCTGTCTGTTTTCAACAGACTGAATCCTGTTTTATTTAAAATTGGCAAGCATGTATGTGCCTTCTGTAAACAAATGATGTCATGTATAGAGCTGCTGCAGCCCAGAGAAGTGCTTTGTTACTGGATAGTTTGAGTAGGTTCACAGGGCTCTGTGGTTCTTTAGTCACTTGTCCCAGGAAATTGACAGCCAAAAAAACCAAAAATGAACACAAACCCCACCTTGATATATGTCTTTCTCTGCTGATGTTGTATTTTACAGTTCCAAGCAGTATATGGTTTCTTTATGAAAGTTTTCACTTGTTACTAAAATTAGGAATTAAATGAATTAAGAGTTTCCAACTTTCTTCCAGACCAGTCAGAGTTTTTAACCTAAATATTTAACAACTCCCTTGAAATATTTTTATATGCCTATTCAGACATAAGCAGGAAACAATACAGCAATCAGTAAATGGAATTTGACAAAGTGGGCTATTATACTTTTGCGATGAGATCTAATCTTTTAATAGCTTGGCAATACTGTGACCCTTTCACTTGATTTCAGAAATTCTCTGTAGTCCCCATGACTGCAATGTTAACACATATTGAGCCAATGAGACTCTAGAGTAGTCTTCTACAAAGTCAGCTAAATGCATAGGGAAGTGGCTTGGAAAGGTTGGCTCCCAGCTTTGAAGAAGACAGGAAAAGGTTTTACTTTATGAATGATTTGTGCTGTGTTTGTATTAGGCTAGGTTCAGTGTTACTGTAATAAGTATTTCCTGTTAAACCCTAATGATGTACAATCTGAGCTTGTAACACATCAAATGTGAAAGTGAAATGGGGGGTGGGAAGACTAAAATATGCATTTTTTTGGTTTTAATAAAAAGGAAAATCCTTTATGGTGTGTGGGAACAGAGTAGCATCAATGGAGGAGATTCCAGTAATTGATATAAAAATGTACTCAATATTAGTTGCTGGGAGATTTCTTTTGATATTCCAGAATAATAGTAATAATAATGATGAGAATAGTAATAATTTTTAAAAGTGATGAATTCGTCAAATTCAACACATTTTGGTTCAAAATTGAGAGTGGTCATGCAACATTTTTAAACACTCCTATTAATGCTGTTGTTTCTCTTTCTTATCATATTTTCCGAGTTAAGAGGACAAGAGCAATATTGGTTGATCAGTGTTCAGTGTTACAGAAGATTGCCCAGTACACACTTTGAAAATAAATACCATTTTATCTGTTACAACAGTATAATCATCAGCCCTTCAGAGAATTTTGTTTTGCTCCTTGTTGCATATTTAACTGTTCTTGTAGAAGTTGCTAAGTTGATCATAGGGCTAATGTAAGATGAGGATTTAACAAAATACCTTCTCAAATATGCACATTTTCTAGTGTTGCCTATTGACCCCTTAGCCTATTGCACTGTTTTTAAGAAGAGACTAAAATTCCAGAGACTACTTAAATTTAGTTCAGACTATGGCAGCTTCCAAAGAAGTGTGTATGAGCACCAGTAATGATCCATCAGGAGTGCGGTTGTGACTACAAAGCCATTTAATTGCTTATGCTTGTATTTAAAGTCATGGAGTAGTCCTGCAAGGGGAAAAGGTGGGAGAGTGGTAGCTATCTCATCTTGATGGGCTTTGGGTAACTGAGGGAAGAAAGTAAGTAGTTCTGGTTGAACTTGGGAATTGTGGCGGTGTTGGAATTTTCTGAATTTTGTTGTTGTTGTTTCAAGTAACATCCTGTAGAAGACATGATAGCGAGTCATAGCGTAAGAACGTGGCATCATTAAATCAGCACTTTAAAGGGAGAACTGCTGCTAGAAGAAGTAAGCCTGCTTCCTTGGTGGCTGCTCCTTCCTGTGCCGTGGTATATGTTCCGCTGTGCTGGCACAGGTACTTGTGTGGCCGTGGAGCACACTGGGCTGGAGAAGAGGTGGGGCTGAAATCATTCCTCTTTTTGTCCTTTTCCATTTAAGTTCTTCATTGTGAGCAAGATTTTTTATATACATGTATCACATGGGCTATCCTGCTATCCTGTAGTGGTCACTGTGTAAATAATTTAGTAGAGTTACACTACAGACTAATTCATTTTGTGGTCAAGCAGCATTTTGAAGGATGCTTGTTCTTTGGTTTGCTCAGTCTGAGAATGTTATCAAAAAGATTTGCAGAGATCCTGAAAGCAGTCAGCTATTGCTCTAAGATATATTTTTAGTCTTGCCAACTATGATTTTCACATGAAATTAATGGGCCCTGGAAATGTCATACCAAGGAGGCCTTGTTGAGGGAGAATGAAAGATTAAGAGGCAGACTAGTTTGACCTTGACATAGCATTAGACTTAAACGTGTGGTCATAAGGACCAAGGAGGGGACGTGCTGGCAGAAACCAGTTGTGACGTTTCTAGATAATTAGAGAATTTCTAATAAGCCTTTCCACTGACTGCCTAAAATTGGTCATATTAAATTCTTCATTTTGTGTGTAATGATGATGTCTGTGATACAGTTAAGGACGTGTCAGCATGGGAAAGTTATTGCAGCACCAGCTAGGATAAAGCTTTGTAGCACACAGAATATTCTATTAATGCAATGGGGATACTTCAGTCTAAGAACACATCTATCTCTTTTTTTTTCTTGACTTGCAATTTGAAAAATTATTTTTATTACTGTGGACTTAATGTTGAATGACTTAATACTAAAATGCAGCTTTTATGGGTGTTGAAACTATTGTGACAGGTAGCCTGAAGAGGACAGGTAAATCTTTGTGTGTTAAGCTATACTGTGCATCACCAATCCTGAGAACTGAATTTATATAAAACAAATAGCTTAAAACATTGCAGACATCAACATTGCACACAGGGCTGGATTTAACATCTCTAAAAATACAAGAGCGTTCAAAGGCAAAGTTCCAAAATGCCACTACATCTCTAGTCCTGTGTTGTGACCCTTGAGAATAGGGGACTGTATGTAAGATAGCCCTGGTAATGGGTAGTGTTTAGCAGCTGATATTTCTATTGGCTTCTCACAATATAGTATATCATCTAAATGTCATGAGAAGGGACTATTTCAACATTGTTGAGTTATTTAAGACTCACTGCTGCCTTATCCAAAAAAATCCTTGCTCTGGGACCAGCTCCATCCCTGAAGAGGGAGGGAGAGAAAAGAAAATTTCAAACCCCCTTTCCTGCTCCGGCTGCCAAACCTGGAGCTCTCCCTGCACCATTCTGACTGATCCGATCCTCCCTTTCACCCTCAACTTCACTCGCCTCTTCCAAACTCACACATCCATGACCACCTTCTCCCACTGGCTGATGCCAAACTCCAAGTGCTCTCCTTGTTTCCCTTTCTAAACCTTGCCGTCAAAACTCTTCAGCAGCTTTCAGTGTCAGATCTAATTAAACATGATGCTTCATGAAGAAGCTGCCACCAGAATCAAAACAAGTGAATTTTATTATAAACACAAAGGCACAATCGGGTTATGCAAATCAGCCGTGCCTTTCAGGCTCCTGGCGGGCTGCCAGCGCGATCCCTGGTTTTTATAAAGTTTTGCTGCTTCTGTGATAGAAAAGCAGTATTTGTTGAGGAAAGGCACTGGTTTAGTGCTGCGGTTCCTCCCCTTCTCTAGTTCCGAAACAGGCAACTGAGGTCTAGTTTTCTCCTTTCACCGGTATTTAATGCTTACCCGTCTTAAACTGCAGCCTCGTACTGGAGAATTTTAGAGGATCGTAGGAGATGGACTTGCTGTATGGGGACTGCAGCTGGAACCGCCTGCAACCTCAGAAGTGCTCAGATTGATTCTGGAGCATCAGTCTAGTGATGTTACAATCTCTGTGTTGGACCTTGCGGTGAATGTGCTATTTTATTTGGAACAGGAAAAATTGTCTTCTGTGACTGAAGCTAGAGGGCACTTCAGTGGATTTTCCCTCTTCTGCTGTGGAATGCAGTCAGCACTGCAGTGACACAGTCTTTTAGGCTTTTTTCTTCAAGGAGAAAACTCAAGTGACTTGTTTGAAGTGCCTTGAATGTCTAGAGCATTTTCTTCTTGAATTCTCACTTAAAAAAAAATAAAAAACGAACAAAACCCACAAAACAACAAACCACCAAGCTGTTCTCTTCAAGAAACAGCTAAAAGCCTTTCATAAAGGTACTTTGCTGGGGACGGGAAGAGATAAGTAAAATATTAAATAATTAGAAAATAATCATCTCTAGTTCTACCTCATGTGTTTTTCCCCCCCTTTTTGTTCCACCCACATGCTGCTAATTTTCAGCTTTTCTTCCTGCACATCAAGACGTCAGAGACTGCTTACAGAGAAAGTTGTTTTTCCTGAGCTATCTGTATGCTTTATTAATGCAGCAAAGATGACAAGAAAGGGAGGGGGAAGGAGGAGGTGGGGATTTGGGGGGAGAAAAGGACGAGCTCTTTCATGGTCTCACTCCTACCAAAGGGTGACCATTTTGTTCACTATTGCATCTGCCAGTTGCCATGGCATCCCCCTCTCACTCTATCCTGGAGGTGTATTCTTGATATAATTAACAGCTTTCCTCCTCCTGTCTCCTGCAGAAAGCAATCATTAAGTGAACACGAAAAAAAGAAAAGTCACTTTTTATCTTTTACTTTGTCTATCAGTGTTTTTAATCGTACTGCCTTACCTCTCTTGGCCCAATAATGACATTTTTGTATATGGAAGCATTGCTGGAATATGGCTGCCTGTATAGACTAGGACATTCTTCTGCATCCATTTGTGTAAATGAAGGATTTTGTTAGGCTAGAGTGCAGTTCAGTCATATAAAACTGTAACCTTACAGAATATGAAGTTCTTCAGACTGTGGGTCATGGATATTGCTGCTAATACTAATGTACCTTGAAGACGACTTCCAAAGGAGATTTCTTTCAATTATTGCTGCAGAGAGGCGGAGAAGAAAAATTATGAATAGACTTAGTTTAATTAAAACACAAGATTGAACAGAAGTTGGAGTGGTAATACTAGGGCATGTGGCGAGCATGGTGTTCAGCCAGTTTGTGTGACAGCTTTTAGGCTTTGCTGTGATGCGCTGGTAGTCTTTTAGAAAGGCACACCTCTTTTTGTAGGTGGGTTCAGAGCACTGCGCGCTAAACTCAGACATGGGAATAACTTTAAAAAAAAATAAAATGTTGTGTAACAGTTGCAGTGCCAGCATCTTTCATTAGGAAGCTTCTGCTGGGAGGACTGTCACTTTCTCTTTCTATGGAAGAGTTGATGGTTAGTTTTTCCCACAGCCCCAGAGCAGTGAGCTGTTCCAGAAGCAGTATCAGTAAGGTTCCTGTAGGATTTCTTTGTTTTTCAAAATGTGTTTTGAAAACAACAATAAATAAAGTGAAAACAAACCCTTGGTCAGGCTTTCTGGCTTACAACTTTGCAGATAGTCCATGAAGTATAATTTTCTGATATTTTATCTTAATGCTCAATTTCTTTTTCCTGCTGCTCTTGTCTCATTACCGAAGTGCCTCAACTGGGAAAGTATAGGAAGCTATTTTTTTCCCACTAACATCTGTGAAAAACTTCTGCACTTTTGCTGCTACTTTTCTTGGTGCAAGGCTGTGCTAGTGCTGTTTTTCCTGCATTTTCTTTACTTTTTTTCTACGTCAGCTTTGAACATAGGAAGGGTTTGTCCATAGCCTACATCTCCTTGAGGAGTATGCTGAAATAGTCAAGGTTTTAGCAGATGAATAAACTGATTTGGACCCCTATATAAGTCAGAAATAGTCACAATTCACCCAAACATACATGCTGATTTTTCACTGGCTTTATACAGACTTGATAACAGAGAACGTTTTTTAGTAAGTATTTTAAAGAAGAGCAAATAAGATGGCAGGTATTAATGGAAGTAATGGACTGTTTTTCTCACTGCCTCTGACATGTCATTTGGATATTAATAAGCCTTATTCTGACCACTTGGATACCATAGTCAAGACAAAAGTAGTACTGCAACGCTCTTCTCTTCAATGCCTCATTTTCATTTTAAAAGTCCAGAAGAAAATCCGATCTTGACTAGATGAACCTGCAATTACAATGAAAGATGTGAGGAAGGCAGATCAGTGAGTTTTCGTCTTCTTTCAGTTGTATGCACTTGTTCAATGAGTAGCATCCTCATCAATGTAAGAAAAGATTAATTTCCTGTTGGTGACTTAAAGCCACTTTGTAATAAAGCTACTGTTTTTCAAATGCAGTGGTGGTAATAGAGCCGCTCAGCACGGTGAGGTGGATGGGGCATGGGGCAAGGAGAATTTCTGTAGTTCTGACTTTGTGCCACAGCAAAGTAAAAAACTAAAAACAAAAAAAAAGTCCTAATGAGAAACCACATAAAACATGGGTAAAGGATTGTCACTGCTTCTCAGTTTCCTGCTATATGTTTGTGGAAAATAATCTCTATTGTGCCTTACTGCTGGTGTAGCCGTAGAAATAAATGAACATTTATTCTACAAAAGTAGAATAAATGCTTCCTGTAATGAGTGTTTTCTGTGTTTATCTCTCAAATGTCTTGTTACAAAGTATAGGGATTTCCTGGAGGCAGTCACTTGCAGGATGATGAAATATGTCTTGAGCAGTAGAGTTCGGGACATTGCCCTGACCCCTGGGTGTTGTGAATAGCTTCACTTACTGGTCAAAGGTGCTGGAATTCTTGCCCTTACACTAAAACCTAAATATTGTAGAGCCAAGAATGTGTGCATGCCTCATGGCGGTGCTTCTCTTGGCTTTTGGGTTTTCTTCAGTTTCTGGGTCCAGTGAAACATATGAAGCAGGTCTAAATCCCTTTTCTTGGGGCCATGTGAGTGGCAGAATACACAGTAGCCGACAGTGTGGGTTTTTAATACTTTTGACTCTTATTTTAAAGAGAGCTTTCTCCTCCTTTTTCTTCTACCCGCCTCCTCTTTTGAGAAAATGAAGTCATTCAGAGGGTTTTTTTCTCCTTTCAAAGTCTCTCTGTTTCATTGGGTTGAAAAGAACATGTCTATTTGTAGAAGCCTTAGACAACTCCTCACCAGGTCACATCTGGAAAGCTTCCTTTAAAGCCATAAATACAAAAATCTTCTTTGATTGCAATACTTCGGTATAAGGCTGCATTTTTTGACTACACATTAGAATTTTTAGTCATGGTTTTACTGAGACAGAAACATCATGTTACTTTCAGCTTTATTCTTTTCCACGAATAAATTGTCACTCTCTTTATAAGGCAGGTTACCCAAACCAGAACTTCACCTGGAGGAGCCAATTCAAACTAAAAATTAACTTCTTTTTCTTGTTCCTGATACAGCATGTTCATTTTGAGAGAAATTAAATTTGAATTTAGTTCCACCTATGTATACCAAGAAGGGTTGTTTCAGTCTCAGCCTTTTTCTCTCTGTGTGCTCGATCATCTACTTGTAAGAAAACCTCCCTCTTTTCCATGTTTGGCACTGCCTCCATGCCTAGTTAAACGTGTTGTGGCCAACCACTGGGATTCTATCTGGCAGCCAGTTCCCAGTGGCATTCCTCAGAGACTTATGCCAGGGCATCGTCCTCTCTAATGCCTTGGATGATGGGATGGAGTGAACCCTTGGTGAGTTGATGTGACATCACCAACTTGGAGGGCATGGTCCGTATGCTGGAGAGCCGGGCTACCGTTCAAAGCAACTTCAGTAGGCTGAAGGATTTCATTGACAGGAACTATCTGAAGGTTCAACAAAGAGAAATTCAGAGTCCTGTACTTGTAGCAGAATGACCCCTGTGTAACATAACTGACTGGGGAACGGCTCTGCCAAAAAAGATTTGGAGTCCTGGACAAGAGGTTGAACATGGGTCAATGGTAGGCCCTTACGGCAATGAAGTCATAGAGCTGTGTTGGTTCATCCTGGAGAGAGGACTAATTGAGGGCAGGAGTATGGAATTGCTATCTTCAGCAAAGAGGAAAGAACTAGACGAGGGACACCATTTAAAGTTGAAGCAAGAGAAATTTGGATGAAGTGATAGGAAAAAAATGTTCACAGTGAAAGGTGGTAAAGTTCTAGAACGGGGGCCCAGGGAGGTTGTGGAATCTCCATCCTTGGAGATATTTGGAACTGGGCTGGATACAGGCCCTCAGCTGATCTAACATTGAAGTCAGCTCTGCTTTGAGCAGGAAGTTGAACGAGAGACCTCCAGAGGACCCTTCCAGCCAGAATTACTCCGTGGTGTGGTGCTCCTTCTCTTGCTAATCATTTTTCTGTTGAGTACCCTCTTAAATATTCCTGAGTTACTTTCCAAATGTCTTCTGTCTATGCAAATAGCTGTGCATTTTTATAGAAATACAGTTTGAGGTGCAGATATATTTTTAACAAATAGGTACCTAACTAGTAGTACCTTCGTGTATTTCTGCTGAAAAAATCCTGGATACAACACAAGCACAGAAATTTCAGGTTCTACATAATGTATTAGGTAAGTTAATGAAGTGCATGGATGTGAAGGGTTTTCCCTCTAAATCACAGCTGAAAACATTTCCTCTAGCAATCTCACTTCTGGCTTAAGGCTTTCTTCTGAAGTCTCCCTCAAGTTGTGATCCCATTGTGTGCATCTTGAGACCTTTAGTTTTAGAACTGATGCTTTAAACATCAGAAACTTGCATCAGAAACAGAATAGACCTTTTTTTAAGCCAATATGGTAACTTTGTGAATATAGCGGGTATATTTTTTTTTCTGTGCACATAGAATCTGGCAGGTTTTAATCATATGCTTTTTAGAGATTGATAATCAAGTTCAGGAACTGTAAAAATACATTCCACCAATTACTTAAAAAAAAAAAGTACTCGTGTGCTTTCCACCTTTGAATTTTAAATATGTAATTTCTGCATCTGAAACTTACAGTGTTCTCTGAGTGAAATTCTGCTGACTTTTCTGGCATTGTAATAAATCTTTGGTTAACTAGGACATTAGGGCCTAATTTGATTTTCATTTGACAGCAGAACTCTTCTATTTCAAACACTAATACCCTGTCACCATGGTTAAAATGAGTTTTTCTTCATGGTAGAGGTATGAAAGGTAGAGGTAGGAGACAGACAATTAAACAGTTGAGGATCCCGTTCAACCATATCTTTTACGGTCCAGTAAGTCTTCATTAAATGAAGACTGTAAAGAGCATGAAATAAATGCATTCTGTGGCCTCACAGGCAAGAATACTTTATGTGATTCCTGATAAAAATTATAGAAAAGATACTCGTTTTATGGGTACTTTTTTCCCCTTCTTTGGTGAATTTATGTCACCCTTCTACCTTCTGTCTATATAATTAACGATGCTGCATTAAATTCCTAGCTCTGGCTTTGGAGAAGCAGCTCTTAGTGCCACTGTTCAGTGCTTAAACAAGAGCGTTGTTGAAGTTGGATGGCAATGGTACTCAGTTTTGCACTTACTGGAAATTTATGATTTGGGGTTAGACTGATCACTTATTTTTGCAAACATACATGTTTCTGCTTTCTTCATTTCTTCTCACATCATTCACTAAGAATAATTTCTTTTAATAATTTGAAAGTTCTCTTCAAGCGCTGCAGATCTGTTTGTTCAGGTCAAGGGTTTGTCAACATTTTTTTAAATGAAAGAAATGTCTCTGTTCACAAGAGTTTGTAATTCATGCTTAATAATGGAGTTCAGAAAAGTATGTTATGTTGTGAGGGATTTGTTAAATAAAGCATTGTAAATGTGAATATGAATAAACGGTCAAGTGCTAGTTTGATAAATAGACCCTAAAAATCAGAAAAATAATCTGTAAAGGAGAAAGATTTCTTTATAATAGTGGTTGGTTTTTACATTTGCTTTAGTGAGAGTGTTTTCTGTCTACAGAAAGTTGTACTGCCTGCAGTTGTCACTGAAGCAGGTAGCATATGCAGAATTACTGACACATATTTTCTCACTGTCCCTGCCTGCCCCTTTTTGCTTTATGTAGTCCACAGGAGAAATGCCCACAACCCCAAAGCATACAAAGGACAACAGAGAGAGCTTCTTCCCAGTGACACCAGCCACACTGCATCCTACCCCAGGGAATCCAGAGACTGTGACTTCTGAAAATCTCCTAAGATTGAATGATTTGCACTCCAAGTCCAAACCAGCCTCTTCCTCTTCATCCTCCTCCTCCTCAGCATCTTCAGTACCTCCATCCCAGGAGTCACAGAGGGACACTGAGCATCTCCGGAGTCAAAATGCAGAGACTGCTCCCAGCATGAGTGATCTTGCACGTGGTAAGTCTCAGGGAGACAGAACGTTTTGTCCCTCTCTAATTGGTTTGCCAAGATCACGTGGTGAGTCAGTGCCCGAGTTCTGATACTGGTTCATTTTCTGATCACTGGGCCACATTCAAAAGGCTACAAAAACAGAGATTTTTGTCTTGGTCCTGAATTCAGCACATCTACATAATTAATACATATTTTAATTTATTAGGATAGATTAAAAGAGTGACCATTGTCTATATAACTTGCATGTGAAATCATGGAATAACAGCCTAAATGTAGTCATATGTTTTAAATAGAGAATTTAAGTCTCTAGTAGCATAAAAACATTTGGGTTTTTTCTTCAAGGAGATAAGAATCTAGTTCTTTAAAATACCTTAAATCTTTAAAAAAGTTAGAAGTGATTGCAACTGAAATAAACTGGTGGACAGCCCACGTCTGACTTACCAGTGTCTGATTAACATAATAAGATGCATAGCTATCACTGCCCTGTATATCTGTGTGGAGATACATAACACTGAAAATGCCAAGCTTCTACATGGTTCATGAGGTTAGTGTATCACTATTACTTTTCACATTTGAGAAAAAAAGCATCTGGCAGGACTAGAATGTTGGGAATATATTATTTGTAGCCCTGGTATGCTTCTGTGCAAGGTTAGAGTACAGAAAAGGATTGAAGAAACAGGACAAATGTTATTTATTCAATTGCACAGACGTGTGATCTGTTTAGGACTGTGTTATGTACTTGGTCGTATGCAGTTTGTCTAGATCAGGAAGGAATTAAATGAGAATGCTGTCTTTTTATTTACTGCTGTCGTGGTAGGCCGGCTTCTTAGCAGTAGTCACAGTCACTGCAAGGCAGCACTGCTGCACTGTGGGGAATGAAGTAAGATTAGACCCAATTTCAGACTTGTCTTGGGTGCCCAAAAGAGATGGTTGTGTGTCTTGGTGGGGCGCTGCATGTGTTAAAGTGGCAGAGCACCCATCACAGCCTGTGCTTTCTTGCAGCCTTATCAGGAACACTGTCTAAAAAACCATCTGCTGCTGCTTTTACTCACTCCGTCTATTCACAAGCTTGGGTCCTAACACTATTCACAAAGTGCCATAGGCAAATTCATGGAAGCCCAGATAAAGTTATGAATGGACCATATACATAGAGTTATTGTGAAAAGTGACAGATGAGGTTACAGTGGAAATAATGCCCAGATTTGTAAGATTTGATGGTGCATAATATTAATGATGAATAGACTCTAATCTAGTCTGGATGTTTTGTTAATCTAGTGTTGTGACTTCCTAAATTTTTATCTGTATACTTCTGGTATTTCATTTCTTTCCACATGTAATCAGCCTTGTTATCTGAATGCACATAATCTTCTGAATTTATCACCAACAAAGAGCAAATTGCTAATCTCTGAGTACAGGATAAAACTGAAATTTAACAGGCAGTATTAGCAGTTGCATTATTATAATCTAATTTTCCTTTTTCAGAAATCCAGGGAGAGATTGTCTTGGAAGGGGAGAAAGGAAAGGGGAATGATAAGGAAGGAATGGCTTAGTCCACGTGTAAACCATGTTTGTTATTGTCCTTATGAAGCTAAAGAATGGAGTTGTGTGGTGTCATAAGATATCTTGGCAGGCTTGTTCAACAGGGAGTAATTCAAGTTTGTGCCTAGACAACAAGGGAGAAAGAAAATTAATCCTCTGTGAAGCTGCTGTACACTTACTAAGGAGACTGGTAGGAACGACAATGCAAATAAGAACTCACACATTCTTTTGGTTTTCAAACAAAACTCATGAGTTTTTCTGCCGTGCTTTCCTCTCTGCTATTTTCCAGGCCTCATTGCAATGATTGGAACGTTTGTTTTAATCTTTTGACTTCCTAGGTTTTGTTAGGGTTGTAAAGTTATATATTGTTCTTTTTTCTTTCATGCTTTCTGTACATCGTCTTGGTTGAGGGAGATGGAAGGGTTAGCTGCCAGAATTACACCCCTGAAACTATGTCTGAAGATCAAGAGGCTCACTCTGCAGAGCTCTCATTCCAGTGCTGAATGTGTGCGTTGTATCTAGCTTTCTGGCTCGCAGACCTACCTGACAGGTCATTTCTCTAGCTGAGAGAGACACCAATTACTGCTGTGTCCTTTCTTTTTCTTTTCTTTTTAATTCTCCTACCTCTGCATCCACCTCCTCTAAAAAGAATTATTTATAATTCTGTTATAGCCTTTTTTCATCTGCCTCCCATTAGCTCTGTTTCTGTAAAAAAACTCCTTCCGTTTTTAGAGTAATCTGGTTTTATCTTTTTTGTCTCTTGTCACTTCCTCCTTTATCTATTTGTTCATGTGGAAGTATTCCACATCAGAGGGTGTTAGCTGCTATCATTTTCTGTGATTTCACCCAGAAAAAGGAATGGCTTTCCAAGCAATGTTGATGCTATGCCACTCATTTCTTAGGTAAACATTTGAGTGAGATTCTGTCTAGTACATGATAACTGGTACAGAATAGAGCATGATGAAGTCCAGCAGCAAACTGATGATAGTTTCAGCATGAGAGCTCCCTACGTTTAGGCATAAATGTACATGGGACTATTAGCCTTTTTGGCTCAGCCTAAAATTTTCTCTGGGGAAACTACAATAGGACAATTAAGATAAACCCTCTCCAGCCTGTCCTACTGTTCCAGTATTATACTGTTCTAAATTGCTGAAAAATCGTGATGTTTTCTTCTTCTTTGCTGTCCTTATTCTAATAATGATTCTTACAAGGAATGAACAGGAAAGCATTCACATCTGAGTTTTGATACCAAGAGAAGGTTTTTATACTTGGAATTATTTAAAGTTATGTGTTTTGCTTAAAGTCAGCTATTCACCGAATCAGAATATAAAATCAGAGAAGACTAATGCTCACTGCCACCCTGCCCCCTTAAATTTATGTCCATTTGAGGCCTAAGCGTTTCAATATAAGAACAAGAAGGTCAGTGATACAGCTATCCAAATTTATAAATTCAGAGCTAAGGACAACAATTCTTTCTGTATTGTGCAGGGAAGTTGCACTCCATAATCCACGTAAATATCCTGCTGCAATTTCAGATGTTTGTTACTTAGGCACAACAGGGCTAGCAGAGGTGTAAATGTGTGTCAACCTGTAGAACTTTCAGAGTTTCAGAAGCACAGCAAATAAATGCAAGTGAGGACAGTTGTGTGGAAAGGTATTGTAACAGTGAACAATGAAGTTAAATTGTTTAGGGGTGTGTGCAGGCAGCAGCGGACTCCCTAAAAGACGTGTTCAAAATAAAGAGGGTTCTGAAGTGCTAAATCCTAAGAATTCAGTAATGATGTTGTAATATGGCAGTTCATCCTGTAAGCTTTTAACTCTCTGTCAGTCATAAGAGTACTTCTAGGTATAAAGAGCATCTTTGACCAGAGGTCTGTGGCTTAGTTTATTTTAACAACTGATACATGACCTTAGGTTGATACTGAGTTCTCAGAAGACTGAGACAGTTTATGTAAGGGAGAGGGAAATACTGCAAATACTGTTAGTTCCAACCCCCCTGCCCGCAGGGACACCCCCCACTAGACCAGATTACTCAAAGCCCCGTCCAACCTGGCCTTGAACATCTCCAGGGATGGGGCAGCCACAGCTGCTCTGGGCAGCCTCTTCCAGTGTCTCACCACCCTCACAGTAAAGAGTTTCTTCATAATATCTAACCTAAATCTCCCCTCTTCCAGTTTAAAACAATTAGCCCTTATCCTATCACTACACTCCCTCATAAAGAGTCCCTCCTCACCTTTCCTGTGGCCTGTGAGGTGATGGTACGTAGCCAAGTTTGTGGTCCAAGAGGCTCTCTAGCCCCGTGCACCCTTAGATCCCCCTCAAAATCCTGGGGACTCACTGCGCTCTGGATATCTTATGCTAATGGAACACATCTCTCTTCTGGAGACCGCTTGTAAAAGAACGTGGTAATGATGCTATATTGTTACAATATGGTTTAGTTTCATTAGTTTTAGATTACTGCCAGCAGCATAAAATTTACATATATTCCTGCACAAATGAAGGCTGAAGAGACATCTAGTAGTAAGCCTGCTGCACAGGTATTACGTTACTTACAAAGTTCTTAGAAAATCGTGGTGTGTCATTATATTCTTTTAAGAGATTTTTCTGACAGCTGCTTCTGCTAATTTGCATTGTGCTTAGCTGGCTGTCAGGCCAAAGAAGGATAAAATACTGCCAGAGAAGGAAAGGTCTTACGGCTTTCATTAGATGACTAGTATGTAAAAATCAGAAGCAGTAGACTGCAAATAGGTGACTGTTCCTATCCACAGGTGCTCCTGTGTGATGTGCTCCAAATGATATGTGTTTGCTGCATCAGGTACTAAAGCACAAATGTCAATTACCTGCATTTTTATAGTGCCATTTGAAAGTTCATGTAGTTGAACATCAAACTTGTCTTTTTTAGCTAGGCCCATCTTTTTTTAAATGGAAGCTTTGTTTTGTTTCAAAAAGTGAGAGAGGAAGTTAGTATTGAACTTCAGGGCTTTTCTTTACCAACATGCAGGCCAGCTTTCTGCACCTCTGGGAAACTTGGAAGTGGCAGGAAATGTTTTTGGGCAGGGGAACTCCACTGTCTCTGCTGTTAGACTGTCCCCAGCGTGGCTGTGACAGAGACCTGTTTGCTTGGGAATTAGTATGGGCCAGGGACTATTTCCAGGCAGCACTTCCAGAGCAGCCACCTGGTTTAAGTTTTTTAATCACATTAATGTTGTTCTGTGATAGCTGACCTCAGCCTTGGGAAGCATTTTGGGGTATTTCTCATATAATTGTACAGTAGACTCTGTGTTCAGGACCCTAGCGATAAATATAGGCGTATACCATGCTGTTACAGTGCCAACTTCTGTTCACCAGACTGCCTGAATATCTTTCATTTCAGGGGGCAGTAGAACTTGTGTTCTGCAGCTTTTCACCTCCAAAATTACTCTGACGCATAATTTTTAACACATGGCTTTGTGTGTCAGCTTTGAATGTAATTTCCTGAATTTGGCATTTCAAGTCAAATACTTATTTATACAGCTATGACTTGGTAGTGGTTTTTTAGAAATATATTTCATGACAGGATATTTGGAATGAATTTAGCGAAAGAAAACACACATACCAAGTATACATACCGCATCCTGCAATGAACTAAGGAGGCTCCGCTGCCTGCTGTGTAGCACCTCATGGCAGATACAGTTTGAGGACTGTGCCCCATTATTTCTGTAGGTCAGTATCCTAAACCAGACTGCGTTCAGCTGAACCAGCCTGTGTTCCAGTGCAGTCTTTCCATGGACTTAGTAGCACAGTGTATGAGGAAACTCTGAGCTCCTTCAAATTCAAGCTTTCCGTGGCCTTTGCAACTGCTGTATGGGGAAAAAAGCTGTATTAATTCCCAGCACACCGGAGGACAAGGCAGATGGAATACAGAAAATTGTTTTCACATTAGCACTATTCTTTGGAAATGTGGTAGGATATTTACTCCACTGTGTCAGAGAGCCAGGGATCAGACTCATTTCCATCATCAGGGAAAAAAAAAATCAACCTTGTAAATGAGTAACAGTCAGTTCTGTGAATAATTGCATGTGCAATGGGTGGACATTAAAATACAAAGCAAACCAGTTGTTACTGGGACTAGTAAAACAAGTATTTCCTAGTGTCTGTAGGCATACAGAATTCAATCCTTACTCTTTTGAAGTGGTTGGAAGGTGAGGTAGTACAGATTTGCTAAATCGTAGTAATGTATTTTCAGGGTTTTTATCTTGACATAGAGAAATGCTGGGGAAGGTGTTTTGCAGAAGGATGAAGGCAAGTGGTGCAAGTGCTTTATTTAAGCACTTGAAGCTCTGTTGTCTATTCGTTTCTCTAAGCATTTGCTTTTGAAACCATGTTAGTATTCTGTCCTGGAGTTCAAAGCTCAGCTCCTTCCGTTTTCCTACAATGAAATGATGTTTTGTGTATGCACTGTAAGTTGCTTGTATCCTGTAACATCTGTGCTATAATACTTTAAACTGCTTCCGTCAGATACTGGAAAACATTTTTTTCCAGATGCTAGTCATATTTTCTGGGCTTGTCTTTCAGTTGTCATGTAATAGGTTTAGTGCATGACTTACAGGATTGTTATTTTTTAAATTCCATGTAAAATGTTTTATAACACTGTAATGTTAATGTCTTTTATACCTGACAGCATGACGAAATCAAATTATTAAGTGTACAGTGCAGTGCAGAGACCAGAGCAGCTGTTTACTGGTTACAGTGCTACTGCTCTTAAACTTTCTCCACATCTGCAAATTGCCAAGTGAATATTTTTTATGGTGTTATTTTTCATTTTATACGCATCAGAATAGCAAAGTAAATTGTCTCAAGTATAAAAATGGTTTCAGGAGTTGTATAATCTGTATGTTTATAGTGTGTGGATATATGTATATAGTGTCTTCTCTGTATAAAGAGAGACCGAGAGAGAGAATATTAACTGTGATGAAGTCATGAACCCAGGCGCCCGCTATAGGCATCTGCAAACACTGGTTACCCTGGCAACAAGTGGAAAGAGGTTGGAGAGGAAAGCTGGAGTAGGTTGTTGCATTGAATTGTTTTCAGCTTGTTTCTTCCTCACTAAAGCAGGGAGATGTTGAAAGGTATGATGTCCCTCTTTCTATGTGTGTACTATTTTATATGTATTTAGACAGTTGTTGGAAAGGGAAGGCTAAAAAAATACTTGTAATTCAGCTCAATTGGAGATGAACTTTTCAATATAAATAATAATATGCATTGCAAATCCGTGGGTTTTTTTCCTACGTGCTTAATTTTTGTGTGTTGTGTTGTAAGGTGAGAGTGCTAAATGGATCTCCAGAGTACAATACCTGTCCCATCTTCAGCCTGGAGACAAGTGACTATTGCATATTACATCTTCAGAAACTGCTTTTATTTTAAACTGGGTTTATAGAGCTAGTATTTGACATCCTGCCAGGACAGTACAAGTACTAGGTATTACCAAAAGATTTTTTAAGTGATATTAAACCTGAGCTGCTGAACACCTTCAGAATGTGCTGTACTTATATTCTTGTGCTCTTGCACTTGTGCAGAATATTGTGGCTCATGAGTTAGTAGAGTCTTTACCTCCCTGGGGAAAGTTTTTATTAGAAAAACTAGGACATTATGTTCAGGGCTATAACAGCATCTTCCACGAGACAAATATCAAGATATTCTCTTCAGAAATCTGTTTTAGACAAATAATAGGAGATCCAGCTCTGTGCTGCTTCTTGATTATCCTTCTCTCTTTTGCCCCTTTTTGTCTGTAATGAAAAAAGATATAATAAGTATCTGTGCACTATATTAAAGTTTAAGTAGTATAAATTATGATATATGTACCTGAAACAACCAATTCTTGTTATTTTCAAGAATTTTTAAAAAATATTTTGTTCATTAACTTTATTTTTAACTTAAAAATAATGCCACTCTGATGACTATTACAAAAAAAAAAATTTAAAAATTGCACGGTCCTAAGTGTATGTTCCAGTCAGGGGATAGAATTCAGTCACTCTGTATTTAGCACCTTTGACAGCAAGGGATTGATTAACAGACAGCGGTTCTTGATTTCTCCTGTACTGAAAGACGCAGCCTAATAGAATATTAACAAGTGTTGTTTCCAGAAGTGCAGTGATAGAAATACAAGCTTAGTGTGCCAGGCTCCTGCCCTTTCATTTCCATTCACTTCTACGTGAAAAAGGGCTGACACATAATTTTATGCAAATTAAATCTAATTTTACTACACTATAAAACTGGATCTACAAAACTAACAAAAACAAATATGATATATAAGATGGAGATGCTTATGAGTATGGTGATTGCTCATAAAAAAACATAGACCGATAGCAGTCTCGTAGCAAAAGGCAAAGCTCAAAAGAGCTTTTGTCAGTGGGGCATAATTTAGTTAAAATAAAGCACAGCAAATCAGCTTAAGCAATGATATATCTTATAATTAAACAAAGATTATAATCAGCATAAGAGGTAGAGTTTTGTCATTAAACAATAATGCAAATCAGAGCTCTTATTGTGAATGGTGAACTAATAAGTCCCTAATGTAATTTAGCAGTTGAGTACATACAAACTATTCTCAGTTAGCAGTATAGTTGAGGCTGTAGGGTTTGCAGTTTATTTGTATATAGTATTGTATCTGCTAAATTAATTGCTGGGTTTGTATTCTTGGTTAATAAGTGTATAAGAAAGATTCTGTTAGTACTTACCCTAGATAGTTAAGACTGTGAATTTGAAGTGCTGGAGTAAGTTAAAAAGGAGTTGACTTCTTGTAGGGTAATCTTCAGAAATCATAATTTTCAGCTTGCTTTTCTTCAAATCTTGGTGTAATGTTTCATTTTGTCTTTTAATCAAGTGTCTTGTAGCCATTTCAGTGTGGGAGTCTTCTGGGTTTAGACTACAGCTTATCGTCAGACGCTAGCAGTGTAATGGGATATGTGTGTGTTGGCTTCAGGCCACGTTAGGGCTGATCCTTCGTCATGCAGTCTCTTGTACTTTGTCAGCATGTGGTTAAATCGTATGTGTATCTGGTATAAAGGGCTGGCAAATACAGAAAGTGATCCTTCAGCTCTCCTCTGCTTCTTAAACAATGGGAAACAATGAATTATGATTTTCCTAGTCGAGATTCCTGTAGTTGAGTACTTCCTTCTGTGTTGTTTTTAAGCTGATTTGCTCTATTAATACGTGTATAGATGCAGCTATTATTTTCCTACTTCCAATGCTGTATCTTGAAGTCTCCATAGAGAAATGGGGAAGAGAGTGCTGAGAATGAGAACTGCATTCTTCTGCATTAGACCTTTCCATTTTGTGCTTGATAGTGAGTGGAACATCACAGAACAGAAGCTGCCTGTGATTTGTGCTGTAGTGTGTGACCTTTCCTTTTTGAGAACTATTGGAGAATTCTCTACAAGCAAACTCATTTATCCTAAGGCTTATATTGGCTGTCAGCTACAAGTTTAGATGATGGGTTTACCAATGAAAATTAGTGGATGAAAGAATTTACAGCCTGCTTTGATAAGCTTTTTTTTTTTTTTTTTGTACAAATTATTCAGGAACCCTAGAAAAACCTAATTCTTTAAAAAAGTTGCATCTTTCAAACTGCATTGATCTGACTTTTACCAAGCTGTTAAGCTCTAATGTTGTCTCAAGCATTTTCTGCAAGGAAAAGTCTGGTACTGGAGAATATTACCACAGTAAATTCCAAGTTCTTATCTACGTTGGTGAAGATGGAGAAGTGTTTTCAACACTTGAGGGGGTGGCAGTATGTTTCCAATGAAGCAAAGTTGAAATATATATTCCTTTTTTAAGACATCATACTGTCAAAATCCTAAATTAATTTAGAGCATGGACATACAAAGAATTTTAGCGCAAGTTATACAAGCAAGAATATGCGTTGCATCTGCTGGCCTGTGGTAGCTGCCTGTGCACGCCTTAGCCTGGGTAAATACAAGGTGATTCAAATTAGACGAGACAGCCCTTTGTTTTTGAAGGATATGTTCATTTTTATCGGAGAATAAGAGCTTGTGTGTGTGTCCGTAGCTTTGAAAGGCTTGCTGCTGCTTCAGTCTGCCCTTCCCAGAAAGGGCACCAGTAACTCTCGGTAGTGAAAATGACTCCTGTTATGTACAATATGCAGCTCAGCGTGTAAGAAAACTGGTTTAACACTGCATTAATTTAAAAGCAGATTCAGTTGGTTACATGCTAAAGAGATTGTACACACACATGCAGGGATTCTGAGTTATAAACATCCCAAATTCTAAAAGCAGAAGGTGGGAATTTTAGACTAATATATTTATAGAGGTACAAGTGGAAATTGTATGGAATACGGAATACGGAAAAGCGGGCATTTAGTATAACTTGATATTGGTTTCATAAAAACCAGATTTTGTCTGTTACTGGATGTTCACAGTAATTACTCTTATTTACCAGTAAGCTGCACTTCAGTGTAGCACGTACCTGTGGTTGCAGATTAGAGAGGGACCTATTGATCACAGCTGGCTCATCATTAAGGGTAATGGATTTTGCTCTGCATGTGTGACGGTTGTTTCAGCCCTCACTTCTCCAAAGGAGAATGGTCAGTTGCATGTGTTTTTCTTGCAGATGCACAGAGATAACAAAATGTCATATACAAGACTTTTTCTTCCGCTTTTTAAATTACATTTACTTCTTTTTAAGAGTCGGAATTGGTGGCACCATGTATGGAAAAGCTGGTATTGCCATTTTTGCTTGACAGTATTTAGTTTCACTCAGTCATGTTACGGTTTAGAAATAGAGCAAGGGTTAAAAAAAAAAAATCTACCAGTTGGTTAGACAGCAAAAGGATTGAGGCTTAGGAGAGAGATCAGGATGTCTCTTAATCTGTTAATTATATTTCATTACTAAAGAGGAAGAAGAGCTTGAAGTGCCTTTGGAGGGGCTTGGATTTCAGCAGCAGGAGTCACGGCTTTGTCAGCAGATGAAAATGGCTACTGTGGCACCATCGCCAGAGCCTGTTTGCTGGCAAGTGGAGTCGGTGACCAGCACAAATTCGGGACATGTTTGTACCCAAGGTAGGAGCTTTCTGTGCTTTAAAGAATTCTGGAAATGGGTGATTGGCTGTGGATCACTCTGTAAGGATTGATTGATTGGGCAGTTGTGATTCATATTCCTCAGTTTCTCTGCCTGCCTTCCAGTCAAGTATTCCAGAGTTTAGAGGCATTTCTGGCAATGTCTCAGCTTCCTGGGAAACTGCCTTGTCGTCCCTTAATGGTTATTCTTTTTGGTGCATGACTCACATGCTAAATACCACGGCAGCAAAGCCAAATAAGAAAATCTCCCAGCACCAGACTATCATGCTATATAGTTCTTTTAAGTGAAATCTTACATGGGGCAATATGACAACACTTTGGAATACGCTCCTGGAATATTTAGCAGAAGGAAACAATTTCTCACAAAAGCTGACTCAGTCTGTATAAACATAAAAAACACTATTACAGCAGTTAAAGCTTTCTGTCCCTCCCCTGCCCCCTTCCCAAGAGAAGTAGGAGTTGATGTTTTAGTTGAAAAAATATAAAACTTGGTGTTTCAGGTGGGCATAATGCAGATACTCACATTTGGGGTATCTCATTTTTTCTTATTTGAGAGAGGCAGATTATCCTGTGTCTGATTACTGCAACATTTCTGGTACTCTCTTCTGAAATGATTGGCTGCCCATGGAGATGGGTCACTGATCTTGATGGAAAGCCATGCCTCATCTGTTGTGGCAGTTCTTACATTCTTGTGTACAGTTGAGAACACACAATTCAATTTTACATCCCTTAGTTCTACTGATGGTTGTTTTTCAGGATAGCATCAGGAAACTGGCATTTTATTTTGCTGTGCTTAAGTGGCCATGTCAGTTCCGGAAATCTGCAAGAGACGGATTTGACAAGACTGAAACTGAAAAAACGTATATGAACACCTGTCATTATTACCAGTCTGAGATATATGAATCAAAACATGAGAGTCTGACTTTTTAAAAAAATATTTTTGACTCCATGTGAATCAGCATTATTAGTAAGAAATCAAGAAAACTCTTTTAAGAAATTCTCAGTTTTTAATGTGAAAGCATTATCTTCTACTGGGTATTGTTGTGTATACATTCTTTTGTAATGTGGTAGTGCCTAGGGAAGGGCTGATCCCTCTTTACTTCATGAGATGAGCCCAGTCTGAGCAGGTTTGGATTGTAAAGACCACAAGCTGGGATGCTTGGGAAGTGTGTGGAAATGATGAGAACTAGTGTGGGAGACAGTAGTATGAGCACACCAAGGAGGTTTTTATGGCAGGATTTGAAGAACGTAATGAGGAAATTCTGACGGGTGTTACCATATATTTTTCTTAAATTGCTGAGGAGTTGCTAGCTCAATAATTAAACAGGCAATGCTACAGTGGAGGAAATTAAGACTCATAAGTAAAGCTAAGTAGCTTTATTTGTTACATTACAGGATGGAGAGGCAGTTAGAGAATGCAAAGATAAGATGATTGCATCTGAAACAAAAAGTGGGAAAATCGTGCTTGTAGTAGACTTCTAACTAGATGTAGATGGGTCAGTGCTACACTACCACTTGTTGTGCTTGGTCAGTTTGAGTTTCTGCTGTCCAGTAAGGTTTTCTTTAAATTATTGCTGATTTCCAGTTGTCACTAAAGAATCTCGAGGCACTTTCTTCTTCTGTAAGCCTTAGTTAAAGCAAGACTTGAAGGAAAGGCCTTTTGAGACAGCCATATGTCTAACAATGAACTGTTCCTTCTTCTTTGACATCTGAAGTCCTAGGTAGCTTCCTAACATGTTTTTTCCTGTTATTTTCTGTTTAGCCTCCAGTTCCAAGCCTGAACTCAGCTCCAGTTCACAGACTTTGGGAAGTCAGCAGAACAAGACAGATGGCACCCGAGTAAAAACTCGCATTCTGCCCAACATGCCAAAGCTTTTCATACCTTCATCTGTCACCAAATTTCCACCTGAGATCACTGTCACTCCACCCACTCCCACCCTCCTTTCTCCAAAGGGCAGCATTTCAGAAGAGACCAAGCAAAAATTAAAGGTAATAAAAGGGAAACAGTAATTTTTTAGAGTTTTGTTTTTATCTTAATCCTCTCCTCAATAAAATATTTGTATGAAAGGAGCAACAGTTCCTGTCCCCAGTTCATAACCAGAGATAGAATAAGTAGTGGAAGAAGATGCTAGCTATTATCAGCAGAAGCCAGTTTTAAAGGACTGATGAAGTATTGTCCATGGGTGAAATCATAGCTGTCCTAGTCTTTAACCCTTTTCTGTGGGACTAAGAAAGAATCTCAAAAATGGGCGAGGAAGCTACTGGAGCCATTGCAATTCTTAGGTTAGTGTAAGCTACGAGAATATTAACGGTGGGGAAGCCTACTGGTAAATATTACGTTGTTTCACATTAGGATGCCGTATCTTTTATAGACGTAAGAGAGCTATGGAATGTGAAGAAATAGCAACCAGGTGGCTTTTATCCCTGTGATCATGGGTTTATCCTGACTATTTAGCAATATATTCTCTCTCTCTCTTTTTGGGATCAGTCTGCTATTTTGTCTGCTCAGTCTGCAGCGAATGTAAAGAAGGAGAGCCTTTGTCAGCCAGCTTTGGAAATCTTAGAGACCTCAAGCCAGGAGTCCTCACTGGAAAGTGATACTGATGAAGATGATGACTACATGGACATATGAATGAATTCTGGCCATCATCAACACCAACCATATAACCATTCTTCTTGTTGCCAGCATCTCTGGCAGTCTCAACATCTTCGTTGGCATTACTCTCCATTTAATCGGCATCATTGCGTTCTTCACTTTCATTACCTTTGTTATCACCACTACCACTTGTATTGCCTTCAAAATCTTCGCCATTCTTCCCATCATGGTGCTTGACGGAAAGAATGATTGTTTACCAGGCAGTTAATTAATTTGGACCACGCTATCACCTTTGACTTCAGTAGATGCAAGGATGTTTTGAGCTGCAATTCACATCTCTCTGCTGTTCCTGCTTCTTCAAACCGGAGCCTTGGGAGTCACTCCAGTATCTCTTTCCTATAGCATTTTCTTTCCTTTAGTTGTCATTTTGCATTTTCCCCACCAGTTAAGTTTTTCTCCCAATAATTCAACAACCTAATGTCTGCCTAGCCATGCCACGATTAGTCCAACAGCTTCTTTTAAGGTGATTGGAGTAGGAAAAATTTGCTGAGCTGGTAGAGATTTTAATTGCATCTAGAACATCTATGGCTTTGTTGCGGTGCGAGAAGGGTGAGCTGAGCGCATGTCAGCTCCTTAGCGCTGCTGGGCACTTTGTTGGAACTTGACTCAGTGACAACAGGCAAAGAACCAGCTTTTCCAGGGAGACAGAGAGGTTGGCCTCCTGTTTGTGCTCATTTCACACCAATGTATGAGGTCCAGCAAAAATTATCTACCTGAATGTTGGCTTAAAGAACTGATCTTTCCAGAATTGTCTTACAGTCCTTTCTCTTCTAATGCCTTGGACAAGCATTTTGAATTGGGGGCTAGATGATATTTTTATGGTGGTATTGAAAAAGCTTGAAAGGTTTCAATACCATTTCAGCAATGTCTGTTTTTTACAGAATGACACGAAAAGGTGTTTTTTATCTATCTGCAGAGGGACTGCTCACAGTTATTTATATGAGAAAATAATGGTAACAAAGATCCTTTGTTTTTTTCTACTATATGTTAACTTTGTAAAATAATGAATGCAAACCATGCAAAAAACCCACATCACACTATATATACACGCGTGCGCCCACAGACATATATATGTGTGTGTACATATATATATGTATGTATATGAAAAAAGAAAATGCATACAGCTTGCAATGTCGGATTTCTTTGTCTTTGGGGGAGGTCATTTTCTGTAAAATGCAGAGCTTTGTATAAACTTCTGTTTTTTTCTAATAAAGTTGAAATGTATTGTTGTCTCTGTTCATCTGAGAGGGCACGGTGCCGCGGTTCTGGAAAAAGTGCTACTCCTCCCTTCCTTTTCTTTCTTGGATAAGAAGGTAGCGGAGGAAGGGGATGGGGGAAGCCTCTTCCTTTTCTGATGACTGCCAGAGCTCTTCACATGGGTTAGGTCTTGTGTGACCCAGAACCTGGGTCAGCCAGTGTTGCCAAGATTGCCTGCAGCGGGTTCGCTTCCCCATTGAGATGTGATCTGAATTCTTTTTCACCTATCTGAATATCTTTGAATGCTAATGAACGGCATAAGGGGTGGACAACACATAGTGCATGAGATCACCTAGAATATTTGGCTGTACAAAATAGCATTTAATCCACTATTACAGTGATCGCACTCATTCACTGTAAGACTAGTGAACAGACCCTGGGTAAAAAGAAGCAGCATCAAACCCTGTATTTGAAAGTTTACTCTCATACTCTGCATTATTTGTTTTGAACAAAATGTAATTTGTAAGCAAGCGAGCATGTCCGTCTTGGCCGTATTAGCAACTGTTTGTGTAAATTGTTCACTTACTACAAGTGATAGGTGAGCTGGATGCAACGGATGTGGAAAAGATCAGGTAACTGAATGGTAAAAGCAAATGGGTATTTTCAATAGTAATGTTTTCAGTGTTTCCTCTCTAATTTGGTGTAAGTTATTATAAATACAGTGTATAGCATACTGTATAGTCACTGACCGGTAGTAAGCTAAGGTAGCTTTAGATAATCAGGCATGGTCTTTATTTTTTTAGAAGATGGCACAGGAAAAAAGAAATCGGCTTCTTACGAGAAATGGAACACGACTCAGAGGATATACTTCGAAATACAGCTGTTCCACACAAATAGAGTAGACGCATAGACTTTTTGGCTAATGTATAAGGTATGGCTGACTTAAGATTACATTTAAATTTTTAGGCCGGCACTTCTAGCATGGGTTTGATGTATGAAGACAGGGCATTTGATTTTTCTTAATTAACTTTGGTGACCGAAAATGGTTGTTTCCCTTTATTATTCTTCAGGATTCCTTGGCCTTAGGCATTTGCCTCCTTAGGCATTTGCTAAAATGCCTTATCTTGAGCTTTCTTTTGACTTCTAGTCCTTCTTTTTAAGAAGGATTTAATTTTTTGCTGGTTAAGCAAAGCTAGAATAGTAAGTGTAACTGTTCCTGTCAGCAAAGAGGGCTGAACTTTGCTGATCTGCTCTAAACTCATTTTAATCTTCAGACTACATAAATATGCAACTTGTATTATCCTATATTAAAAAGTCTTACCTCTTTTTCCTTTTTTGTTGTTGTTTAATCTATGATCTTTTATTTACACTGTGCTGTTGGGTAGCTCAGGGACTTTGTCTCAAGCTCAAGAAGTCACTGAGAAGGAGCTACACAAGCCACCTCCTTCAACTCCTGCCCTTCTGCTAATGAGCGGTATGCTTTTCAGCTGTGGGCCATCTTCTGCAATGAGTATTACTGCTGATTTACACCAAAGGAGACATTCTTCTTCTATATGTGTGAAATCATCTCTCTGTAAGTACAGTTTATGTAGTTCTTCAGTTCAGGGAACCATATTCTGGAGTGCAGATGCCAAGACCACTGGATGCATTTACATACAACGTTTGTCTGAATCACCACGCTCAAAGGTACTTGGAGCAAGAACTTCAAATCCTTACAAGCAGAAATATGCATTTAATACAGCATCTTCTGAAGCCTGGCAATATAATTTTGTGGAATTTTCAAGAAAAAAAAAAGCATTACGGTAAAACTGCAGTTAGTTTAATTGAAGTAATTTCTTTGATTTCAATCTAATCTTAGTTGTAATAGCTTGAAATCCAAGTATAGGCAGGGTCCAATTTACCGACTCCCCCCTTTCAGAGTTGCCGATCAAATGTACACACAACATTTATCTTCAGGATTTACTGGGTAACTGTTGCTTCTGAAATCTCAGGTGTGCTGTGGTACCTTTCTAAAGTGCCAGGCAAATAAATGGCAGCTACTGCAGTATATTGCTTTTGTATTTTTTTTTTGTTTAGTTTTGCTTGTGAAGACAAGGAATTGCTGGAGAGGGTGCAGCATAGGGCTACTAAGATGATTAAGGGACTGGAACACCTCTCCTATGAAGATAGATTAAGGGAATTAGGTCTCTTTAGCCTGGAAAAGAGGCGTCTGAGGGGGGACCTAATTAACACTTATAAATACTNAGGGACAGGAATGTCTGGTGCCTAAAGGAAACTTGAAGGTAAGATCTGTGACCAAGTGGGAGTGGAGGGGAGGCTTTAACTTCTTTCTTTTTTTTTCTTTACTGCCAGTAACAGATTAAAAAGTAAATCCTTTTTGGCTACTGGAAAGCCAAACTGTTAAGACTTCCAGGCAAATAGCAAAAATGTTTTTGTTCCAAAACAAGTGGAAACAAATTATTTTGAACTGGATGTTGCTAGTAATTTGTGGATAGTTGATACATTTTCTGTGCTCTTACTGAGCATTGTTTTTACAAATGATAAGGTACCTTTCACTGATCACCATTGTTAAGGTATGTAATACTGGGATTTGGCTGTGTTTAATGTAATTTCATTACCTGGCACAAGGATTATATAATCCACATATAGTTAAAACCATCAAGAATTTATCTCTCTGAGGCAAGGAATAGTGTTTTACAAAGAATTAATTTTGTTGGACACAGCTGTCGTTAATGGCTTCTGCGTGCTGTCTCAGAAAAAGCTAATAACGTTCCATTCCACAACCGAAATATCAAGTCAGGGAAGATAGTGAGTAGCTTCCTTAATTTTATCATGTACTAGGGTTTGTCAGTTGTCTCTTGTTTTGGGTGGGTTTTTTATTAGAATGAGATTTCTTCATGAATAATGAAATTAATGTATTTTGCAGCCAAAATAAACACCATATGGTCAGGGAGAAAGGGACCGGGAAAAGATGAGGAATGCATGGCAGCCGAAGCTGATTAGGAGAAATGGAGACGGAGGGCCCAGGTGAGAACAGACTAAGTTGTACCATCCAGGGTGGGATCGCACTATTCTTAACCACACTCTGGTTTTGGCAGTGGTGTTGATATTTCAAGGAAGCTGAAAAGTCCGTTGTGTGCATACAATGTACATAGCTTGTATGTACACTCTTGCACGCTGTGCAAAGCTCATTTCTGTTCCTGCAGGTGCTTGTCATATTCTTTAAGGAAAAGGGTAGATCAATTGGGATGCTCAGAAGAAAAAGCACCAAACATAAATCTTACTATCTTTTAGTCGCGTAAGGCTGGGATGAAGAAGATTTGTTCTTGTGGTTGAAGATGATGGTAAGAACTTCAGCATAGGTGCTGAATGCTAATTGCCATCTTTCCCTTTCTTCTACTTGATGACTAGCCATCCGCTGATGCTAAGCTTTGAAGCATGTATCAGGATTTTGGGAGTAACCTTGGGGTACTGTACCACAGGCTGTCCGAGCCAAGTTATGCCTTTGTGAGAACTTCCCTGGGGGGGACTCGGCTCGTGTTGCAGGGCACAGTGCAACAGGTAGCATTGTGAAGGGTAACAGACCAGCATCTGAGGATTGTTTGCTTCTGGAGGATGACTTATCTTCGCTCAAATGGCTCTTTCATATTAATGCTTGGAGACTCCATGCAAATCTCACCAGAGATTTAAAGACACATCTGTCCTTGTTCCTGCTGCTGTTTATGCGATGCATGTATGAGGATGACACCCTATCAGCAAGCACTTGCTAGCCAAGTCCAGAACCCCCGTTCCACAGTCCCTAAAGCTGTCTTAGAGCACACCAACTTCTGTGCAGCATTGTTCACATAATGTGGGTGTCCTGCTGCCTGTGGATTTCTTTTGGCCCCAGCTGAACCTTACAAAAGACTTGGGGCTTTAGAGACTGTGTGGTACATGCATGTTTGATTCCCCTGCTCCATACCACAAGCCTTCTGTACCAAGCACATGACCTTTGGGAGTTCAAGCCATGTCTTCAGGAGTTCAGAGCTTGCAGAGGCTCCCATGCAGGCTCAGATGTAGCTCAGGCACAGTAGCTACGGATGTCAAGGGGCTTTTCTAAAAAATATTTTCTATGCTATGGATGGACTTATCCTTTATAAAATGTCATGTATGAGGAAGAACAAGGCATGTGGCAGATCTGGCTGGAGAGCAATCTCAAGGCTGTGAGTCCATCTCTGTATTAGCTGTGTGCCCTAAGTTCATGCCGTGTCATTTGGGAGCTACACTGCCTGCTCTGGTAGCACTAGAGGGGGCCCTAGGACAGAGAAGAAGAAAAAAGAAAAAAAGGGGTTAAAAAAAAGGGAAAAAACCCAACCCTCACCCCACACCAAACCCAAAAATGGATGACCGGGATCTATCTTTAAACTTCTGACAGACTAAATTACATTGCTGGTTTTGACCTCACCCACTTCTAACAGCCTTCTGCTACTGCACCATATGTCCTCTTTGTTATAGTCTGATTCAAAGCAGAGGGGAATGAGAATCCTCATAGTCTGTTTACAAGATTCTGTCCTATAACAAAAAAAAAGATCTCACTTTGTTACCATTAATATTGCAACTTAGCAGGAAAGCAGTTCCACTATATACTTGTTTTTCACACAAAATCTATTTGCCCCATAGCTATGTTTTTCCTTTTTTTTTTTAATTCCTCTATAAAAAGCCTACTAGGTGTTTTCCATTTTCATAATGTGCATCATATAATGGGGGAGACAAAGTATCTTTTGACAGTTAATTTTCTGTAAAAGGTCTCAAATAATGCTTTCAGCTTCGTCAATGTAAATCCTGATTAGTTCAGTCCTAGTTCATTGAAGTGATGAGGGGTTTGTACCCATCTGCTGAGCCCAAGAGTAGGTGATAAACATGCAGCTCATGGATCTGTAGTGTTTTGAGGTAATTTCATTAAAGTAAAATTCTAATTAGGGACAAAAATGTGTATGAAAATGATGGAAGAAATCTTGTGTAACGGTCTGTGTTATCTAAAGTAGCCAGGAGGTAAGATCGGGTTCTGTAGGCATTGTGCAGAAACGCCCATGAAATGGGATGGTGAGATGGAGTTAAGGCCAGAAATTGACTACAGAATCAGAAAAATACTGTCACTTGGACCATGGGGAAAAGTAAAATCACACTTCAGCCTACATTTAAGATTTATCTGCACAATTAAATGATTGTGTCTATAGCTCGGTACAAAGGCATTCCATTAAATAATCCCAGTGGGAGGAGCACATTGCAGTGTCTCTCTAAATACATTGTCTTATTGAAGGAAGCTGCCTATCTGAAACAGAGTCAACATATATGGTAAAAAGTGGGTTTTGCTCTCAGATTAGACACTGATATCCCCCTCACAATTTTTATTTCTCAGCCTATTTTTTTTCTCTTCCTTCTCTTTCAGAGACCGTGCAAACCACAGTGAATTCCAGTATAAATGGAATAAAAACAAGTTCATATATGGTATAAGCATATGAGAGCCACATTGGAATGGTATTAATTTAATTTTAGTTAAAGTGATATTATTCTAACTACAACTGAAAAGCCGTATAGCAGGCAAAAGGCATTTTAGACATAGTGCTTCCTGTGTGAATACTTAATTGTTATGTATAACTACAGTTAGCTTAAGAACCTGTCTACATACTCCCATTCTTTACTTCTCTGAGGTTTTTGATAGATACGAGGGCTGTTCACAAGAAGTAATATGCAACTGAGTTTTATTTGCAAATATGCATTGCATGAACTAGTATCTAATATAGCACTGAACACATTCTTTTCAGTAATAATGAGTAAAGGATGTATGAGCTGAAAAGCTTCATGCTTTAGAAATGTTCTTTGATTCCTTGTAATGTAAGTCACACCAGAGATTTAATTTCCTTAAGTTACACACTAATATGTATGAAGAGTCACATTTTTTTCTTCTAAATGTATGCGTATATATAAAATGTAACTCCTTCAATAAGATTGCAGTGATCATTTTGTTTTCCCCTTAAGAGATGGCACTAGATGTATTCTCAAAGAATAGCTTAACTTGTTATATATAAAACTACCATGCTATATGGATGTCAGAAAGCAGTAGTTTGAATACGGAAACTTGTCACTTAGGAACGTCTAGACTGTATATTAGATTTCCATTAAGTTAGAGTGGGTTAGAATAAAAATTAAGGTTTAGAAATTCATAGTGGAAGTTACTGAGCTTACAATATCAATTTGCAACGCTATGCCCTCAAGTAATCAATGCAAGTTCAAACAAATAACAGTGCTGCTATGACTTTCCCAATAGACAGCACTGCTGGAAATTCTTCCTATACTTAATAAGTAAATGGGCTTTCCTGGGAGCAAAACAAAGAGTCTGTCATGTTGTCTCACAGCAAGCAGCAGTGGTACAAGATGTTTTTTCGGTTTGGCTTTCATGAACATAATAACAGTTTGGGATTGCATATCGTAAAGTATTGCTGCAAGAAGAAGTGCTGGAGGTTTTTGTTGATAACCTAGGTCCATTGATGCCCTTGCCTTGCCAGCACAAAGAAGCCTTTAAATTCTGGCAGTGCAGGTAGAACTTGCCATTGGCATCTAGGAAGTGCTGTTGGACTGCTCACATTTTGACTGTGAGAAGATAGAGACTTGGCTCTTTCTATAGGAGCCAAACAAGCCGAGTGCATTTACTGGTAAACCCTTGGATGCACCGTGATGCTTTTCATTGTCTCTAAAATCAATCTTTCAAATGAACTGAGCAAAGATTCTCCTACAATGGCAAGTTTTACCAGGCCTGTACTTTTATTTGGAAGTTGTTAATATAGCGGGTTTTCTCAAGGTAAGAAAAAAACCTGAGAAAGCAGTGCAGGATTGCTGGAAAGCCTGCAGCCTCAGAGTCATTTTAATTCCTCTGTGTCTTCCCAGTGCCTCCCCCTCTACTGCAAATGGGTCCCTGTCGGGCTGGGTGGGAGGTGCTCAGCCTGGTGTGGGGCTGCAGCCCTCCCTCCTCTGCAGGAGCACAACCAGGAGCTCCCCAGGCTGAGCTCCTCCAACGTGTGTATTGGCAGCTCTTACGGGGCAGACACAAGGTCTTTCAAAAACTGCACGTAAGTCAGATGACTGCTCTGGAGATGTCATCTAAATTAATGAGCTCGCTTTTAGGCAATTAATGATTAAATTAAAATGTAAGAAAGAGTAAATAGTATGTGCTTATATGCACTCCTGCTGCATTTGTTTTTTTAATAAGAGGAACTTGCAATTTTGGTGAAAATCAGAAATACTTATGTTACCATTATAATGCACAGTTTGTGTGTATGGTTGTATTTCAGTATGACAACTCGGGTACAAAGACAGCATGGTGCAGCAAGTGTCCTGTTACTGGTACTATGAAGACAAACAGAAAAGTAGCTGTAAAGAACATGAAAATATGGAAATGTTACTTCCAAGTGCAGAGAGTCTGCTGGGGAAGAGGGAGAGAGGAGGAGGACAATGTTTCTTCTAAAATGTGAGCCTGATTCAACAAGGTACTTAAGATAAATATAGATGACCACTACTGATTTCAGTGAAGATAGCAAAGGGCATCATCAGCTTGTATTTCACTATAGGCTTACCTTGTATACAATTTCTTTAGTGACCTAAGGTATTTGTACAACCAAAATTTCTGTAGAAAATGGATGCTTTAAAATAAAGACTTAACTTTCTTAGTACTTGTAAACTCAGAAGTTCATGGTGAACCACTAAAAAATACAAAAGGCCAAAAAAATGTGGAAGTAGCTCTGCTAGTAAAAATTTCAGCCCGAATGAAATTTGTGGGAACCTGATTGACTGTGAAGAATAGGCTTGGATATATGGTGGGGTGTGCAAATAAAATGACAATGTAATGTGGGGTTTTGATAACAAAAGAATCAGAGTAAACAGGAGCAAACTATAGTTTTAAAATTGTGCTAAGTTCATTTGAGAGCAGTACTAAGGAAGGCAAAATTCCCCAATTAATTCTCCCTGAAATTATATTGGCTATGGCATATAGCTGAACTCTGTAGGACAATTGGCATTATCTACCTAAGTTCTGGGGAGGGAGATCATAAAATGAAGTTCCGTTTAGTGATACCTGCCTTGGTGTGCTCCCTGGGACAGGGTGTTTATTAGGAATATTATTGCCTTTAACAGGTTTTCTCCCCCATCCTTAATGATTGCTATTATTCCATCAAGGAAAACCTGGTGGCTTTCAGAAGAGCAGCAGCAAAGCTGATGATATTTACTGAATATGATGGACTAGAACCCGGCTCATTTTTGGTACTCTCTGTCTAGGCTTTGTCAATATTCACTTTCTGCACCTATTTCCTAATAACACCATTGATTTATTGTTGAAATCACAAGGGTCAAAAGAACTGAATTGTGCATCAGAGCTTTCCCATTAGCTGATCAGTTCTTCAATTAAACATCTTCCATTTCCTATCTCCATAAAATGGAAAGTACTTGTCCAAAAAACCCCTTATCCCACATGGGCACTGAATTTGATGCTAGGACATTTTTATATATCTTAAATTGTTTATAGTTTTATCTTGTAACATTTTAATTAAAACTATGGGTTTTTTTCATTTTGAGTGAATGAATATTAATATCCACTAGGAACTGCTCCCATAGTTGAGTTAAACAAGAGCAATACAGCAGGTCGTCTAAGTTTTTGACATGGTGAATAACACAGAACTTCCCATAAGCAGAACTGTGGAGAAGACTAGCGAGTGTCTGCTCATGTAAGTGTAGAACATGCTTAGTTTTTTGGAGAGCCCTTAGCTCTGATTGCTGAGAAATAGGGATAATTCAGTGCAGCAAAACCAAGTCTTTTTTTCTAATCAAGACTAACTTGGATTTTTCAGTTTTTCCATTCCCCAGTTGAAATTTCCTGTGTCTTGGAACCATTTAACAATATGTTACTAACCATTCATTATGTCCTGCCTTACTCTCTTTTAGATGAAAGAGCCGTGTAAAAAAAGAATTCACCAACCCCTGTGACTGAATTTGAGCGATAATGTCAATGGAATTAACACATTGCCATTGTTGAATGGTCTCCTGTGGCTATATAAACATCAAGGTAACACATTTCCAAAGCAGAAGACATTACTGCTGTGATATTGTTGTTTTGAGAATATTTTTTTAGGGCTGAAATACTGATGCAGGTTTAGTATTTTGCCTGGTGGAGGATGATGTTAAAACAAAACAAAACAAAAAAGTAAAGGTTGATTTTACTGCTTTTATTTTTGCTTAGTTCTGGTTTATTTGCTGAAGAAAATCTATAACATTGTTTGGCTAAACATGGAATGAGAGTGCAAGTATGTTCAGGCTTGTTTAAGATGACCTCTTATTGGTAAATACATTTAAATAATAGCTCTCTTAAGGGACTAATTCCACTTCTGAAGCAGACCTTCTGGAAAAGCTGGGGTAGAACTGCCTTCAGGAAACCCAGGAATCTTCAGCCTGGGGAGAGGTTGCTCGAGAATAATCATCTCCTACGCTAGCTTCAGCCATTAGCATAACTTTAATCTCTGGGAACAGAAATAGACCGAGGCTTAAATACCTTTGGTATGTTGCTGAGTAAAATGTAAGGTGCAAGTTTCAGTTTTAACTTTGAGGGTGGCAAACAAATCATAAGGCCAGGCTAGTCAGAAAGCTTTTTAACTGTGATAATCCCACTGTAGGCTCATTGGCACTGTCTCACCAAATGCAAGAGAGAAATAACTAACGTGGATGTTGCACAGAAACTGTTTGTAGTTCCTTGCGTCACAAGACCATTGTAATGGCTGCACTACAGGTGCGAGAGCTGGTCAGTTTAGACATGCAGGTAACAGTAATTACTTCCTTTATTATGAGTTTCCTGATCCTGGTTGCATATGGAAAAATAACATGTATTTCTGCAAGTATATTTTCATTTGACTTCAGGCAGAAAAAAATCAGGCAATAAGTGCTAAACTAGAACCTGGTGAGTTCCCTTCCTAAGTACCCCTTGTCTTGTGAGTTTTACTTCTCTGCAATCACCTTTAAACAATGATCTTTAATCAATGGATTAGCTGCATTTCTACTGATCAGAGACCATAACCTAGGTATTGAAAGGTGGGAAGTCAGTCTCAAGGTTGGCCTCACCAGGCAAAGACAGACATACCCCTTTCCAGAATCCATGAGACATACCCACTGCCTCTACCAGAGCTAAATTGGTTCTGGAAAAAAGGACTTTGGTTTGCAGAGCTGAATCTGGCACTTTCATAAACATTAGGGTTGAAGCAGAAGAGAGGGAGGTATTGTCCATCCCAGTTGTTTGTTGCAAGAACAGCCCTGGGTTGGATTCCTCAAAGGAGAAGACTTTTCAGCATAGGGAATGCTCTATTTCTGGTCTGGTTTTTAGTAACAAGGGATAAAAAATAAAGTTGTGTTGGGAGGAGCTGCCCATGGCAGGAGTTTGTGAGGACATGGAAAATGACTTGGTGAACGATGAACACTGTGCATGAGTTACATAAACTAAGTGGACATGGTTTGTGTAAAGTGGAGTCCCGTTTCTCCCTTGAGGGCTGTTTGAAGCTCTCTGAAAGCAGAGAGGAGAACAGCTAGTAAACTTTGTGCTTCAGAATTACAGAGAAACTGCATCTTTTGTTCATGGATCAATCTTTTGTCAGCCCTAACACAGTGGCTGATGGCTTTAGTGTATCTCCACTGTCGTCCAAAGGCACTTCTTGGGAAATGAAACCCAGTGACTCAATAAGTTGACACCTTTCCCATCACTCTGGCCTAGGCCTAGGAGTAAGGCAGTGCTCTACCAGGCTCAGCAGCATTTAGATTGCAGTCATGCCTCCTTTGGGAGTGGAAATACAGGATATTATTTTTGAAAATCCTCAGCATGCACAGCTTGTTACTTTTCTTCACTGTGTCTTACCTTTCATTTTTTTCCCTTCTTTCTTTCTTTCTGCCGTCACTTTTCCATACATTTTTTTCCCCACCGACCCACTTGTTTAAGTAAGAGACTGCCCTTCTGAAGAACAGGAATTATTGAGCCCTTCTGCACTTCCCTAGGGTTCTTCAGGAAACCTGTCTGCAGATGGCTCTCAGCACCGGTACCAAAACAGGCATCAGCCTTGCGATGGCTGCAGCTTTGGCCAGCAGCAAATAACAGCGTGACGATGCCAGGTAGGAGAAAGTGGTCCATCATCTGAGTCACCTAATATGTTTGTGATTTTATCACCGCAGACTGTGGTAAAGAAGTTGCATGTATATATACTGTGAGAAATAAACATCTAGCAGAGAATCTGTTGGGGAAAATTCAGGATGATTGCTTAGTTTATTTCCTGTTAATTGACACTAGGTCTTCATCATCAAGATTCTGAACAAAAGGCAGGCCTAATCTCTGCTCAGGGTTGTTGCTGAGGTTCAAACTTGAGCATGAAAGATTCTTTCTTTTTGCACTTCATTTGATTTGCACTTTGACTCCCTTCTGGGTGGTCAGTGTTTCAGTTCTGGAACCCTCTTTACCAGTTTGTTTGACAGCAAACTAACAGAATAAAGCCCTGCCCTTTCCTCCTCTGCTATATGCTATTTTCACATATGCATCCTATGATTATGTTTGTCTGGAAATAAAAGCATCACACTTACTGCAGAAAACCATATGAACAATCTATATTGTAGCCTTCATAATATTACCATGTTTTTTATAGGTGGATATGGCTGAACATCACTGTCTTCGAAAGAAAAGTTGAAGTCATGCTCAGCAACTCTTAGGGAAAAATCTGGAGGTGGAGATAAGGAACTGCAGAAGTCAGCAGTTCCTCCCTTGAACCAACTCCTTGACAATATGATGCAAAGGGAGAAGAAGTAGTTCCATCCTCGTGAGGAAATACAAAACAAAGAGGTCAGAAAGGCATAATGGGGGACCACAAATGGACTTAGATTTCAAATTTTTTGCCTCAGGTTTCTGATAATCTAAACCAGACCTTCTCTGTTTGTAGAGCACAAGCACTCATTAACTGCTAGGCTCCCTCTGGTCTGTGAGTAGTTATTTGAAAATGAAGTAGAATACTAGCAACTTCTCCAAAACCGTAGCTGACTGCAGGGATGCAAACAGGTTTGATACCATTGTCCAGTGCTGAGTGTTTGTGTTGTCTCTGGCTCCGGTTCATTTTACACTTGGTGCACAACCACCAGCCCAGGTTCTGTGTGGTCCTGACCAGCGTGGATGCCTGCACCTTACCCTGGAGCACAATAGCTGCCTTTACATTCCTAGAAGGGATTCTTACGGCTGTGACAGCCTATCACAACTACAAGGTGAACTTTTTAATCCTTTTTTTTCACTACATCGATCTTTCACTTTGCATGCGACAAAGGAACATCTCTCAATGCAAAATGTGAATAAGATGGGCAGAATTTGGACTCTAACACTGTTAAGTTAGAGAATATATAATTTATTTAATTTAAGTTAGAGTATATATACAATTAGTATAATTGATCATTTTTTCCTACTTTAGATATAATAAAACACTGTAGAATTTTGCAACGGAATTTTGCCACAGCTTTGTCCAGTAGAAGCCTTTGAAACCTCTTACGATTGCAGTGGGATATTCCCCAGAGTACAGGAGTATTCTCAGTGTTTGTTCTGAGACTGCATTGGGTTAGCTCATGATCGCCCAGAATTCATGTGGGAGGAACATCATGGAGAGCCAGAAAATTAAAGGCTGATTTGTCCTGTCCCTAACAAGTTTATGTGAAACATATCTAAAGACTTGCTTGATCTTGCTGCCTGTTTTTCCCTCCTAATAATTTTTTACCTCAGTCTCCTGATTTCAGCCCAACTTGGCAGAAGCGCAGAAGTCACACAGATGTGTTAGGTCCTATGGGTTTCCTGATAATGCTCTGTCTGAGGGAATGGTTGCAGTGTGAGTTAACATAATAGTAGACAACAGAGTATCCAAACAGGAAAGGTTCTTTTTTAAATGCCTGGGTCATGAGAAATGAGGATGGCCCACAGGGTACATGTAGTAATGCACAAGTGTGAGTATTCCTTGCAACCTGTCATAATCTGGTTGGTTTGGGTTTATACTTAGTATTAAGAGGAGGGAACTGAGCAGCACAAAGCCAGCAAAGCAACCTGCCAGTGAGGAGGAGCAGTGCCATGAGCTCCTTGGTGATGAGTCCAAACCTACATTGCAGGCAGACTTAACTCTCCCCGAATCTGACCCAGCAGTAGCTCCCTGCAGAAGCTTAAACCAGTAACTGCAGTATTATGGGGTGGCAAAACCAGTGACCTCATTATTGATAAGCATCTAATCTGTGCTTGGAAGGAACGCTTGCTCTCAAATATGACTTCAGCTTCCTCCTGCACACTCCCCAGCACTCTTCTTAGCAGAAATTAAATATTTCTGTTGAATTACATTATATTGTTGTTTATATCTGTGTTTGGTTGGCAGGCATAGCTTAGGTTGTAAAGTGCTGGTCATTTAAAAACAGTTTTGCCATTACAAAAGCAAATATTGTGGTTTTAGGAATGGTACCTATTATGTGTAAGTGATTGCTAGGTTAGAGGGGAGAAGAAATTTAATTCATTTATGCCTAAGTAGATGAAGTCCAGTATTTTCAGTATAAGTTAGTCATTGCACACGTGTATTGTCCTCAGTCCGAGTGGATCTTGTCTGTATAACTGTTCGGAGAGCTCAAAGCCATGGGTCATCCCTTGGGTTTCTCAAGGAATTGCAACCAATGCACTTAATTCATTCAAGTGCCTGATGCTCTTAACAACTTAAAAGCATTTGTCCACTATAGTAGGGCTAATTTTTAATTTATTTTTCTAAACACATCTATCCAAAATGATGCTAGGCTTTTATATACACAGCAGGGAGCATTGTGAGGTTTAAATATCCCTTTAACCACTAAGGATGTAATAAAAACAAGAATTGTTCTTTGAGCTGCAGAGTGTTACCCAGGGAAAAATACTCTGGAGCTTACAAATGTGAGCTGAAGAGACAAACTGGGCAATAAAATCCACAACTACGGACCAAACCGGCTAAAAGTTGGTCTGTAGCTGCCCATCAGCAGCTGAGACTTGGAGGGGGGTAAAGGCCATTCAGCACCTCTAGAGCCATAACAGCCAGGTCATAAACATTTCACAATCTGCTGGGTAGGGGGAGGGAGGCTGTGGGTCTCTGATCCTGCCTGGAGTTTGTACCCTGGCCGGTGACTGCAACAAAGAATGAAATGAGTTTGAGGAATTTGCCAATATAAGAAGAATGGAGGAAAAATCTAGACAGATTAGGGACTGCAGGAAAAAGTGTAGCTGTGATTGATTATGTCTGTTCAGGTACACTCATGACAACCTCATCCCACTGCAGACTTCAGGAATCTGTGAAATCTGACAGGTGCTTTTTTCTGTTATCAGTATTCTTACCTGAATATTGTTACTGTGGACACCAGTATCATTTTGCTGCCAGGTGATGGATGTGTTGGGTGAGAAAAAGTATGGCTCAGAGTTTATCCAAGAACCTTCTGCTTAAAATGAATACATATTTCCAGTTCTTTTTTTCCTATAGATTATATATGTCCCATCATAATGCTCTATATTGGCTTTCAAAAACTGTCTTGCAGGATATACTGCGGGAATCTGTCTTGGCATTCATTTTGGTTTTATGGGAGATCCTGTAAATAGCTCAGCTCAGACTCTGCAGCTTGCTTAGGCATCCTGTGGGTTCAGATCCCTTCTTCCTGTGAGATGTATGCACAGATGTATGTATCCTATGGCTATATAACTTTTATAGTTCTTTTTTAGAGAAATGATAAATTGTAATGTAAAAGGAAAAAAAAGTGGTAGTAAAATCTGTGCAAAATGAAACATGATTTATTGTAGAATGCTCTGAATCAAAATCTGCTACATATGGTTTAATTGATCTGTTCTCTCATGCTTTCTGGTAATGGTAATTATCTTCCTCAAAAACTTCTTTAGAGTCAGTATTGATGTTGAAGCTCTACTCAGCTCTGCAGAGCTTACAACAGTTTTTATTTTTAAATTCCAAAACCTTTAACAATTTTCATTTGCAGTTTAAAGATAGCTCCTTTGATTGGGAATTATACTGTTTATTGATGTCCTGTTTTGATTAGAACCACACTGTGATGAACAGTATAGGGAAATCTGCTTATGAAACTGATAGAATAAATCTATGTTGGCAAAACAAAGTAGGTTGCAAACTGACTCGCGTGATTGAAGTCTGGCTTTTTATCTGTTGCTTTCATGGCTTTACAAATGCTTGCACACCGACAAAAAAGATCTTTTGCAGAAACCAAAGTGGCACGACAGTGTGTCTGCAATCTCCAAAGTCCCAAAGTTTAGATACAAGCTTCAGGGTTTGGGCTGCTGCTTTTTCCTGAAAAGATCGGCTTTTTAACTGAGATTGCTGTAGCACTGTCAGCTGGGCCTTCCATTCACCAAAATCCATTCTGCTCAGGAGTTTTCTCTGGGCTCAATTCACCGTTAAATAAACTGCCGGCAATTTTTAAGCTCTTCATGATGCGTTTCTGTACATACGAGTGTGTGTGCCTGTGTATAAATATAAAAGCATACGGATGTTAAGCCAGAGCTGTTTGCTGCCTGTTTCCTAAGGCTGATCCTTTGTGGCTGCTGATGGAGACGGTGGGTTGGGACAGGGCTGGTTGTCCCCAGGTGCGGGGAGGAAGAGCCGTCCCCACGCAGGAGAGTGCAGGCAGTGATTGCAGCGCAGGAGAGCGCAGGCAGTGATTGCAGCGCGGTGCTTGGTGCCAAAGCCCTTGTTGCTGCTGTAAAGTCCTTTCAGTGTGGTTTTCTTTTTTTGTGGATTTGAGTGGGACAGAATGCTGAGCTGTGTCTGGGAAACACAATGGGTTGACAGGAAAACAGTGCACCTAACATCAGGAGTCTGTGAAGACTTGAAAGGGCTCTAGACAGAAATATTTTGCATTTGACTCTGGACTGTAGCCTTTGAGGCCAAACTCAGCCTTCGGTGTTAAGTGGCTGCTAAGTATTTCCCTTCTTGTCTCAATGCTAACTAACTGCTGGGAGAAGGGTGCATATTCCAGGAGGGCTGGGGAGGGCGGATATGATAAAGGGGAGACAGGAGAGCATCTTCTTAGTTCGGGAGCACAGCTTTGTGGCCAGATACCTCAATCCACAAACCTGCAAGAGGAAAAGCCTTGTGTTAAACTTAGAATGTACAACTTTTCATTTACATGAGCCACTTTCACACGTTCTCTTCCAAAACAGATACAGCCTCCTTCAGGGCGGGCGCAGGGCTGTGGCTGGTCCCCGCAGCATGCTGCGCCTCTGCCCAGGGATGCTGTTGGGAATTAGTGTTGAGCTATTACCAACCGGCCCTTTCCAACCTACTGTTTTCTTTTGCCAAACGTGATTTTTATTTTTTTTATTTTTTCCTTTCTGAGAGCACAGGGAAGATTTGGGGGTGATATAATGTGGGGCTCAGCATGTAGTTTTCAGCTCTACAGAGCTCTGCTTCTGTGGGGGCCCTTCCAGGGATCCTAGGGTAGAAATGCCCACATGGCAATGCACATACATGTAACATGCCTGAAGGCACCACACAACTTCCCGGGAAAGCAGTCAAATTCAACTGTAAAACGGTGTGGGGGAAGTCATTTTCCACCATCAGAAGAAAATGCTGTGTTATGTGAGCGGCTGTAAGGAGCTGGGAAGGAACCATTCCTTATGCTGCCACATAATAGGAAATGATATGTAGTACTTCCTCAGAAGATCTCAAAACATTTTGCACACTTTTACCATTCCTGTAGCCACCCACCAAGACTTGCTTACACAATGCTGGCCAAATTCAGGCTGTGCCTGTGCCATCGGAGCTCAGCTGCTCTGTCCTGACTGATGCTGCTCCGCTCCCTCAGTCAGCTCAGTGCTGTCCGAGGAGTTGGGCTTGTATTTCTTTTTTGTCTGCATGAGACATTGGTCACTAACAAGGATGAGGAGTCACATGCTTCGAGGCTGGCACAGCTGTAGGAGCAATAGTTACATCAGGCTTTTTCTCTGGAAAAAACATGACTGTTCCCCATGGCCCTGTGTCCATAATCAGGCCCCATTTGCTCTGTAACAAGCTGAGCCTGTATTTAAGGGGCAGATTCATGGATTTTGAAGCCGTCTGGAGAGTCTGAGGCCACTTCATGTTTTTTAATTAAGTATGAAAATAAGTAGCTATCAGTGTATGGGTATCTGTTTATTTTATTTTGGATCCTGTTAATGACACACTGTCCTTCCATGTTTTCAGTATTCAACCCGTGCAGATGGCAGAGTATCCTTCATAAAGAGTTGCCAAGGCGCCTTGGGACTGTGGCCTTCATGTGCCAGGTGGGAATCTCTAAATGCATCACATTTAAATGACAGTAAGGCTGTCTTCACGTTTCAGAGGAGAGTATCTCTTCAATACAGTTTACACTGCACGTTACTTTTTTCTGTCTTGTGTAATCTCAGGTGGACAACACTGTTTCACTTAAGCCCAGTTTTATTAAAGCTGGTATCATAACGCTTTCTCACAACTGTGTGCACAGAGGGAAGCCTGCAGGGGTAGGATTGCTGGCTAACACACTGGAGTGCTGCTCCAGGACTGGCTCTTTCAAAAGATCATTGTTACTAATCTGGATTTCTGTTGCATTACAGCAGTTTCCCAGACAGTAACTTTATGCCTCACACTTGAGCTTGCCCTCGCTCTTGGGGCAGAATGCTATCCTGGAAGTTCTGCATGGATGGGCAGGCGAGGTTTAAACTGGATATTAGGAAAAATTTCTTCACTGAAAGAGTTATCAGGGATTGGAATAGGCTGCGCAGGGGAAGTGGTTGAGTCACCATCCCTGGAGGTATTTAAAAGACGTGTAGATGTAGTGCTGAGGGACATGGTTCAGTGGTAACTTGGCAGTGCTGGGTTAACCATTGGACTTGATCATCTTAAAGGTCTCTTCCAACCAAAACGATTCTATGATTTTGTGATCCTGATTCAGCCACTTGCAGACTCGAGTCCTGCTAGCCGAAGCCTCCTCCTGCTAGCTGACACACATAATCTGTTCTCCCGCAGTCTGAGAGCCCCAGCTGCTAGCCAGAGATGGCAAGATGATCACCCTGCCTGGCAGAGCTCTCAGTTCAGAAGATAGGAATGGGGGTTGGTGTGTGTGCTGAGCAGTTCCCCGCAGGGTCCTGCTGAGTGTTAAGGGTTAAAGCTTCACATGCGGGAGAAGTGCCAGAAAACATTTGCCTGACTACAAAACCCAGAGGGGAATGTTTCTTTCTAATCACCTCCTCAAAGAGATGCAAAGCAAAAGCTCTTGGTCTCTGCTTTTGTCATCGCACATCCCCTCCCTTCTGTGCTGCCCTACCTTCGGTGTAGTGGGAGAGCCTACTGTTAGAGCTGGGCACAGCAGGATTTTTACCTGCTGCTGGGAATGAGCTTGGAGCAGAGCTGTGTATGTCACTGACTTGCACATGTCAGATCCACTATCTCTCCCATCCCTTTCCACCCTCCCAGCCTCCAATTTGCCAGTGAATTGTTAGACACCATCACATTCACCTCTGAATTCCCAGCAAACTGCCTGAGGGCACTCCATGGACAGACAGACAAGGGGGTAATGTGCTAAATTCCCTCTTTGCTAGTAATGAATTCCTGGGGATTGCTCCTGTTAGCCACACTTTCCAGCAATAATAACAAATTCACTTTTTTTTTTCACTTTTAAAACCTTTCCAGTGCAACTAGAATAGCTGGGAGAAAGCTAGTTGTTAACCAGTCATGGGTAATTAATGAACCCACCTTCCTCATCAATCAGCTGGGAAAGGCCAAAAGGATTTGAGTACTTGCAGCAAATGTGCATTCTCTAGACATGCTGATACACAGTGTGCAAATGAAGTGGCAGCAGGAGACCATCTCACAGCCTTTCAGGGAGGAAGCAGTAAGTCATGACACATGTCCCACGCTCTTGTCAGGTGAAGAGTCTGAAATTCCCAGTGCTGCTGCTGCTGCTGTTGTGCACTTTCATACTGTGTGGGATGTTGATCCATCTTGCTGCTAGCTTGAATATGACCCAATTTTTGTTCTATTTTTCCTTTTCAGATTCTGATCATGGTTGTCTTTTATGCTTTCTACAATTAAAATACTAGCATTAAAAAAGTGCAACATGGAGGGGGCAGATTTGATGCTGGCTTTCCTTCTGTAGCAGAGCAGAAAAGCATTTCTGTATCCTGTTTTGTTTGGGTCTGGTAGTGCCTATGCAAGTACAAGCAGAGGAGATTTGATGTTGATACCATTTAGCCGATCTTTTATCTTCCAGTTTGTTTTTCCACATATCTAATTCATAGAATTATAGAATCACAGGGTTGGAAGGGACCTCTGGAGATCATCTAGTCCAACCCCCTGCCAGAGCAGGGCCACCTTAGAGCAGGGGGCACAGGAACCCGTCCAGGCAGATTTTGAATGTCTCCAGAGACAGACTCCACCACCTCCCTGGGCAGCCTGGGCCAGGGCTCTGCCACCCTCAAGGGAAAGAAGTTCCTCCTCATGTTTAGGTGGA
>VXBO01012662.1:109472-144717 GCA_013400135.1 Rhinoptilus africanus
TCCCCTCATCCAGGTCGCTGATGAATATATTGAAGAGGACCGGGCCCAGTACTGACCCCTGGGGAACACCACTCGTCACTGACCTCCAACTGGACTCTGCGCCCCTAATCACGACCCTCTGAGCTCTGTCTTACAACCAGTTCTCTATCCACCTCACTGTCCATTCAGCTAACCCACTCTTCCTAAGCTTCCCTAGGAGGATGCTGTGGGAGACTGTGTCAAACGCCTTGCTGAAGTCAAGGTAGACCACATCAGCCGCTCTCCCCTCATCCATCCGTCCAGTCACACCATCATAGAAGGCGATCAGATTAGTCAGGCATGATTTCCCCTTGGTGAATCCATGCTGAGTACTTCCGATGGCCGCCTTTTCCTCCATATGCCTTGAGATGACACCCAGAACGAGCTGTTCCATCATCTTTCCAGGGATGGAGGTGAGGCTGGCCGGCCTATAGTTCCCCAGGTCCTCCTTCTTGCCCTTTTTGAAGACTGGAGTGACACTGTCTTTCCTCCAGTCTTCAGACACCTCGTCTGTTCTCCAGGACCTTTCAAAGGTGGTGGAGAGTGGCCCAGCAATGACTTCCACCAGCTCCCTCAGCACTCTCAGGTGCATGGACTTGTGAATATCTAGTGACCTAACTGATCCCTCACTTGATCCTCCCAACCCAGGGGAAGTCTTCCTCCTTCCCTGTTACTTTCTCCAAGGCCTGGGACTCTTGAGGGCTAGGCCAGGCAGTAAAGACCGGAGCAAAGAAGGCATTCAATAACTGCCTTCTCCACATCCTCCATCACCATGGCTCCTGTCTCATTCTACAGTGGGCCCACAACTTCTCTGGTCTTCCTTTTGCCTCCAATATACTTAATATACTTAATTAATAATCTCCAGTTAAGCTAAGCTACAAATGTTGCTCTGCCACATGATAGTCTCCTCGACAGTGGTGCTGAGAATGTCCAGTTCTGGGTGTCCCCAAGTTAGCTGAAGGAGAAGAGCCTGTGGTCTTCTGTATGATCCAGTAGTTTTAAAGGGATGCCAAGAAGGCTGGATGTGGTTTTTCAAACGTGCCAGGAGCCAATGGACCATCTCCTGCTATAAAATCCTCCTCAGGACTTCTCAAACTCTCCAACCCTTTTCTTTTAAACTTTCTTCATCGCCACACTAAGCATTGGCTTTTCTCTCCCTGCCTAATACTGGGACGCCTAAAATTAAATATACTACTGAAAAAGAGCTAGTCCCTCCTCTGATTAAACTCCTTTGTCCTTTTTGCTTGTCCTTGCTTTGTCTGCTCCAAAAGGTGGTAAAAACAGGACTAAGGGATGTTGTTTGGTTACAGAAACTAAGTAAATTCAGACCATGTTTTGCATGTCAGGCTAAAACTCACATGTCCCAATAACATCACAGACAAAATAAAATGTTTATTTAATTGGGAGCAAAAATAGACCATGAATCAACTGCAGCCTTATAGCAATGCTCTTTAAAATGAACAGAGCTCCTAAACGTGCTATGCAGGATCCAACACTGGCCCACTGAGACTGATACCCTGGTTTTGACCTCCACTTCTTGAACATCTTTGACCTTTAAACGTTAGTATAGCCATTTCTGTACATGAACAAGAAGTCCCTTCTTCACCAAGGGGCAGTGGCTGTTTTGTGCCCTGAAGCAGGAGACTTGATTGCTGTCTCTTAGCACTTGTAAGCACTTGTAAGTACAAAAGCTAATGGTCACACTTGCAGAATAAACTAATTAAGAGAAAATACGAGTCCTTCAGTTTCTACTCAGCCTTCCCTTCAGTGAGAACAGTGCCTTGAACAAGGCCTAAAACCAGTGTCTGATCCGCCATGAGACTCTCAGATCACTTGCACTAGCCCTGGAAAGTGCCAGCCGAAGGAGTTTGGGTCCAGAAAAATGATATGCTCACATGGCCGTCTCATTAAATAATTGCAACTTTCACTCATGAAGCTCAGGTGAAAGGATACTGCATGTAGAGCTGCCTTGGTTCTGAGCTTCAGAGCAGATGTGATGCCAGGGTGAGGGCCCTGCTGTGGAAGAACTAGGCAGTAGGAAAATTAACTGTGCAGTTAAAGGCTGTGTGAATGCAGAGCTTGGGTGGGTAAGTAATGTTGTATCATCAAAAGTGTTTCTCTTCGTGGAGGAGGCATCTGTTGCAGAACGGATGCTTTGCTGCAGCATCCCAGTTGTGGGGGCAAACTTTACCACAGCCTGTTAATCACCCACTTGGGAAAGTATAAGCTCGATACAGTCCTGATTCTGATACCAGAAATCAAGAGTAAAATAATTCTATGCTCCGGAGATTAAAATTATATCAAATCCATGGAGTAGCCAGAAGGAAATTTTTCCTGCTTGCTGTTTAAGGGATTTTTTTTATTTTGTAGGTAAGTCTTCAGCTGATGTTTTTGGTCTTCTATTTGTTTAAAAGTGCGTTAGCAGTAAATCAAGGTGCATTTCCCCTGTAGGGTTTCCTGTATGTCAAAGCCATGTTAATTCTCTTTGATTTTCTTCCCTTAGCCCCAGCCATTGCTGCAGATCCTTCCTCTCTTTGTCCCGTTGGACATCAAAGGATTGCAAGGGGACAGCCCTGGCAAGAAGCTCCTCCCTGCTCATTAGCCTCCATAAAACAGGAACTCACCTTGGCTAGATGCGCTTGAGTCCCATCCTCATCCCAGTCAGTCTTGACACTGGATCTCAGAAGAAAAGGGCTTTTGCTTGCTTCAGGAAATCAGACCTGCTTTTGAACTGGACTATTTTGGCTTCCCTTGTAAGAACTCTGGTGGCTGTCTTGGCCGTGCAAGCTCCTAGACTCCACAGTACATGGAAAAATGCAAGCTTTACCAGGTAAGTAAAGGACTCCCTCCTTATTGTGTGGAAAGATCCTAGACATGCCAAGAGTTTACAAACATTTTAGAAAGACAAGAAGTGCTCCTGTTGGGTTAGCGGCATTTATAGTAATGTGTGTGTGGCTGGAGAGGATTTATAAAATGTTTGGTTTTGTTTTTTTTTTTTTTTGTAGGAATAGATGGCAAATTGTGGTTTCGAATGTTCTTTGTGAGCCTTGGAAGATCTTTTGTTAAGGTAGTGAAGGTTTACTCACAATTGAGCCCGAAACTCCCTTACCCATATCACCTAGTACAGCGTGACTGTTCACTGAAGGCTAGAGGTGTTACTTGTATATTGTTTGCAAAGTACCCCAAGTTCCTTCAGGTGGAAGGCCACAGGAGGTTTGGAAATATTTGTTATGATGCTAATAATAGTTCTGGTACAAACCATCTGTTTTTTCTTTGGTTTTTCTCTGCCCTTTGAAAGTCTAAACCCCAAGCAGGCATATCCCACCTCTACAAGATTCGTGCCTAAACACAGGATTTCTGTGATTTCCTTAGGGTGTTATTTATGTTTTTCTTCACTAGTCCATCTCATAACATGCTGTTAACCTCTTCTGCATGATCAAATTGGGCACAATGACAGATATGCATTGGGAACGAAGGGCCAGTCTAGAGGCACAGCATTTGTCAGTGTAACTGAATCCCAAATTTAGTCTTGGTCTTTACTCTGCATCGGAAGGAAGCAACTATTTACCTAGTTTAGGTGTGTAGTTCCACATTAGAGGTGGCTGGGTATTCTCCGCTTCCTCTCTCTACCTCTGCAATGTGCTGTTTCATTCATAAGCAAAATACACGCACAATGATTCAGATAATTTTCACTTTCCCTGTTGTTTTGGGTTTTTATATAGCAGCACATACTGTATTGATCTGATTCATACTGATTTCTGCCACTTCAAGAGAATTTTAACTTGAGAGCAAAAGAACAACAAAAAATCACAGACTGTAGTACGTTATTTTATCATGTTAAAGATTCCCACTACTGCAGAAGTCACCTCATTTTCTTATTGAGTTAGTTCTGGTGTATGATCCCACACAGCAGAAATTTTCCATGATGACTGGGTGCATTTGAGAGGTGAAGCCGTTTCATTTGTAGAAACACCATACTTTAATTATTGCCAAAAAGCTTTCTGGTTCTGAAAAAAGAGGTTTCCTCCAGACAGTCGGGTGTTTCTACTAGCATTTATGAGATCACAGAACAGAGGGGTTTTTTTAGGTTGTTGGCAAGATTAATCTCTCAGATAGCTTTATATATTGATGTGCATTTCTTCCCTGTGGACACTGGATAGCTCTTAGTGTTGGACTTCTTCACACAGAAGATAACAACAACAAATGTAATACTAACTGATTTTAGTGAAGGTAAGAAGCATACCTTTTGCCTTGCTGGAGTTTTCCCAGTATTGCAAACCCTGTCCCGTACTTTGTGGGAAGTCTGCAGCAGATTTTCTGGCATCATAACATTGTCTCAGTAAATGACGATTAATTGAGGGGCTGCTTTAGGTGAGTGAGTGCATTATACTCCAGCATCTTCTATGCCAAGATCCTATCCCCCCTGCTAAGCATTACTGAATTAACTCTCATTTCTCTTTCTCTTCTTTCCATCCCTAAGGCAGGAGAGCCTGTTCTGTACAGCTTATTCTAGATACAGAAACTGTAGACAAACTACTCTTACTTGTATAAGGACTTTTAAATCAAGCATGGAATAGTTTGAAGATCTCTTAATTTTCAGTGCCTTTATCATAGCAGCTATCTTCCTTTTCAACCTCATCTTGGCGTAAATAGTGTGTTTTAAAATGTGCCACATGTGGTGTTACCACCACAGTGATAATAATAATGGATACTTTTAAAATAACTTTACAGCTAAAATTTTTAGAAAATGTTTAAATCTCTTTCAAGTAATACTTGAAATAAACAGAAAGTTACAGAGAAGAGGAAACAATAGAAGTAGAGATCTAACATTTTCAGTTCAGTGCTTGGACACCCTGCTGCAAACCTCTCCGTGCTGTAGTTCCAACATGCCAGTGTCTTTGTGAGGGAGATGTGCGTGTGAGTCTTGGCCTTAGTTACAGAGGCACAAACTAGGAGTGATTTTGAAGTGCCTGGCAAGCCAGCCCTTGGCTCGACGAAGAAAATCCAAAGTGGATCCTACAAATAGATCCACCACTGCAGAATCCCACTGAAGCCGATCTCACACGACTGTGTAGTCAGCTGTGTTGTCTCCATTAGCAGGCTCACACCCTTCCTGGGGTCCACAGCCCCATGCAAGCTGCTAATGTCCTGTTTTTCAGCCTCAGACTGCATACAAAAGCTGCAGGGTGAAAGACGTTGACTACATTTTAAAACCTTTGCCGCAATGTTTATTGTATGCGCAGCTCTTTTTCCCTGTCTCCTGTAGCATCTTGCTCATACAGGTGTGTTGTGCACTCGTTTTGTTAAAAACCACACTACAACCTCTGCCTTTGATTTTTAATTCAGTATTGAACTCCTTTCATTTCAATTCCTCTTGATTTCGTTGTAAGTCTCCCCTCCATAAGGACTCCAGAGATCTGCCTTGTTGCAGCCTCATTTAATAGCATTGGAATTTGCTTACAAAAATGTTAATTGTAAAATTCACTTGAGGAAGGAGTGAGCATCTGTCTAGCTAATCAAAATCTGTTTGCATGTATTTGTGACTGGATGACTCCTGTGGGAAATCAGCCCAATTTTATTGTAACTCCTTTTGATACATGTGCTGCACCGAGCTACCGAATGCATCGTCTTGTGGCAGCTTTCATGTCTTTGCAAGAGGATATGGGGGAAGCTTTAGTAAGAAGATGTTAACAGGCTAATCTTAGTGAGCAAACTAGGTGTCACTTCTTAGCCAGTTCATTAATGTTGGATCAAAGCAGAAAAAAGGGTTGAGGATATTTTTTTTAAATGCCTAAAGACCTTTACAAACTGACAAAATTACGTTTAAATGTTTTTGACTTCCTAATACTGTGGGAAGAACCCCTTAGACTCGCATCGGGTTGTTTTAGTGGAAAGATGTCTCTTTCTGAAACAAGCTGATTTATCTGGAAATAGTCGTCTACTTTTCATGCTTGTTCTTTTGAAGACGTTGCTCGGGAAAGCTGTAACAAGGTGGAAATTTCCTTATATCTTATATGCTGTGAATATGATCTGATCAGGCTGAGAGGCAGAAAAATCTCCCCTGTAAACAAAGCCAAGTGTGGCGAATATCGCATCCCGCCACAGAAGTGGGCTGCCGGCACTGAGCTGAGGCAGCACTGCTGCTGTGGGTGCCCACGAGTCGAGCGGGTTTATCCATACCTCGTTCAGACCACAGGGCGGTGTTGGTAAAGCCTTACTGGGTATGAAATCAGGCCACCAGTAGCTATACCAGGTCATGTTTTTGACCTAAAATGGAACTGGGGTTTTTTTGCCTGGGCTTTTCAGTATGGCAGCAGCAATCTTGTGTGTATTACAATATTGTTAGGAGCACATGTAGAAGATTTTTAGTCCAAACAGCTTTACAGAGGTGGTGGGTACCATCAACATCAAAGATAGTTCCTCCAGAATAGTTTCCCTTTCCTCTTCCCCAGGACTGTAGTTAGTCCTCTGCCTGTAATAGAAAGCACAGGCGTATTGCAGGCAGCTCCTCTGATGTGCTATGGTGTGTTACTGAAGAGGCACCTTCCACCACCGTCACAGGCTCCTCGGTTGTCTCCATCTCCAAGTCCAGTTCAAACCAGCTGTCCTCTTTTCAGAATATTCCATGGTCTGGCTCTTTCACCTCACTTTCTTGCCTTCACTTACATTTGGGTCTCCTGTTTGTCCCTGCTTTGTCCTCTGAAGAGATTTTTCACCTCTGCTACCACCTACCTGTCGTTTTCTCCCATTACCCACTGGTACACTCCAAATCTTTCCAATGCTTTCAGCTTTCATTTTACTCTCTCGGTAAAGTGTTTTGTGTAACCCTGATCATACCAGAACAGGAATGAAAAAGGAAGGTGGCTACCTGCCAGTATGAGTTTTGGAACAAAGGAAGTCAGGTTGAGTTTGTGCAACACACAAATCTCTACGAAAGAACTTAACAGCTAAAAAGAAACCTGTTGGAAAAGCCTTTATGCCTTCTGAAGCATAAGTAACAAAAGTAAGTAACTACTACTACTGTTACTACAACTAAGTAATAAAATGCCTTTGAAGGAAAATAATGGGTTTTCTTTAAGAGGTGTGTTGTGGCACAGACTCTCTAGTTCTCGGCAGCACCAGGGACCTTCATGGGTGAAATCACAGCATTCAGCTCCCTGAGCTGAACCAGCGCAGTGCACTGCACAGTGGTTTGGGGCTGTGATGTACCGTGGTCAGACAGGAGGAGTGACGGTGGCCAGATGTATGGACCCCGTCTGTTACAGCAGCATGTGAAACTCATTAGCTCTTTGCACTGGAGGGTACTGGGAGGGCTGATGTGAGTGCTGCATCTCAAGGCCCTGTCTCAGAGCAGTAGAGGCTGCTCTATGCTGGCTACCCTCCTGCCTGTGAGAAGTTACCATTTTCTCTCTCTGTTGGTAGACGTGAAAGCGCCGTGTGAGGCACTTCCTTCCCCCAGCCTGGAGCCCTACCCGCAGAGCTCCATTGTGGTCACCCTGGAGGACATGAGTCTCTGGATGAAGTTTCATCAGATAGGAACTGAGATGATCATCACCAAATCTGGCAGGTAAGGGGAGTGAGACATCTGTCCACACCACACCCCTCCAAGCTGTTAACAAAGTCTCGTTTTTTGAATGGTGGCCCTTAAACTAGTTTTTTAGGCAATTATGTGCATCTCCCTGCCTCTGGCAGAAGAATTGCACTTCCAGGATGTTGTAGAAGTCCAAACTGTGAAGTGCAAAAGGTCACTGAGGGGCTGATGTGGTGAGAAATCTTCTGTACTCTTATCTCAGCACTTAACACTGACATTTTTTGTGTCACTGTGAGGTTGCTCTGGAAAGTGCCCTGGGCTTCCTTTGCCTTGGTCACAGGCAGCAGAAGTTGGGCAGTAAATACCTGTTTTGAGTCTGCATTTACAGACAAGAACATGGCGTAGAATAGTAATGATCTGTGCGTGCAGACTACTCTGAAGTTTAAATGAGTCATGCATTGTGGAGCTTGCAGTGAAAGAATGTGAAATTGTAATGTATTATGTCAAAGCTGCTGTGAGCTGAAATAATCCCTTTGGGTAGGGAGGTAGGTGTCAAAGCTTTTTTGCAGAGTCAGAAGATGAAAGTGGTGGCAGGGAGGACTGGAACAGAAAGCTAGATGTGCTCTTAGATGAGAGCACGTTTTCCACCCACGCTAGAAAATGCTCTAATCTATCCTCCAGGTCTATGATAGCTGCAGAAGACTAGGAACTACGTGCAAATTCCAAATATTCTCTTTTAAGTTTCCCACTGTTGTGTTACAGAAATCAGAAGAACAAAAGCAGTAACAATGTCAGGCCATCAGTGACTGCTGCCCTGTTAGTGCCTTTTCCACCTAAGCCTATCTAAGTAATAGTAATTCCTGTTTAAGTATTAGACAACACATCAGTAAAATGGTAAAAACGTTCAATAGCTGGCCTGCAGAAATGCTGCTACCAGAACACTGCACACTAGTTAGTAAACATTACCTGCTGCTTGATGATTAGACAATATCCACTTTACAAGAGAAATCCTAATGTGTGTTTCATTTCTTCTCCAGACGAATGTTTCCACAATGCAAAATCAAAGTCTCTGGCTTAATCCCATATGCCAAGTACCTCATGCTGGTAGATTTTGTGCCAATGGACAACTTCAGGTACAAGGTAAGTACTTTAAATAATAGAAGTTATGCTGTCCTTCCGTCTTTATTTGAAATAGATTAATCTTTATGCTTCACTGGCCAGGCTGATAAATAAATTGTCATTGGACAAAGTTCAGAAGTAATTGGTGGATTTTATGCCTCTCTGCAGTTATTTGTCAGTTTTGCTCGGGGAGCAGCTGGAAAGGTAACTAATTTTCATTGTAAGCAGTACAGTTTTAATCATGATTAACATCAGGCTTCTCTGACAGCCACTGGGAGAAAGGGAGGAAAAATGAGGCCTAAACTTGGAGCTGTTTTGGTAACACGATTATGGCTTATAAGAGAGAATCTGCTTCTTGTCAGGACTGTGCTTCAGAGGAGTACACTAAATAAACAGTGTAGCAAAATTGCTGGAGTTTTCCTATAATGAAAGGAAATTTTTTTTAAGCTCTAGATTTCTGTCTTTCCCTTCACAGTGGAATAAAGATCAGTGGGAAGTTGCTGGAAAAGCAGAGCCCCAGCTCCCTTGTCGCACCTACGTCCACCCAGATTCCCCAGCTCCTGGCAGCCACTGGATGAAAGAACCTGTCTCCTTCCAAAAACTGAAGCTCACCAACAACACTCTGGATCAACACGGACATGTAGGTTGTAGCTGGCCTTGGCCTTTGAGCTGTGCTCTCTCGGAAATCATTGCAGATAGATGTTGAGGGAAATAAGTGAGATTTTTGAGAAATTAGATCATGTGGAAATAAAACCCCATCCAAGTGCCCTCTCTTCCTTCCTAGCCCAGCCCAGCCCTTGTGCTTTCTTACCTACCTGCAAGGGAAGGCTTTAGTCTGTGCTGTCACCAGAGAGGCATGGTGGAGACACCAGTCACAGCCGGGCATCCCTAGTTTGAAATGGATGTCCTGTGAGTCTCCACAGGAGGCTTTGCAGAGTGTATTGGCAGTGGTTGCACATGGAAACTTTCTCCTTTGTCTGTGCCAGATCATCCTCCACTCAATGCACCGTTACAAGCCTCGCTTCCACATTGTGCAGGCAGATGACCTCTTCAGTGTCCGCTGGAGCATCTTCCAAGTCTTCAGCTTCCCTGAGACTGTCTTCACTTCTGTTACTGCCTACCAGAATGAGCAGGTACAGTGCGCAAGTGCTGCTCTTGGACACGTTGCTAAATAATCTGTCGTTAGAAATCTTGCAGAGGAAGGCGTCTCCTTCCAAGCTAGTCACCCTGGGCACCTCTGATGGACAGTGGAAATAAATAGGCATGTTATGGTTCCTATGGAAAACATCTACTCTGGGATGAGATGAATTGTGCACCTTAATTGTATTAAGTGCGCTGTCAGTGATTAACAGAATCCTAAATGCAGTAAAAAGTATGGGCAGAAGTCCAGATAGTAGATACTGACCCTGTCTATTTCTCTGGTCAGATGAATCCCACACAAATTCCGGCTGACCCTGACAAAGTCACTTGTCGCTGTATTTCAGTTCCTAATCAATAACGGGAGCTGCTGGGAGAGCTCAGATACTGTGGCAAGGGCATGCCCAAAACCCTCAGACAAGCTGTTGTGATAAATACTGAGGTGAAGGTCTTGAAACGGTAAAGAACCCAACCAGTTACCATGATACTGAATCTTGTTCCTTTTACTTTAAGATTACAAAGCTCAAGATCGACAACAATCCATTTGCTAAAGGGTTCCGTGAGCATGGGAAGAACACTCGAAGGTAAACTGTTTTTTTCATCTTTATTTATAACTGGAGTTCACTTATGAATTTTACCTCAGGCCATTGAGCAAAACTACACCAGCTAGCTCTGCAGAGCCTGCTGCGTTACGCACACTGCATTTGCCTGTGTCTGGGAAGGATATCCCCCTGTGCCGCCTCCTCCCAAGAGATCTGGGGAGTTCAAGGGGATACAGGATTTCTTACAGAGATGTGGGAGGTGTGACAAATTTGAGACCTGCATTCCCCTGCAAGTTGGAGCTAGACTGGAGTCTGACATGTAAATAGCAGTGATAACAGGCGACCACAGTAGATCATTGTGTCTCTTTGAGATCAGCTTGATTCTGACATTTGGAGGCTCCTTCATCTCCTTTCCCAGTATGTGGAAAAGCATCTCTTCCAACAGGAGATTTTGTCTGCAAGAGGGAAGATGGATACCAATACCAGTGAGATGTTCTGTCTGGTCTGAGGGCAGCTAGTGGATGAGACTTGAAAAAAAAGCTTAAATGCAACCATAAATTGGCAATAGACAGGGGAAAAAATGTTTTTTTCCAGGCAGAAAATGTTATGAAAATAACTGAGATTTTGTTTTGTATTATTTTATGCCTGAAAAAAAACTCATTTCCTGATGAAAAAGGCCAAAACTGACTCTTTTTTACTTAAACTTTGAAAATGTCATGGATTTTCTTTTTCCTCCTAATAGAATCATTTCTGACTAAGCTTAGACTCATTTTCCATTTAGGAAAAAGCTGTTTTCAAGTGAAAGACCCAACCTATTGTACACCCACCTGTGTGTATATTATGTATGTCTAACATCAGACCACACTTAGAAACTCAGTGCCGAAGCCTCTAGTGCTGAGTTTCCATGTTGACTGTGCCTTTTGTACCAACATAAAGCAGGCAACCCCTTTACTGATTTATCCCCAGTCTCCTGTGGGGTGAGGGCTCTTCCTGGAAGTGCACGCTGGTGGCAGGCGGCATGGCTAACCCTGCAATTCCACTATGGCAAACATATTCCCTGAGGGCCCATGAGGGTGCTTTGCTAGGAGAGGTGTAAATCACAGAGGTTCATCCCATCTTTTTGTCTTCCAGGGCTTGCCCAGCATCCCTTGCATATTTATCTAGGCAAAAAGTTTACATACAAGCTACCCCCATGTCTTGTTTCTTTCCAGGGAAGGACGAGCCAAATGCCAGAAGCCTAGTCCAGCTAAGGGCCAGAAGAGGAAGCTGCCTGAGGAAAAGGAGCCCGGTGCTGAGGAACGTGGTAATATTCATCACAATAAACCCAGAGAGTTTGTTCCAAACAGTGCCCAGGCCACAGGAAGGAAAAAAAGCAGCAATGTAGCCCCTTGTCTGGGGAGACAGGCCTAAAAAGAGTTCCTAAAGAGAGCTGTGCGTGGCTTGGAGTCTCTGACTCTCTGGGAATGATCCACAGGAGCCAGCTCACAAGTTGCTTGTCATTACTGACTACTCCTCAGCTCTCTCACCAGCCGGGGCATGCTTTGTGACCACCTATGATCGTAGGCTGTGCTTTCATAACATTTCTCTTCATAGCGACATGAGCTTGCAGTATCACCCGTTGCTTTCTTGGTTCTAATCAGTGCAGTTGTGCTAGCGATGCTGTTTGTGCAGCTGGGTTGTGGTGCAGATGAGGGAACTGATACCATTAAAAAAAAATAATCTTTACTCTTTCTGTTCAGTTGCTTTTAAGCTTGATCATTCCTTGCTCCAGTTCACAGTGCTGCTTGCAGTAGCACAGCTAAGGAGAGAGAACAGGGCAGGACCAAACACCACAATGTAAGGACAGAAAAAAGCTGCAAAGGGCTAGTCCCGTAAGGCAGTATGACTGCAGAAGAGGTATTAGTGTGTTTTCTTCCACCATCCTGCAATTAATACAGCTGCCAATAGACCATTGTGAGCTCTGGCTCTCTCTTACCCCTTCTCATTTCTTTCCATTCTTTCTTTTCCCCGCTGTGAGTCAGATTTTGAGAAAGATGAGAATGCAGACGTGAAGGAAGAGAGTAACCCCATCGTGGTCAGCAGCGGATACCCCTTCTGGGTCTCGGAGCAGAATGGCAGCCATTCCTTTCCTGCAGCATCGCCGGTGCCAGCTGACCAGAGGGAGGGTCTGTCCAGAGAGCAGCAAGTGCCTACGCCGTCCTACCAGACATACCGGTGAGTCCCACCTCCCAGTAATGGGATTCCTCATCTTCTAATGGATATTTCCTAAGAAAAACAGCCAGTGGGAGAGAGGAAGAATGCCTTTCTGTTGGACAGCATACCTTGGTGATAGGTGCTAGATTAACATGAATACAGCTCCACCCAGCAATTTCGCTGTGTTGCTTCAAACCCACTGATTCTGGGCATACTCATGTTTTAGTAGTCCTCTTTATTTCCCTGTCCTGAAATACTCTTCTAGCCAGCTCTGTGTACTGCAGAGCTTGCCTGTCCTTTGAAGGAAGTGGGTTGGAGGAGTGGCAGGACTCCAATGATTTATTTTTTTTCCCCCTCCTTGTTATCGTTGCAAATTCAGGCATGAGTCGTAGTGAGCCTGGACTAGAATGGAGCCAGAACTAGGGTAGTCTGGGCTTACCTTTTCGGGCATTTAGTTTTTCTGTATGAGTGACAGCAAGGCTTGGACTAAAATCCACATGAACAGTAAGATGAAGCAGTAGGTAAGGGGAAGAGTGCATGTTAAGAGCTTGCCCTGCCTTTCCCCGGGGAGCTGTGTGGGTTTTCAGTGGTTTTCCGCTGCGGTAGGTTTGACTCGCTCTTCTCTCTGCCCTCGGGGCTCAGGTTCCACGAAGCCGGGGACAGCCAACAGCTTCCCACCCGTGACGCTGTGGCCTTGAATGATTTCCGGGCAAGGTGCCACCCCTTGGATCTCGCCACGGTGCCCGAGCACGACTCCAAACAGCTCCCAGAGGGCTTTACCAACTTGCCTCCGCTCCCCCCACCTCTGCCTCCTCCCCAGGACTACACAGGAGTGGTGAACATGGCTCTAGACTCTGTCGGGAAACCCGGGGCCCGAGCGCCTGTGTACAGTCCTTACGGCACCGAGCAAGGCCTCAGCCAGTGGATGGTGCCTTCCCACAGCCAGTACAGGGCAATGAGCTACTCAGCCTTCTCCACGGAGTACAATACACAGGGGGCTCCAGGACATGCCCATGGGACCATGGCAGAGTGGAGCCAGTACCCTCTGTTCCCCTATGCCTGCTGGTGAATGTGGAAAACCCTTCCCAGTGAAAAGACTGAAAGAAAATTGTAAATGAGATAATATTTGCTCTGGAGTGTTGATCTTGAACCCTTGTCTGCACTAGGCAAAGAGGTATTGCTGCACGTGGTAGCATGGGACACCTTTGCTTCCTTGTCTCCTTGCACAACAACTCTCACTGCATTTCACAAGCAATGGCCAAACTGGTGACTGCCCCGGCCATGTCAGTGTGGGTCTGGATGAATCAATGTTTTGCAGTGTTTTTCTTCCCAGCAGGAGTAGGAAAGCACAGGAGCTGCGAGAGCAGTATTTAAAGAGCTGACAAACTCTCAGTCCCAGACTGTTCGTGTCTCACATTTGGTGGTTTCCAAAGTCCTTTTCTCACAGGATTCATGCAAGGACATAGGGACTGAAGAAGTTTCAGTAAGCCATCCAGGTGTCCAAGAAGCCGTAGAGAATTATTGCAAAAATGAGCAAAACAAGCTATCCCAGTGCCCCCTTGAGCAGTTTCCTTACTTAGTATAGTCATACTAAAGCTAGAGTCTTGCCTTTCTTCCAGCAGCATACGAGAGTAAAATACACAGCAGTGCCTGTGTGTCTGGAGGGAAGAGTGTGTCCCGTGCAGGAGAAGCGGCAGCAAGGCTGAGTGTTGTATCTGCATGTCCCCCGTGCCCATCCCTCTTCTGTCACCCCTAGATTCAAGGTTAGTGAAACACTCTTTCTGCTGGTGGTGGAGGGAGGTTGTTCACAGAATGCGGGGGCTGCTCTGGGGATTTCTAAAGGGCTGTGGTTGTCAGAAACAGGGCCACAAACACCAGTGCTGGCTGTGTCACTCTGACCTCTTCCTTTCGAGGGAAATGAACTCTTTCACTGTGAACTTCTTCCTTCCTCCACCCCCTGCCAACCCTGAAGAATATAATTTATAGTTGTGGTTACTGTGCTGCACTCGGAGCAAGCTTTGTCAACAGACAGTTCTCACCAGCCTGGCATTGCTTATCTGGCATATACTTTAATTAATGCCCTCTAGGCACGGGGCTGCGTGCTGCATTGCTGCTGAGCTCAGCACCTCCCAGGCTGGTCGGCAAAGTCATCTTGCCACTGTTTGGAAGTCTGTAGGGATCTGCTGCCATGCAGCAATTTCGCCTCCCGTGCCTCTGTGGTCCCATCATGGGGAGGAGCTGTTTTGCCAGGATGCAAGCTGCCTTGCAGAGAGGATTTCTCTTTATCTTCATGTGAGAAGGCGGAAGCATCCCTGTTAGCCCAAGTGGCAAAATGGCCCTGGCAACGAGGTCTTGTTTGAGGCAGACTCTTTGCTTCTCAGGGAGGATAGACATGTTCCTAGGGGTTATTTAGGGAATGTTTTCTTGTAACACTTAAAAAACCCTGCTGTGTGGCCTGTAGCCATCAGTGGGCAGTGAGGTGTGTCATTTAGCATGTATGCCATATGGTTGTCTCTGTGTGTCCGTGAGTGTGTAGTGTGTAGCAAGATGTTGTCTGTGCACAGACCTGGGCAGGTTTGTGACCACCAGTGCATTGGGACCAGTGTGCATGTACACTGGGAGAGGCTGTCCTCTGGTCTGTTCGGGTATCAGGCTGGCACTGTGCGTGTGCATTGCCTAGAAATGTTGAGCCATGTTTATTATTGTTAAAATGACTTTGAAAAGTAGCCCTACAAATTTGTGAAACTCAGCTATGATGATTACTTCCTTATTTAAATAGTATATTGCTAACTGCTTTTGTACCACAATTATGATACGTAGAGAGCAGCCAAGTACTTCCCCTCAGCTTCATAGGATGGGTGTGAGATGTGCAGCGCTTAAATAAAGGTCAGACTTCACCACAGTATATGTACATAATACCCTATTAACCTCTTCTCTGATAGCACCCTGGCCAGTAGTTATTTATACCTGCTGTGCACAACATGCATGTGGATGCAAGTGACTCAGTAAAAAGCAATCTGGTCAGGGAAAAAAAAGTAAAGGAGATTTTTTAAGCCCAGAATATTGTGATTTCCTGCTATCTAAATTCCAGCTGTGTGAACACAGGTCAGCTGTAAAAGGCTGTCCTCTGTGGGTGAGAAAAATATTCTGTCTCTGATGGTTAGTAGCTGATTTTGCCACCACTGTTTCTAATGTCTTGGAAATGAGGTGAGAAGGCTGGACAGGGAGTTCGGTGCCTTGAGCCCTGTGCGCAGGGACCCTGGGAGAGGTACTTTCTGCAGGGCTGTCCTCCTGGTACCCCGCCATGATTGCTGCCAGGGCCGTGCTAACAAGGAAAGAAAAAGTAATATATTCCCCCAACAGGCTACTTGGTTAGATCTGTTTCTTTATCTTTGAAGTTGGGTTGTATTTCCCTCTGTCACTGGGTGCTAATGAGGATGAAAACCATGCTGTGGTGAGTATGAGGAACTGAGGAGAACTGGGCAGCACAGGGAAGCTCCTGTGCAAATATAGGTGTAATGTTCTATTTTTTCAAACCTTCAGAACAGCTTTGCAAGTGCTGCTGCCCCATGGGCCTGTCGGTAGAGCTCGTTTGGCAGACAGCTCTGCGCTGGGGTAAGACTCAGCCTTGTGCCTAGGACGAGCCATTAATTACTCATCAGCCTTCTGTTGCAACAGGACTCCTTGCCCTTCTTCGGTGAATCATCCAGCTTATTAGAAAAGTACCTTTGCTTTCCTCGCTTGCCTGTCTCTGGTTAGAGACTGTGGCTTGGCTGGTTTGTGAAGCCTTTGGAAATTTTGCCTGTAGGTGTGTGCTTTGGACTCTGCTGCCGCCTCCTCCCTTTGCAGTTCCCACTGTCTTGTTTTCTTCAGCTGTGGCATTTAAAAGTCTGTGTGAGCTCAACTGAAACGCTGTTTTTGCGCGCATGTGAGATAATGTAATGCCTCTCTGACAGCTTCAATAAAAGGAAATGAGACATGCGGAAGGCAGGCCATTAAGAGCAATAAAATAAACTCTAAAGTGTGTTTTTTGTGCATCTCTTTCAAGCACACCAGTGGCTCCACTTTAGTCATGTTACCTGGGGCAAGTTTGTACATGCATGACACACACTGTTGATCTCAGCGTTCATTGTTCTCTGCAGTGTATTCAGCGAGCCCCAGGTTATCTGCTTGCTTTGCTAGATGTGACTCAGTCTCTTGCACTAATTCGTTGCTGCAAATTGTTTATTTTCTCTGGGTTTTCTGCTCCTCTTCTGCAGAGGAGTTACATAAGGATGAGGGCAAATGGACTATAAATGGGATCTAGGTAAATTTCCTATGGAAATAAAGATCTTGATTTATTTTGGTTTATCCTACTGGTTTTTGCAGCCTTAAGCCTTGTCTGACACTGCTTCAGTGCAGATGGGAATGGCAGAAAAATGCTTTCTTGCCAACACTGCAGTTCTCCTTCCACAGACAGCTGCATCCCAGTGAGCAGCCGCAGAGTTCCTGAGATGCTGCTTCCCTGCAGCGCAGCTAAGTGCCCACCTTTCCCCACAATTCACAAAAGGTACATCCCGTCCTCCTAGGGGTACAGGATCCCCTCTTGCCTGGTCCAGGATGTGGCCTTTGTGCTTGTACCCACTCAGTTACTCTCTGGCTCTGCAGAAGGAGCTACCAGCTGGTTTCAGAAAGAGCTGATCTGATTTCCAGGCGCTGGAGGGAGATGTGCTCAGCTGGTGAAAACCAGACTTGGCATCTGGTGTCATCAGACCAGCATCCTTGGCCAGGCTGAGCCAGCGTCCTCATGTGCGTGGTATGGGGTAGGGTCTCCCTGTCCCTGCAGGGGCTCAGTGTGGGCCCAGGGAGGCTCTTTGCCTGTAGAGAGGCACAGGGAGAGCCTGGAGAGCAGCGTTTCTGTGTCCAGGTGGCCTGAGGCACTTGTAGCTGGACAGCCAGGCTGAGCCGGACTCGCTTCCTTCTGGGTTGACCTGACTGCCCAGCACAGGGGTGTCTGTTATTTGGTCCTTGGTGAGCCTCCTGGGAGACTACTGCAGTGCATTTTCTTGGTCAGTGTATGTTCTGGGTCACCTTAAGCAAATCCAAGCAAGCAGTGCAACCCCCCCTCAGGAATAATAACATTCTTCAAGTCAAATGGGGTTTTATTGCAGAGCTTAAAAGCCACTTAATTGGCAAGCCCCAGGTTGGCATCCCATACGGAGCCTCTTAGCAGGGGGGGATGCAGCATTTGGCTGACAACAACAAACAGCAGCCGTCACCCACCGCATGGGGCTGGACCAGTGCAAAGCCAAATAATACCTCCTGCAAGGAGCTGCCAGCCCCCCTCTCCCGCTCACCAGCGGCCAAACGTGTGGGCTGCAGTGTCTTCACTTACCTGCTTCCTGCTCTCAGCCTGAACTCACTTGGGGAATGGCCAAGACCAAAGAGGGAGGGGGTGAAACTGTCCAGGGCCAGCTGGAGAAGGGAGGACAAAAGGTTTTCCCCAAAGCATGGGGAGGGGGTGCTCTGTCCCACTTTTTTCCCTCTGCCGGGAGGGATGCCAGCCCCAAAGCCCACCCACAGGCTGGCTGCTGGGAGGCACAACTTTGCTGCTGTCCTTTTGCAGCTGTGTGGGGCGCCTGTTCCTGCCTGTTGCTCTAGGGCTCGACTGTCGGCTCCCCAGCTGCGAGAAGCAGGCGTGCTGCCAGCAGCTCCAGGTACGCTGGGTTCACTGTCGTGCTTTGCAGAGGTGTAGTAAGGTTTAAATGTGGCTTCTAGACATTACAGCCCACCTGAGCAGGAGAAGCCCAGGCAGAGGTAATGCAGGCACTTGCAGGTTCACAGGACAAAGTGAAGCAACTCTGGAAAGTGTTTCTCCTCTGCAGCCCATGCTCCCCAGGGCAGGTGCTGCCCAGAACACATGCTGAAGGGTTCTTGAGACCTGGGCCTCAGCAGCAGCATCAGACAAAAATTTAACCAAGGGTGAAGCAATCCTTCAGTAGCACAGGGGTGAGGAGGGGCACTGCAGCCGTGGTGAACAGTGGTGCTGCTCGGCTTGATTTAGTGGTGTTGCTTTTTCGTTTTTCCCAGTCATGTGAGTTTGGTTTATGGCACGAAGTACTTTGCTGTAGGGTGCCGGATTGCCTTTGACACTTCTGTAATACTCATTTTTTTTCTTTGAATGCGCAGGTGAACGACTGCAGTGTTCCTGCCCAGACAGCACCGTGCTTGGTGAGTGTAACGGATGGATTTCATTTCCGTCTCCTACAGTTCTTTGGGGACATGCTAAGATTTTTATTTCTTCCTCTCCTATTTTTACAGAACAGGGAAAATTTTGTGTCTCTATAAAGGGAGTGGATACCTAATGATACAGGACAGGCACACTGACATGCAGCCAAGCATAAAACATTGCTCAGTTTTGGTATCTCTGCCTCTCGTTGTAGAAATAAGACTGTACATGTAAAACACAGCAGCTGTTCACAGCAGAGACCTCCTGCGTGCTGGCACTGTCACTCCAGCTCCCATCTGCAGGGTCACAAAGCACCGGCACCCGGGAGCTTCGTGTAACATCCTCTCTGGGAGACGGTGCATTAAGGGTAGATGTGAGTGGAAATGCTGCTGCAGAGTAGCAGGGGATGAGTCAGGCCTGATTTCTGTCACACCACAGGGTCTGTCCCCGTGCTGGCTCTGTTCATGCTGAGCAGCCAGTCCTCTGCTTGCCCACAATCTGGTTTTGGCTCTGTTAAACCATCTAGAAGGGGCTCTGTGGAGACAGAGCAGCTTGAGCAGCATTCAGGTGAGGGGGAACTAAGAATTGCTGCAGATCCAATAAGTGTTAATCAGCTCTCCTGTGTTCATCCTGGCATCCCTGGTTGTTCTCCAGGGATAAAAGCAATGAACAATTGAGCAGTGGAGGGGATGTGATCAAAACCGCCCTGTTTACCAAAGGGCTGTGCTGAGTGTTGCGCTGACATAGGCTGAATGACACTAATGTGCTCCATGTAGAGCCCCTGGGGACACAATGGCATTTTGAAAATCACGGATGAGAACACAAGGCCAGGACAGCAGCACGGTTTCCAACTCATCAGGCTGGGCTGGCAGTCTCGCGTGGAGCCGTGCCACATGTTTCTCATCCTTTGTTTCATCCTGCCCGTATGTCTGTTAATGGCCCTGTCCTGCCTGCATCCTCGGGGACTAATTGCCTCACACTTGAGCAAATGTGCTTGGTGTTTAAAAGGAGTCTATCGATTTGTTCGTATTCCTGAAAGCCTCACAGGGCCCCGTTCCCTTTGAAGTGTAAAAGCATCTGTCTGCCTCTGCTTCTCCAGCAGTCTCCTGCTCCATTTGCATCTCCTCTCCGGCTTGTAGGGGCAGCCCGGGGAGTCCTCCCCCGGCCCCATGCAGCGCTGGGTTTGGGGCTGCTGAGAGGGCTCCCTGCCACGGCGAGATGGGACTTGAAGGCAAAGGTGCAAAGCTTGGGTCTCGGCGGGGGGTGAGCTCAGCTTGCGGCTCCGGGTGCTCGGGGTGGAGCTGTTTCTGAAGGCCAGTTTCCAGTACTTCAGACTTTGGGGATGCTCTTGCCGCACATTTATCTGCAGTGGGTGCATCGATTGGGAAGGAGAGGAAATAGCCCCTGGCTTCTTCCCACCGTGGTGCTTAGCTTCTTGTGCCAGACAGCACTGGTCGGCAGGAAGCAAGGTCAGACCTGGGCTGCTTTGGATAATCCACCATCCAGGAGCTGAGCTACACAAGGGAGACCAGAACCTGTGATGATGGTTCTCTGACATACATTTGAACAAATACTGTTAAAATGCAACTGAGTCCCTGCTCTGTGTGTGGACAATATGTGATTCTCCCCATCCCGCCTTCCCTGGACAGTGGGACTGGCCCTGGGGTGTTGTCACGTAAGCACAACCTTCCAGGAGTGACTATACTTCTGGAGTCAGGACTAAAAGCTTGGTCACTCCTTGGTTATCCCCAGGGTGGTGGTGAGAGGACAGTACAGATAAAACCAGGCCTGAATTCCAGGCGCTGCCTGTAGCCACTGCCGGCACCTCCCAGATACGTGCATTGGGTTTCCTATTTCAGCGGGGCCTCAGCAGAGCAGCGGTGGCACCTCGCTGTTGGAGGCAGTAAATGGGCTCCCATCTGGTTTTAATGATCAGTAGCACTTTGGTGCTTGTTTATTCCCATGTTTTATGCTTCAGCAATAAAATACTGCTTCAGTTTGTTCAATCCATCCCGGAGCTGGATGGAGATGAGTTCACAGCCTCTGACAAAGCGGTCCCAGCGGCACGCAGGGTGTTGTTTTTCTTAGACAGCTGGGCAGGATCAGATGATGTAGTGGCAATTAGTTTGAAATACAAACGTCAGCAGACAGTATAGAAAGTCGGGAGCTCATGGTATGCCTAGCAAAGAAATCTTGTCCTTGGATTGAAGGAGACTTTTGGTTACGGAGCTGGAGCTGTGCTCCCTTCTGTCCCCCACGGGGCAGCACAGAACTCTGATGTGGGGTCCGAATTAGTTAGTCCCAACTTTAAAACCAGGTACTCAAGGAAATTTTAGTCCCAAAGTGCTGCCGATGGTGGTCACTCAGCTGCACCATTGTTTTAACCCACCCATCCTGTTACAACGCGGAGGTGGTAGTGGAGATGGCAGAAGTGCTGGCAGGGCCATGTCTCGCCGTGGGCACAGACCAGCTCTGCTGCAGGTTCCCAGTGCTGCGGCGCTCGGGGCAGCTACGGCGGGACTGGGAGGTGTTTTACAAAACTCACCGGAGTGAATACAGTCTAATATTAAATTAATCTAAGGAGGAAACTGTTTGTAAGGGGCTGTGGGGATTTCTGATGTTGCTCCCTCTGCCTAGCACGCTTGTGTTACCTGCCCGGCGTGGCCGGGAGTGGAGAGCCTGTCTGCCGGCAGCTCCGGCCCTGAGGAACAGGTTGTCCTCCGAAGGGACAAGCCTTAGCGCTTTGCACGTCTCTGGCAGCCAGTATCTGGGGATCTTGAATCATTTTTGCAAATGCTAGTTAAGCTTTTCAGCACGTCTAAACGTGACTCTGTCCCGCGGGGAAGGTGGGGACACTAAGGCAAAGAGAGATTAAAGACAGTAAAGCACAGAGGGGAGAAATGGGCTCTTTGTCTCCCTTCTGACTTTTATGGAGACTTGGAAACCTTTTACTTTTCCATCTCCCATTTGTCTTCTACGCTAATAGTAGAGGAACAGTCTCCTCCACTTTATTTCCCAACAGTATACTCCTTGGAGGATCTTTAGCGCTTACCTCTGAAGAGCATTGCTTTTCAGCAGAGAGCCTTTCCCCCAGCTGTTTGTCAAAGCTTGGAGCTATAGGTGGCAACTAGAGAGAAGGATTCCAACAAACTAATTAACTCCCTTCCGAGTTTTTCAGGGTCTGTTCCCTCAGTGCCACTGATGTTGCATTTGTGCTAAATTTCCCTGGAAGGTCTAACATAGGGGGAACGATTAAAGGAAACTGCTCTCAGTCTGCTTTTACGCATCGGGAGGAAGGAAGGTGGGCAGCCGCTGCTTCGTTGGGTTATTGCTTTCCCGAGGCCGTACAGGCAGCCACTGCTGGAGCCAGGAGCGGTTTCAGGCTGAGGTACATTTGGAGTGCGCCACTGAGATCTGTTGGGTCCCAGCAAAGTGTGAAGCAAAACCAGTCCCATCCCTCAAACCCCACCAGGCGATCTCTGAACCGGGGCTCCGGGTTACACCAAATGTGTCACCTCCAGCTTCCCAAACAAACACGGGGTGTCAACGTGGAGGGAAGGGACTTCTGCGGAGCCGAGCGGGTTTTGCCACCATCAGGAAGGGCTGTCCGCTCCTCCCGAGGGTGAGCCTGGCCCCCGGCTTTCAATTGCAAATGAAGCAAACGGCAAAGTGTTCACAAAGAAACCTCCCGGGCCTCTGCCCTGGCCCAGAGTCTTGGCCCTGGACTCACCCTGATGGTGTAAAAGCTCCTGGAATCCAGGCAGAGCTGTGTCACGGTGCCCCGGAAAGAAGAAACTCGGATCCCTATGGATGCTCTGAGCAGCCTTGTGCGGCTGGAGCTGAGCGAAGCTCCGAGTGAAGGCAGGCAGGCAACTGGGTGTCACACTCATCCTCACACGGCTCCCAGCCCCAGAGCGGGGACAGTGGGCAGAAATAGTGCTGTGATTCCCGGGATTTGGGGTTGGGACAGCCTGTGAGCTGCGGCACGAACTCTTCGAGTCCAGACTATAAAGTACTTCACAGGGCCGTCCCAATTGCCTGGCCTATTAGTTTTATGGAGGGGGATATTGTAAAGATGCAGTTGATCTCCTTTTATCATGGTAATGGAAATATAACCATTTTTGGGAAAGAAAGCCTGGTAGGGGACAGCGGGAGCCGGTGTTTGGGTGCTGGGGGTCACCTCCCTGCGGGCCCCCGGGCGTCTGTCGGCTTCCACCGTGGGTGAGCGGGGCTGGCAGCCACGCGTGGGTGTGCTTCGGAGAGGAGAGCCTTCATCCCCTGCCCCAGCTGGGGGTTCCTCCCGGGCACCCCGGGCGGAGGAGGAGGATGGAGCCGGGCGGCTGCACAGGCAGGGGCACAGTGCCACCCAGTGACTGCCTGTGACCTGCCAGGGGACAGCTGGGGCAGCGCTGGGGCAGAGCTGGGGCAGCCTGCCGTGGGGCTTGCCGCAAAGGTTTCGAGGCCTGGAAGCCACAGCGAGGGTGTCTGAGGCGATGGAGAATATGAGGAGACCCAAGAAACCGGCCGCGTTGCTGCTTTGCGATGGAAGCGCGTGAGGGATGAAGCTCCGCGGCGTGTCTGGAGCGGGGCTGTGGCGTGACCCGTCTTGTTCAGGTGCTGAGGGAGGCTGAGCCAAGGGCAAGTTGGGGCTGAAGCAGCTCACGTTTCGGGAGGGACCCTGGCAGCAAAACAAGCGAAGGAGGAGGTGGTTACCCAGGACGAGCTGCTCTCCGTGGGAGGACGTGTCTTTGCACGGGGGCAGCGTGGCTGGTCCCAGAGGGACGAGGCTGCCGCAGGGGCTGCTTTGGAGCCACTCAGCCTCTGCCAGGCTGGGACTGGGCTGGGAGGGACCCCTTGTGTCGAGGTGTCTTGGGCGTTAGGTGACAGCCACGTCGGGTGGCTTTCTGACTCGCACCCCAAGGTTAATGCAGGGCCTTTCCTCCTTTCTGCCCAAACCCTGCCTACATTCCTCGCTGGGTCGAGCCCTGTGTCAGGTTCCCAGGCTGCAGCAAGCACCAACAGGCAGCTTGAATGGTGGGGGAAAGGGAAAGGAGCCAGGTACAGTGGGGCGCGGTGTCAGCAGCTCCCAAAGTGGCTCCCTGTGCTGTAAATTGCTGCCCCAGCAATGCCCTGACATGTTTCCAGCAGGGACCGTCTCTTGGAGGAGGCACAGACTATGGCTCTGTTTTGGGTGATGACTACAGAGCCCACGGAGCATTTGGCAGCAGGGAGGGGTGTTAAATCAGCCTGTCCTTCTCCAGGTACATCATCTCCTCCCTCCGCTCCCCTCCGTTTTCCGTAGCTGTTTCGATGCCGCGCTGGGCTGCGGGACTGCAATGTGCAGCTGAAATCAGGGCACTGCAGCGAGGGAGGCTTGAGCCCTGCACGTCTGACGGATGAAAGTCCTACATCTTCACTGCCCTGCCAAGGACTGCGCGCGCTTTCTGTTCCTGGGCTGCTCTCCCATGTGTCTTTATTTTTGTCTGTTTAAATTTAGGCCAGCGTTGAAACCACAGACACCGCTGTGGAGGTCTGTGGGCTACCATTGCTCTGCAGTGTAAACCCTTGCTAGAAACCTGGGCTGGAGAGCTATCCTATCCCGTCACCTACCTCTGCCTCGATCAGATGGTCACTAGTGATGGTGACAGTGGGTCACTCAGCCCCGTACAGGCAGGAGCTGCTACTTAGTACTGGAATTAACCTTTCTGTTGCTACTGGGGTATGTCCTGTAGTTTGGGATGATTTCGGCCAGAGGTTTCCAGTAGTGCTGGTGACCTACCGCGTGTCAGACCTGTGTTATCCCATTCAGCAGAGTCCCAGACTGGAGCCGATTTTAGCATTTCTTTTTCATACTCTCCCCGATGCGTCCCATGTCCAGGCCAAGGTGCTATTTCTTGCAGGGAAATTATCTTTGGTTTAGATCTAATTCTCCAAGGTGCTGAGTAGCCACAGCTATTCCAGGTAGTCGGGGGCAGCGGGAGGTATTGGATTTTTGAGGTATATGGCTCTTTTGTACATCAAGACGACCGAGTCTGATGAATTACATCTCCTTTGTGCCTTGCAGCGCGTGAGGCTGGATGCTCAGCAGGAAGCCGGCCCAGCGCTGCGTGTGTGTCGGTCGTCGCTGCAGACTCGGAGCCAGAGCACCAGCTGCGATACCTGGAAAAAGGAAAGCTGTTTCTCTTCAAGGTCGGTGGATTAATGATATCGCTGGTCACAAGATGAGGGCAGAAAAGAGGCACTCAAAGATTACAGAAATGGATTCAGCGTGTGGAAGTCCCAGTGAGATTCCCCTGAACTACCTCATAATCTGGACCAAATTAGTAAAGTAACATAAAATACATTAGAAAACCATGGGGTTAGAGTCTAGAAATACACAGGGCCATTACTTTACAGTAATGAAAAATGGGCAGGTTTGATTTTTACATTTTTAATGACAAGTTAAGGATAGTGACTGCGCTCTGCATACAATCTGGGTTTGTCACTTCTATCAGGAGCATCCCTGGGAATCTTGCTGCCCAGCTTGGCTGCCGAGCGCTGGTGGGCTGAACAGGAGCAGAGTGCCAAGAGTTTCAAACCAGCTTCTGTTGTTCACTTATGTCAGTCCCTTCTGTCTTTTCGAAATAACATCCTCTCTTCTGACTCACCGCTCCCCCTGAATGGGCTGGATCTTGGGTGCAGGCAGCCTGGGGAAGGCAGAGCAGCACGTCCAGCGCTGCTTTTCTGCCCCTGCCGCCCTCTGACGTGCAAGTGAGAGCTATTCTTGCCCCAGGCTCTGGAGAGGATTCATTAGATGGCGCAGATGGGGAAACACGGTACAGTGGAGGGGTCTTAACAGTCCCTGGGATCTGTCCTTTCTCTTGTGCTTTGGTGCTTAATTCCTAGACTAAATGCAAGATTACAAGTAGAGGATTTCTCAGCGCTGACTTTCAGCTGCCCTTGTTGCACCAGCCAGGATGTACAACGCAGGAGCTGGTTCCCTATGGATACCCCAGATTTAGCTCTGATCCCGATTGTCTGGTGCGCCAGCGGCGGGTTGGACTAATAGCTTGTGCAGGGAGGGTTCTGGTTACAAAATGCCTGGAATGAAGCGAGCAGGTGCTGGGAGGGTTATCTGAGGAGAGCGCTGCGTTGATTCCCTGTCGTCTCTCGCTCCCCCTTCCCTGCTCAGACGCAGCGTGGATGGCATCTTCCGCAGATGAGGCGCTCTCTCGCACACGAGGGCTGCTGGGTTCCCGGCGAGCCGCCATCACCGCACTGAGCAGGGGCAGTAGCTCAGCTTTTACCTCCCAAGGTTTGTGCCAGTCCAGAGCCGGAGCCCCCGTGAAGCGGAGATGGATCCGAGTCGCAGTGGTGGGTGCCATGGGGGGTGCTGCAGCTGGAGCAGTGTTCAATAATCGGGGCAACTTTGGCTGTAGACAAGCTGTTAGGGCTCAGATTTTGGCGCAGGAGGCTCAGTTTGGGCCAGCTGTGATGGTGTTCTTGCCCTGCTGCCTGCCTGCCCCTCTCGGACTCGCAGTCCTGCTCAGCTGTTTGGGCCTTCAGTGCCAGGGTTTGCAGCTCGGGGTATTAAGGTAAGCTGAAATGGGAGCTGCTCTACCTTACCGCGCTGAGCTGTGACTCGTGGTGCAACAGCTGCCACGGGAGCAGCTGATCTGCCCTCTAAAAAAAGGCAGAGGGGACAGTGTCAGGGACAGAAACCACGACGGCAGCTCCAAGGTGAGCCATCCCTGCTGGTGAACACAAACCTGAAAAGCTTTCCTACATGCAGAGCCCACACTGTTGTAAATTATGTAAAAAATTAGAAGGAAATGTGTTCTTTTGCTGTGACAGCATTTTAGTTGAGTGTATTTAGGCATATTTCCTACTGGTGTGAGCTCAAACGGGCATACCTCCGGTTGAATCTAAAGGGCTGTTTATTATTGCACTGAATTAGAAATAAAACCTTTAAATTAAACGAGGGTGACGAACTGGCAAGCCCAGCTCATCCTGGCTGGCTTGCACCTAAAAATTAAGGCTCCCACTGGCTGGTGTTGGACTGGCCTAACTAAATTAGTTCAGATTTAAATTGGTGAGAGCCTGTATGCAGGTAAGGCAGAAATAAAGCAGCTTCAGTTACTGCTTGTTTCTCGTTGCCTTTGACTTTTTGCTGAGTGAATTTGGCTGCAGCAGGAGCTTTAGGCAGCTGCTGCGCTGGGCGCTCCTGCTGCAAACCCCGGGCCCCGGCTGCAGCCAGGGCAGAGCTGTCAGCGCGGGGGGAAGCCGAGCGTTCAGAGCCGTGGTCCCCAGATGGAAAATCACCTGGGAGGCTGGCGCTGGGGGTAGAAACCGGAGGTGGGGGGCACAGAACCAGACACAGGCGGTGGAGGGTGTGTGCTGCTGGGGAGGGCAGGAAGCAGCCTGCATTTGAAACGCAGAGACAAGTCAGTGTCCCCTGCAGCCCCCTGGGCTATGGAATTTGTCCTTTCTGATAATTGAAACGTGCTGCAGTGAAGCAACCCAGCAACCCCCTCCTCGGCCAAGTGGTAGAAAGGAGTTACTTCTAAAGATGTAATGAAATAAGGGAACGCAGATTGTTTGGCCTCCCATCAATACAAAGTGGTGCAGATTTATACTTGGTGACACTTGATATATTTTAAGGTACAAAAAATGTTCTGCTGTACAGAAAACAAGTATTTTAAACTTCCCCGAGCCCCTGGGGGGAAATCTCTTCATCTCCCACCCACTGCCTAATGGAAGTGCGCGTGGATGCTGCAGTTCTGTGGGAGAGAAGCCTGGATGGTGGCAGGAATCTCACGCAGTCACAGCCCGTGGGTGTGCAGCACCTCGGTTCACTTGCATTGTAGTGTCTCGCCAGAGAGGAACAGCGAGCGCTGCTGCTGCTGCTCTCACGGTTGTCATTCGGTTTGTAGGAAGCAGACGCTGGTAGAGCAGGGGACACTGGTTTTTCCTATGTAAATAGTAAAGCAAGAGCTACTGGAGGTGTCACGAGAAGCAGCTGCAGCAAGGGGCGAGCACTGCTCAAGCTAGAAAGCTAAAGGCACAGAAAGTAGTCCGAAAGGGGATGGTCAAGGCTCCTGCATGCACCTTACCCGTTCTTGCTTGTGCACCCGAAACACTACTGTTTTCTCTGAGAAGTAACTTGCCAAATGTGAATATTTGATGATAAGACACTATGCAGAGTTGGCTATGAATGTTTATTAAACATCACATGGAAATCTGTACTCCAGAGAAGACAAACACCAGGCTGTGCACACACCTACAGAGTCCAGGGCAACAACGCAAGATTTTTAGACGACGTTGCAGCAGTTGAGTGTTTGATGTTGCTCTTAAGCTTTTCTCCTACATAAGATCATCTCAAGTTTCAACACGTTGTTAGTGATTTAACTGAATGATCCCAAATATTAAAAACCCCTTAAGTTCTAGTTAGTGCTCTTCTTGGTCTGGGTTGACTGTAAAAAGGCAGAAGACAACCTCCTGGGTTTGACTTGCAAAAGTAGGTATTTGACGCATTACGCTGACAGCTTTCACCAGGGGCGAGACCGCCAGCCGTTCCACTCTCCAGTACCTGCACAGGTCGTGCCTTATTTACTCAAACAATAACAAGCTGAATTCAAACCCTGCGCGTAAACCAGCCGTTCTTACAAGCACGGTCAAGGGTATCACAGTAAAATGAGGTGATGGTTTCTACAGAGACCTTTACAGGCCTCAGCAAGAGAGCAGCGTTAAGTACAGTGAGAGGGGGAGCACGGAAGGGCCGGGTGTGCGGGTGGAGGAGACAGTGATAACCCGGTTAGAACCAGAGGTGCATCTTTTTTCAGGTGACGCTGCAGAGCGCTGCAGTGCAGTCTGAGAAGAGGCACGGGTGGGAGCAGGAGAGCATCATTCAGCCGGGCAACAGCCTTTTCTCCTGCTTAATTCTTCCTTTGCTTCTGGAAAGCTTCGCTTGGCACCCTACTTCACCCACAAAACAGGGCATCGTAATGACAAAGTAAGGACTTAAATACTCTGCTAATATCGTCACAGTTTTAAGACTAAAGACAACAAATAATACTGTTAAGTTGAGGCAAGTTTTATTTAGACTGTACAAACAGGACACTGGGGAAAAAAAAAATCAGTGGCTTGATGTTGGGACCAGTTCTATGAAATAAGTGGAGTAAGAAATTAAAAAGGCACTAATCTTAAGAAAGAACACTCCGTATATTCTAAGAATATAATTCATTTAATACTGTTAATCTTATAGCACAAAAAATAAAACCAAGCTATGATCCCCAAAATAAACTTTAAATGCTTACACTCAATATTATTGCCTGAAGATCATGGTCTTTAAATTACATATTGTGTTTTAAAGTTTACACAGTGAAGACTGTCTCAAATACAAGGCCACCTTTCCCACTGCAATAATTGGATCCTTGTCCCAAAACACACTTTCATTTAACACAAGTAAACAGAAAATGCCAACTATCCAAGAATGCTTTCACTGGTCCCAAAAGGCAGTCTTTTAGGCAGGTCTCACTTTCAGATGCAGGTATTGAGGAAAATGCTTGAAAACTTGACTAGAAAACAAAGGCAGCCCCCTCATTCCCAGGATGTTAATACAATATAAAAAAATATTTTACAGGCACATGAAATGGCACAAAGAATGCTGTTTTTCCCTTTACAAAAATAATGCTCAGGCTCTTCAGAGCCCCAACGCAAACAGGATATTCCCTTTTGTTTATTCTTTCCCAATTTGTAAACAATCATGAATTAAATTAGCGCTTATCCAGTGATGGACACTGATTAAAACAGTTTTCATTTAAACTTTCAGACTGGTCAGAGGCTTCAATGTCTATATACACATGTACACAACAGGAGGAAGTCGAACAGTAAGCCTTTCGCGATAGTTAACTAATGTGGCACCAGGTAATTACACCAGCTCCTAGTTCAAAGGCATGGACAACTTGATGGTGCATAGATTGAAGCCATCGCTTGCAGGCTCCCGTGCTTCGCATTCAGTGCACCTGACACGCCCCAGGAACATTTACACTGACAGGTTAGCACTCAAATTTAAGAGGCTTCATAAAGCAACAGACGGCACGCGTGTAAGCAAGCAACAAGCGATTGAGAATCCAGAGTCCTTCAAGAGAAACACAAACTGATCAGATGCAGTCTTTATAGGAAAATACTTGTCTCGTAGGAGAAGAGCAGAGACACGTTTTGCAGCAAGGTAACAATCAGCTCAGGCTGGTCAGTATGCTACATCTAAACCAGGGTTAACAGGCCTGAACCACGCCGCTGCGACTCAGAGAAACACGCTTCATCCGTGGCCCAAAACCAGGTTCACAGAAATTTATGAATTCTTGTCTTTGCATTAGATGCCCCATCACACAAATTTTGCATAGTTTTGAAAGTAAAATATTTTGCTTTCCTGCAGTATCAGAACACAATTAAACCTAAAACAATGCTTGTGTTCAAAACGCATACCTTATTCAGTGGGGGATGAGTCAAGACGCTTATTTCAGTTAAAAAAAAAAAATCAAGGTCAAAAGCTGTGCTCAAGATCTCAAATCTCACAGTATTTATTTACCATGCAAAGGAAGAATTCTACAATCAGTCTCCTGAAGAGCTGCCTGTAACTAGGTCAGGTCTGAAATCAGATTTCTCTGCAGCAGACTGAGCTTAGTGCAGTTTCTGTATTCAAAAGATGACTTTCAGTAGTACACTCTATGTAGTAAACATACAGGTATAGTCCGGGCACAGGAAAAACATGACCTTCTTTAGTTCAGGGAGCTGCATAGCTTTTCTTTGCAAGACAAAATGTCAATGCCTATTGTCAAGAATTACTCTTACAGCACCAAACACTTCAGTCAATGCTACTCTACTTCACAGTTAATTTGGTAGTAAAATGCTCTACAAGAACGTCTAGACTGTCAGCCACTTGATCAATACTACAGAAAATAGCTAACAGATGAACGGAGAGACTGCTTTAAAAACCCCGGCATTTTCAGGTCTCATTGCAAATGCCATTTTTGCATTTCTTCAGTGCCTTCCAATTAAGGATCTCATGGCACTTTCACATGAGCTAAGAACAACGTGCTTTTATTAGGATAGAGCGACACAAATCAACAAGAAAACATGCTGGAACTTAAGACAACAACTTTTATATAATTTGTCATTTATAAGAACAGGTGAGATTCTGCAGGTGTCTGAAGTTTCTCATTTTGCTACAACGGACAGCCTTCAAAAGTTGAAAAATGGGGGCTGCTGTTTTCCTGGCAGCTTCCACACCAGACATTTTTCTTCAACCAGGAGGCTGTGTAGTTGTAGTCTTTGCAGAGGTGTATTCTGTTAATTCAGTGTTCCGTTATTTTTAAAAGAGCGTTCCAGTTCACCTACAAAACACATTTAAAGGCAGCAGCAGAGGATAGCACTGTACCTAAGCTTTCATATCCTGTACACAGGCTAAGGACTTAACCTGCATGGCCTGAATTGTACTTGTTTAGCTGTAGCCATATAGCTCCCTCCTGTCTGTACAATTACAGCAGTATAGCTTACGTACAGAGAAAGGGAAAGAACCTATACTGGTAACAGACACCTTTGTGGCCTCCTCCAGCCTGAGCATTAATTTTATCACATGGGGAACCCAGGCAGCTGACCCCAATTAACCATTTTCTAAAGGATGCTGGGAGGGGGAGGGATCTGGGGCATATATAAACCAGAGCCAACTCATTTGGAAGGGTGGGAAAAGAAACCACAACACACACCACAGAGGATGGCAGCATGCAGAAGCCTTAGGATTCAACCAAGGAAAAAGAGGGAGGAAAAAAAAGAAGATGAAAGCAGCACTGGAAAAGCAGCACAGCAACATGGAGACACCCTAGAAAAAGGTACTGTGTTTGAAAAGGAGTTTTCAACAAGCTGGGGCTGGCATAGCTAGGAAACTTTGGAGAGGTAAGGGAGCCTGCAGAGAAATGGGTATAAAAGATGTATGTTTAAATAAGAGGGTTTTATCAGTATTTATCAAGTTCTTCTGTCCCACTCCTTTCCTACCTCTCCACACAATGGCAATCTGATCAGTCTGTCTACCAAGTAACAGCTTGGAGGCGAGCACTTCTATACTAGTAAAACTACACTTTCAACACTGCAGAACAGCTGTATGTAGACCAGGCCAAAGTGTTTCCCTTTAAAGCTCACTTTCTACAGTTAGTGCTTGCAAAAATCAACAGAAACGTGTAAGTATGTCAAAAACAGGTTACAGGTATCAACCCCTCCTAAGTTTCCTTATAAATAAATGTCTTGGCTTCAATGCAGCTCAATCAATGGTTATTTGCATTTAACACACACCACTTCAGGAAGGTCAACAACAAGCTTAAGAGTTAACAGAAAAGAGTAGCTTCTAATACAACCGCTTAGAATACATAAGCTTCAATTATTGTCTTTTAAAGAGACCATCATTTAAAATGTACTACCTTAGGACAGGTTCTCTTAAAACTAAGTCTTCTTCAGTCCTAAAATTGCATTTTTATTGTTGCTTTTTGTTGGACAGTAACGCACAAGTTGCATGTTTGATCTAAGGTTAGGGCTCTTCCTACTGAGCAAGCCAGCGAAAGTCCATGGAAGTCTCAACAGGAAAGGTTTTCTTCCCGTACTCCTCTGCTGTATACTGGTTCAGTCTTCTCCAGCTTAAGGCCCAATAGAGTTTTAAAAGTGAAACTAAATTCTGGATGACGCAACTATGGTATGAAGGTCACGCAGTGACTTCAGTTGAATGTATTCCAAATGTATATTAAAAGAACCGTCAAACTGCAGCAAGCTGGAAAATGGGCAATGCTAGCAATGTGCCATTAAGTCATCATCCCACCTCAAACAATGCTAATGATAGCCAGGAAAATGAAGCAGCAGTGTAAGTCGGGCAGAGGGAATCATTCATTTTCATCTGGGTTTTGAGGGTCAAATATTTTGACGTGCGTGAATGGGAAAAGCCCTTTTCGACCATTGACTTCTCCTTCCCACTGACCGTTTATATTCATCCTTGTAACCTTCACAATATCTCCAACCTGCATAATTAAAAAAAAAAAACAAACCAGAAAAAAGTTATCAAACATGGGAACTTCACTTCTGATACAAATCAAACTAAGAGCAACAAGAAATACCAACCCATCATAGGGGAAAAAAGCCTCACCACCTTCTTGACTTAAGTAAAAGTAACTTTTCAATTGAACCTTAACTAAAATACTGACATTTTACTGCTAAACATGATAATGTTGTCTGTAGTCTTTTTCAGACTCTTAACTAAATGTATATTTACATATTCAGACAAATTGCTGAACTATACCTTTTCCTGTAGGAAAGCTTACAACTTCATGCAACAATATATATTTAGCTTAGATATAAATTAACATCACTAAAGCTGCCATCTGTAATGAGATGCAACATCCACTCAAAGAGCACAGTACTCATACTGGTTTTAGAATCAGCTGGCTTATTTCAAAGGAAATCTAGTTTTTCAAAGAGGGGTTCTTATGACAAAGAAACCATTACCTGAAGTTCTAGTTCTGACTATCACAGTCTAAGAAGCTTCTCTAGTTTCTAAAATAATAGTATGCTTCTGAACCAGGCAAAAGCAATCTCGGACTTTTTTTAAGTATTAAGATGTACAGACTCTAGCTTTATTTGTCGTTTTTACCTCCTGCCAAAGAATTTGAAACAGGAACGATGACATGTCAGGCCTTTCCTACTGTAACTGTGTTTCTTCCTATTTGGCAGTGAAAGATGAGAAGAGCTAAACTATGATCAAGCAAGAAACATCAGCCCAAATGATGATGAGTTATACTCTTACCATTGTTCAATGCCTGTATTTAATTGGGATTAGCAAAATACACAATGTGAGAAGTAGCATTCAAGACTAAGTAAGTAGTCATTTCTCCCTTAAATTCTTCAGAACAGCTGAACATGTGGTCTGTTGCAGCAGCTCTAACTTTACACCTCCCTTCCTGTTTACTTCATTTACTCTATGTGGTAACTACAGTAAATATTAGAAAAGTGACATTAGCATCTAATAACTAATTTTACAAAAAGTAGAACCAGCCTGCGACCAATGGCAAACAGTAAGTTTCTTCCCTAAACTAGGTCCCAAGCTCTTTGTAGCTGAGTGACAGTTTACCAAGGCACTTCTGTGAAATCCAAAGCTTTGATCTTCTTATTCAAGAAAAAGGTAGATTTTAGTCCTGATACAGTATGTGTAACAATTTGTCTACGTTATTTAAATAGCATTAAAATTTAGAACTGATGCAGATAGTTTAAGAGCCTTGGCCAAGGGCCTCAGATTAAAACTTCTCAGGTAAGACTGTATATTTTTCCTTTAAAGAAAGGAACCCCAAGTTTACAAAATAGTGGGCCTGTCACTAGAACATGTGAAGCCCGTTTAAACCAGTTACCATTACTCCAGTAAATATATTTTGATGATCATTCAGAAGCAAGAATCCTTAAGTGAAGTTTAAGATACTATAATAAACTCATTGGCAGTCACTCAGTGTTACATCTCTTAAAATAACATTTCTCAAACCTCAAAATTCTTCTTAGAGATTCAGGCCTTATGTTGTACATTAGAATGAAATTAGATATTTAAGCAAAGTATGTTGCTTCCCCCACCCCAAACTTGAGACTGACCCACTTGGACAATTGTAATCTTGTGCTTTTGAGAGAGGAGAAAACCCTCCGAACTTCCCTAAGCTCGTGGGATGTAACTGAGACTATATTACTTTATTAAATGGACATCTTTAATTATGCTGTTCCTAAACTCAAACCCAAAGCCCGCATATACTATTAAGTAGTTATGCACCGCCCGTGATTGTTAGCACATACACAGAGGATTAATTTGACTGGTTTCCATCCCTTCACAGACTACTGTGGCATGCTTTAATTGCTTATTTGCTAAAAAGCACAGACTTTTCACTGAATAGAAAGGATAGAGAAAGCTTTAAATAGCAGCAAGATGACCTAAACAGGAACCCAACAACTGTCTCTTTAGGAAAAGGCTGATAACATCTATAAATACTCAGTGTTACATCCCTAGATTTAAGTAACCCTTGAGGATAGATCCAAGTTCTGTTTTAGACCCAAATTCAAGATGACACAACCAACATCAACAGTTAAAACCTAACAAGAAGCTGCATTTACACCACACCTTAAAACCAATCCACTCTCAAACACTTTACTCTTATTCATGAAGGGAAAAAAAAATAATCTGTACTACATTGGATCAAAAACACAGAGTTGCATTTTCTGAGAGTCTGACAATTCACTTTTGGTCACGTGCAGCAGAGATCAATCCATTACTCATTTTGAAGCTCTAGAAAAAGATATCCCTTCAATTTGACTCCGAATGACCTCTATAATATGAATAGGTTTGCAAGGCTTGCTTCAGCTGAGTGAAGAAAAATATTTACAGTAAGTCTATTGCATTGCAACAAAATTCCATGTAGATCAGCAATGTAAAATGTTCTTTAAACTGCA
>VXBO01012662.1:144861-164939 GCA_013400135.1 Rhinoptilus africanus
TTCTTCAGTGTTGTTTGTGGTTTTTTTTTTTTTAATGAAAGCTTCTGAATATCCTCTTGTGCAGTTCCCCTGAGAAGATTAAATGAAACAGAAATTTGAAACAAGATTTTCTGGAGAAGGAACCAATAGATAGTCATGATGAATAATGCATGGATCTTGTGTTAAAGACCTCCATTTTGACAATGTCTAGAAGAATCTGGTCAAGTAGTCTCTCTATGTATTTTTCCCCAAAGTACTAACTAAAAGCAATGTTTGGTAAATGCATCTATAATGTGGTAAGCTGAGGTGTGATCTCCAACTAAAATTATTTAACACACTTTTTTTTTTTTAAGAGAATATTTTAAGCCAGTCAGAAGGACTGTCTTATGATTAGGCGCAGGACAGAGTCAGGAGATCTGGTTCTATTCTCATCTCTGCCACAAACTTCCTGTATGACTCCGGACAGCTCATGGCCCTTATCTATAAATTAGGATAACGCTTCCTTAGCCTCAGCATCTCTCAGAGAAGTTAATTCACTTGTAAAGCATGCCAGCCAATGTAAAATGTTCTTTAAACTGCAGGGTGGGCAAAATTCCTACAAATCAGTACCTGCCATTGAAGAGTGCTAGCTGACAAAAGCTACTTAAAAAATATTCCCACATGCCAAGAACCACTAGAAGAGTAACAGTAAATTGATTTGCAATAACTGTATTTNTGGAAGTATCAACTGCTGAAGTGAGTAATACTGCTGAAATGCAGCCATTTGGTTCCACCCAAATGATAAAAATCAAAATGTATTTTAGATAGCATCCTTTCATTATGTCCCTGTTACAGCATGAATTCAAAGCCCTGGGGAAACACAAGCTGGGGAACATGCCAGTCAGAAGGGTTACTTCATTCACTCTGCTCTCCCATACCTGTCTTACATTTGAAGCTGATTCATACACTGCAGAAGGTTTCCCGCATACCATGTCAGTCAGTCAACCAATTCAACGTGTTTTACAGATATTCCAATAATTATATATTAATAGTTCTATGGTTGATAGCGTTCAGTGATACAAGTTTAAGGAGATAAAAATGCATTAAAACTCTAAATTATCATTTTAGCCCACTGTAGAAAACATACTGCGCTCTGGAATTTATGGGATGCTGAATTTCAGTCATTACCCTAATTAGTGTCACAACTTACTTTCTTTAGTAACACTAGCATTAGTACCAAAAATGAAACAACTGTTCAGACCAGCTGCCTGTTCTGAAGAAGAATAACCAAGGCTCAACTCTTAAGAAATTACTTGATATCCCATTGTCCCCAGAAGTTATAAAGCAGAGCTACACAAAAGAGGCAGAGTTCAGTCACGCTGCAAACAGGACAGAGTGACCCTGAAGTAGCCAGTAGCTTTAGGTATTGGAATATTCAAAAAACCAATGGGCTGAAAGCACAGCTTAATTATCCTTCATTTCTGATGTTGCCCAGAATAATGGTTGATGTCCAAACCAGAGAATCAAGTAGTTCAGAGGAAAGACCTTCAACTATTCTTGAGACGTGAAAGCACATCAAAGGGCAGCAGAGAACGTTGAAGTCCTAGATGCAATTAATCTAGCTTCATCTAGGAGCAATTAAAGCAATACAAGTTAGCATTTCAAATATAGCTAGGACAATTGCCAGAGTTGGGGTTGCAGCACTACAGATAAAGTGCTGCTTTTCATTAAACGATGGTAGCCTGTCTCCATCTGATTAAGCATGCGGTCCTGATTATACACAACTCGGAGCTCAAAACTCCCACAGGGTTCTTGAGCCACAGTGACTCTCACTGTAGCACAGGATCTCCTCTAGGTGATCCATGTCACTTTTGGTTTCATTTGAAAGCAAACTCCATAAATAGTTCTGAGAGTGAATGTATATGGAATTGTGAGGCACTCAGCACTATCATGATGGGAACCATCAATAACTACGAAGATTAAGGTTGCACACAAAATCTCTGAAATAATTGGGAGCTGTATTTTCAAAGGCAGCATACTGGAAAGTTGGTGCGTGTCAGCACAGACACAGGAATCCTACTGCCAGTGTCACTTTCAGTTAGACAGTTATCAAAACTAAAACTCCCTGATTGACACTTCACAAATACAGCTCAATATTTTTGTTTAAAATCTAGATCTTGTGTCTTAGATGCATTTTAATGCTTAACACGGCAATACTAAGTTTCTTTGGCTTAAGAAAAGCACAATGCTTGCTGTGTAGTGAAAGAAGTAGCCTAATTTCCTAATTAAGAAAGTTCTATTGCTAGCACATTTTGGCCTACTTGTCTCAACTTTCCTTTGAAGAGGAAAAAAGTTAACTGTAACCTAATTGTAACAAGCTCAAGAGAAAAACTGTAAGTCAGTTATACAATTATGGTGAATGGGTATTTATTTCACCAAAACATTTCAGTGACAGGTTAACTCTGTCCTAGCAAACACGCATGTGTATGTCTGATACATTATGAACAGATAAACTACTTAATACTAAAATGCTGGCACAGTGCTAGAAAAAGCCATCATTAATATAAAAAAGTTTGCTATATAAGTAATGCTATTGTTTTAAAAAAATAAATCTTCAGATTCCATAACACTGTCATGTTAAGGTCTGGAGATGAACTCTAGGACTACTATGGCCTTCAAAATGGTCTATGATGCTGGTTACAGTGTTTGCAATATATTTAAGGACCATTTCTAAATACATGGCAGACATAAGTCTAGTGGCTGCTGCTGGTCTCATTTTCTGGTTCCTTACACCACTTCATTCCATTTTATAAGTGAATTTAGAATTTGTTGTTCATGTCCTAAATCAACCTTAAGGAAACTATACACGATTAGTTTAGCTACTGCCTATGCTGGACATACAGAACTTTGTTGTACAGCAGTTAGCGATTGATCTACTACTTTGGATCCAAAACAGAAGTACCCAACTACCAAGAGATAAGCTCCTTTAAAGTAAAACATACCAGGACTTAGCCTGCTGGGCACGGCCTAGTTGTCACGTGCTGGTTAGAGCACACCAGTTTAAAACAAGGCCTCGTTAGCATATTATTGCTGGCTCTAAAACTACAGGTTACTAAATGCTGGGAATTTTAAGGCAGACTTTGCTGCTCTTTATCATAGTAACAGTGCCAAAGAATCTCTGCTCTTACAAAACTCATCACCGTCTTATATCACCTTTGAACATGGAATTGCCTTCCTTGTTTTCCCAAAGAAAAGCAGGACTTAAGAACAGCAGTATGTAACCCTGTCATGTAGGCTTCTAGTCCCAGTAAATACAGGACACTGTATCCCTGTCCTTCATATTCCTTCCTCTGGAGCACCAGAAAGGAAGGAAGTGCTTCTTGGCTAAAAGCACACAAGTAAAGAAACAGATCTGGGTCGTTAGGTTTTTGGGTTGTTTTTGTGTGCGTGTGTGGTTTAGTTGTTTGTTTGTTGGTTGTTTTTGTTTTAATGCAGTACCCATGAAAATACTACAAACATTAGTAGTAAAGTTAGTTGTAATGAGGAACTGCAGACTTCAATAATTTATTTAAAAACATTAAACCTGAACTGCCAAGGTAACTAACACCAGTGTACATAAATCTTAGAAATACATATCATTTATCATAGGCTTTACTAATTGACAGTAGCAGTGCAGGGAGATACTCAAAGTTATATTTATACCAACTGTACACTTTGAGATAGTAGCTATACATAAAAATTTTATTTTAGCCTATAAACAGATTACTATTAAATTTTTTATTTTAAAGAATAAAAGTAGAGCGTATAATGCAGTAGGACCAAGTCAATATTTAGACACAAGTCACTTCAATACTACCAATATGAATGCTAAATAATTTTAGCCCAGCAAGGTCCAAATTGTAATAAGTGCCCCATTAACTACTATCCTTACAGGAACAACATTGGAGTTGCCCTTATTTAAAAGTTGAACACTCCATTGTTATCCAACCAAACAGATCTTGTTTCAGATTTTCAGTAGAATATTCACTTGTTTTACAAATTACATTTTTAATGTGAGAAATGTAAAAAAAAAAATACCTTTCTTACAAAACAAACTTATCTGTAATGGGCTATGAATCTTTATCTTTCCTTAAAGAAAACTTCTGGCAGCTTATGTAAACAATATCATGACACAGAAAAACTGGACTTGCAAGCAGAGAGCTTGTCCCATTTTCAAGCTGAACCCAGGAGAATGACATCCCTCCACTTAAAAGGAAGTCAAGCAGATTACTACGCAATAGCTTTATTTACTCCAGATGGTGTTCTCTTCCTTTTAAGTACTGTCTCTGTGCTGACCACACAAAGCTAGAGCCAGCAAACAGATATTTTGCTCTTATATTGTTTTATGAGTTTAAATGAGATTACACAGTAAGTATACTAAGAAGGTGTTCTACTGGTACGAGCTGAACTGAGGTTTAGAGTACACCTATACTGAGGCGGAGTACTGTCAAATACTATTATTGTGCAAGAACGCCATTAACTTTCTCCCCCAAAATATTCCCATAACCTGTTCTTTCTCTACCACTAGCTACTTTCAGTGCTCTTACAAAACAGAAGCCTCAAATGGCCCATGTTATTTAGTGACAAGTAGCGCCCTGACAAGGTTGGGATTAAATACATCATCAGGGCCCAGAAGGTCTTAGACAATCTGAAGGAAGATGATGAAAAAAAGTTCATTTTTTTTCTTTGAGTAGCACATGTGACAAAAAGAATATTGCTATAATGAGGTTGATAAATCACCCTATGCATGGATACATACGGAGAAACTGTAATCACTGATTTTAATGAAAATGTAGATCAGTTCCCAGAATTCTGCTTCTGAAGCCTCTTCAGAAGCCACTGTGTGGCTCAGGTGCACTTGCAAAGAAAAACTACATTGGAAGACAAAATATGACAGTGGTGGGAGACTCAAAGACATGAGGCAATAAGTGATTAGAAGTCAGTGGTGGTTCAGAACCATTCAACCCTAAATGTTATTCACAGAATTAATCCTACAGGCATACTAGACTAGATAAAATTACAAGATTAATCAGGTCACTAAAGAGCAAGTCAGAAAAATCTGGTTTTGAGGGCCATCCTTCCAAGTGGTTCTGGTACCCTGCAGCAAAGCAAGTTCCCTGAAGTAATTCCATGACACATTGATAACATAACAAAATCAATCGCTTGCCTTGCTTTGTTTTCAGAAGCATGAGTAGTTTTGGCAGGAATCTTCTGTACAGTGCAGCTGGCAGTGAATTTACACTTTGCTCTATGATAATTTTCACACGCTGTTCACAAATAACAAGCTCCTAGACTTCTTAAGATTCAAGGAAAATCCAGTGATACATATTTAACTTTTAACCCCCTAAGAATAATCACCTGTAGAGGTTTTACAAATACAGGAGGAAAAACACTTAGGGCAGCTATTACGAATAATGGGAAGTCACAAATATAACCTTTCAAATTTCAGTCAAAAGTATCCGCTATAGGTTGCTTTAGCTTGTAACGTAACTGAGCAAAAGCAACAGGAAAACTTCAAAAATATTTTTAAAACCACTAATACTTTACTTGCTAAAATGCTGTTGCTTCCTTTGTTTGTTTCCTTGCATTTGCTCCTTGAAGTATTGTAGCATGCTTAGATTTCATCTTTGAGACTGGCATTTTTACCAGGTGAGACATTCTTGAGCTGTGGGTTAACTAGTCTTCAGTATAATATAAACGTAAAAGTAACAGTCTCTGTGTTCTGGATATAGCTTTAAAAACTTCTTCCAATCCATCATTTATGCCAGTTGAACTAGAATTGTAACATGAATTCTTTATCATTTAGAGAATAAAGCTCTAAAGTCTTAAAGATGTCCCTAAGAAAAATAAAAAAAAATGCTTTGGCAAGCTCAGGAATTTATTAAAGGCTCAACACAAGTTTAGAGGCTATACAACAGGCATTCACCTAACCCTTTGCCCCCAATTTACATCTTAAGAGTTCTCAAATTCCACTTCTGAAAACCAAACTAAAAGGGACTAGGGGTCCAGATTTCAGCACCAGATACTCAAGTGCTTCTCATACTACAGCTGAGGATCAGAAAGACTGCTTATCAGTAATCCTTACCTTTCTCTGAAGGATGCTACTGCCAGTTCTCAACCTGGAATACTGCAAGGATTAATGAAACATCTTTCCTTCCCCAAGATTAAGTGGAGAAGCACAGTCATACTCTCACTAGCACTTACTTCCAGAGCAGGATGTATACGCTCCACTACCCTTGTAATGTATTTGTAATGTTGAACAGGCAAGAAGAGAAGGTAAATACAGGTCCTGAAGTAACTTAGTCACTTTTCTTAAAGGAAGTGGTATAGATGAAGCAATTTGTGTAGATCTTTCTTCAGAATGTAACCTAACTTCTTCACAGTCCCTTGACATAGATAAGCAGACTCCACGTGAAGTCATCCACACCAGTAACAATTTTCAGTTTCTTATTTTACAAAACAACTGAAAACTACATGACTTGAGAGGAAACACCTACCTCTAATGCCAGTGCAGTCTTGTCATAAGCACAGGGTACTCTCTTTTGGATAGCTTTGGCATAGACTGGTCCATTCTGTGTTGATGGCAGAGGATTGATCACTGCTCCAGGTGTACTGGATACTGAGGGAAGGGGACTTGCGGTTTGAGGCTGAGCATAAGCATGGGCAGGTTCTGGAATACCGTAACTGTTGGAATTCCTGTTTCCATGCTTCCCATGAGTAGATCTGACTAGCTTTTCTACATAAGGAACAGGAATCATCCCAATCCGACCATCCTTGTTTCTGGCACTCCACCACTGTTCTTCAGGCTTCTCTACAATTACCAGTATCTCGCCCTTTTTAAACGGAAGATCCTCAGCATCGTTGCCAGGAAAGTCATAGAGAGTCCGAACACACTCCACATTTTCGTCTGCAGTGGACATAGCAGGGGCAGATCCAGATCCCATTGGTGGACTTGGATACCTAGGTTTAAAAAAGATTTGGTATAACCAATAGCTATTGTTTTTTATTTCCAGTAACAAAGCTAAGTACCAGTTTTACAGTAGGAGCACCAATTAGAGGAGAATTACTTACTCAGCTTTGTAACAAGAGTATTAGCTTGGTAGCACTGTGAGGCATTTAATGAGTAACTCATGCTCTTGAGCAATTATGTAAATACCCATATTAAACTCAATAAAAAAACCCATAAACCCAATAAAAATCTATCACGGATGCAGAAAACTGGGAGAAATAATGCAAAATCTTCATCCACCTTAGATTCTTGTGAGGAACTTAGGATAGGATAAAATTAATTCTATAGCTTAAATTATGAGTGTCACAATACATAAAACCAAATGAAAATTATTTGGGTGACTGAGGATGGAAAGGCTCTTGGAGAGCTAAATAATCCTCTTCAGTTCATCACATCTACATTTTTAACTTTAGCATCCACTTCTAAAGAATTCAGTAATTCTAAATGCCAGACTTGAGGGACCATAGTGGAAAAAGGGAATAAAAATAAGAGGAGGGTATGATAAAAACTTTAGTTTTCTAACTAAAAGCCCAATGTTGTCTTTCTGATTAGTACTACAGCATCTTTCTAACTAAATTCTACTACTTACATGCAGAATTTTGGGGACAGTCAGTCACATCTATACCGAAACTCCTTTATTTAAGAAAAGAGATAGGCAGATCCTGTGTTTTTAGAAGACAAGTTTCCCCTTCTTTTCTGGAAAGTAATACGGAATTGAGCTCCCTAAACTTATTTTTAGAACTTCAACTCTCAAAGGGTTGTTATAATATAACAGAAAATCTATTAGTTAAAAAGTACTTATATTTATTGCATATTTAAATACCTAATAACCTAATGGTGACATCTTCATAAAAGACAATATGAAATACATCCACTGGTAAGAACGGAGTAAGAAATGAAAAAGCTAACAATCTAGAAATATTTCTTTGCCTTTGCCTTATTAACCATAGTATTACCTTTAATTTATTCACATTATTGTTTATTACTTTGCCCATCATCTGTCCGATACAGTCATTCCACTGTCTGTGATAACACATAAGATTGTTCATCAAATGAGACTATTTTCACTGCAATCTATTTTCACCGTAAACTTTAAACATTTTATTCAAAGCAGCTGTCAGAAATCTTAACATATATAGGCCATAGCAGGTACTTATTATCTAAGCTACGATAGCAAGAATGCATGTCATTAGCCTACTTCAGTTCTCTTTTGCTGCTTGCAAAATAAGATGGAAATCAAATCCCTGTGATTTTTGCAAGGTATGCCAGAAGCCCTACACAGAAAGATACATGCTGCTTTAATCACCCTGCGGCAGCTAAAGCCAGGGGAGAGGGGGAACCCTTTAGAGAGCAGTCACTCTGCGTAAGCAAGAGCTCAGGAACATCTGCAATGATGGTTGGAGCTTAGCATTGACAAAAAACAAACAGAAAGCTTAAACCAGTTGGTTTTCAATTGTTATAATTATGAGTTTAAAATGTCATCTCCAAAGGCTAAAAGTGTTGTATAGCTATATACATAAATTACTTAATCCTACCACAAAAACCACCTCTTCATACTGCTTTATGAAATTAAAAGAATCAACAGCCTTCAAAAGCTCAAGCACTTGCATGTGATGTTCCCCTGAAAATACCACAGAAATAAGAATTGGTAATAACAGTTCTGAAGCACATAACCTGTCCACCTCTATTCTAAATCTAGTTCATTAACGAAAAATAAATATATCCAGAAATGCTACCTCTCATCCTCCCGCTTGCAACAGTAAGTCTCCTTCAAACAGAATTTCAAACCATCAACCATGTAATTGATTTTTAAAAAGAATTTAGAATAAAAATCATGCTAAGGAAAATCACCTAGTCAATCCCATTTGTTGCTTTATGAAAAAGCTTGTCATTTCATGGTAGGCTAGGTCCCATCTGTCTCTGTATGCTGAGAGAACAATATGCAATCAAAACCTTGAAAATAAAGTGGTACTATAAAATGTTCATAAAACGTTTCATGCAAAATTCCTAACAAATACCAAGTAAGCAAGTGGAATCGGCTAAGTTTTCAAGTGTTTTGAGACAGCCAAGTCAGTCTAAGAACAAGTTTTTACATCCAGAAAGGCAGCACAGCATCCAGGTTAAGGAGAATGGAGATAAGCACAAAGATTGCTTCAGTGTAGAATTTTTCTCTCCCAACTGCCTATAAGTTTAAGCATGCACATAACACTGGGCACCTCCATTTAGGCGTTCCTGCAATGGTGAAAGTGATTTTTTTCTTTTTTTACCTACCCATCTCTCTAGCCACAGCACAATCACTACACAAAAGACTTCTCAATAACTTTAGAGTTCTTGAAGCTAGTGCTTTCTGTCATATCCCTCCCATCACCTGACAGCTTTGCAGAAAGACTTTTTGACCAGTTGAGTTTTTCAACTTGACAAGCTATTGTCAACCTTTGACAAGTTACTGACTGTCATTAAGAACTGGCCTATGCCAAGGTTAAATTGTCACTGTAAACCTGAAAGTTATTCTTCCCCCCTAAGAACTTGCTAATCTGCAAAACGTAGTTGTGTTTTGTGCAGAACATAGCAAGATTTGAAACTGCAGAATTTAGAAGCAAACCAATCTGAATTTCTTTTTTTTAATGTGTGACTATTATTCTAGCTTTTATTTCACTTTATTCTACCTAGGAAGCCCAAAAGCTTTGAAATAAGATACTTGGAAAGGCTTTTTTAATTAAAAATAAGGAATATGTTCTCGTGTTCTTGATAAGCAGTTTACTGATGCAAGTTGCAGGTATGTCCCATCTTGGGAACAGGACAAAGAATGATCTCATAGCCAAGTCACATTTTCCCATCCTCCTAGAATAGCATTCTCAGTATGCAGATATATATGAACAGTGCCATAACCAAACTGTGATAAATAAATACATGTTTTCCATTTTTTGGGGGCGTGGAAATGCCACTATAGAAGTTTGGAAAATGCTGTCCTATAATGTATTAAAGCTGACTTAACATGGTGAAGCAGTCTAACCACATAAAGGCCTGTTCTGTTGTAATCAGTGTGGATGCAGGGGCAGACAGCAACTTAAGCTCAGTGGCTGTACTTCAGTCACTGAAGACAAGACTTGTGAACCAGCTTCTCAGCCATCCTAGGAACAGAAGGACAGTATCAGAAGAAAATGTTGACACAAAGCATGACCACACCCTCTTGCAAGGCAATTATAGGCAATGGCAGAGATGCACATGGTAACTTTAAATATGTGTACGTGCACTGCAAGGACAGGACCCATGCATGATTTGGCTGAAAGAGCAAGCCATAATGGTCACTGAAATCCAGAGGGCTAAAGACCACTGTTAGAAACCACTTCAAATGAGGGCCACGATCAAATGTTTCCTTAGTATACATAACGTGGCCTTACATCCAATGTTAAGATCCTGGAGCTACTAGGTTGGAGGAAGACACCCTCCCTCCTTGCGCCTCCTCGAGCAAAGATGGCAGTGGGTGGGGCGGAGGGAGGGTGGCACTCACCTGGGCGCAGGCTCGATGAGGGTGGTGGTGTCCAGGTAGTGGATCTTGTAGAACTCCAGCAGGGCAGGCAGATGCTCAAACTCCTGGTCGCCGATCTTAAAGCGGCGGTTGGGCAAGGAGTTAATGATATAGTGGGAAACCCGGGAGTTCTCGGACACCGAGAGCACGTAGNCCGCCTCTCAGGCCTGCGGCGGGCCCGGCTGGGCGGGTGGCGATGAGCAGCGGCGGCCGACAAGGACAGGCGGCCCGGGAAGTGGCGAGGGTAGCCTGCTACGGTGCCTCAGCGCCGGAGCCGGACAGGGAGGGTGGGGGGGGCGGGGGAGGCAGAAGCGCCGGGCTCCCGTTTTCTCCTATGGGTTCCCTCCCCTCTCAGAGCCGAGCACCAAAATGGCGGCGGCGCCGGGCGGTAGGAGCTCTCCGGAGACACCGCCCCGCGCATGCGTGCGGCCGCGCGCCCCGGGGAGGGCCGGGCGCGGGGAGGGCGGGCAGAGGCCGTGCCCGCCTCAGCCGGAGGGAGGCGGCGGGCCGGGTCGGCGCCTGAGGGGAGCGCCCTCTCCTTCCCCGGTCCCGTCGGGCCATCCAGACCTTCCCCGGCGGGTAGGGCTGTCCCGGCTGGNATCAAAACCTTGAAAATAAAGTGGAACTATAAAATGTTCATAAAACGTTTCATGCAAAATTCCTAACAAATACCAAGTAAGCAAGTGGAATCGGCTAAGTTTTCAAGTGTTTTGAGACAGCCAAGTCAGTCTAAGAACAAGTTTTTTACATCCAGAAAGGCAGCACAGCATCCAGGTTAAGGAGAATGGAGATAAGCACAAAGATTGCTTCAGTGTAGAATTTTTCTCTCCCAACTGCCTATAAGTTTAAGCATGCACATAACACTGGGCACCTCCATTTAGGCGTTCCTGCAATGGTGAAAGTGATTTTTTTCTTTTTTTACCTACCCATCTCTCTAGCCACAGCACAATCACTACACAAAAGACTTCTCAATAACTTTAGAGTTCTTGAAGCTAGTGCTTTCTGTCATATCCCTCCCATCACCTGACAGCTTTGCAGAAAGACTTTTTGACCAGTTGAGTTTTTCAACTTGACAAGCTATTGTCAACCTTTGACAAGTTACTGACTGTCATTAAGAACTGGCCTATGCCAAGGTTAAATTGTCACTGTAAACCTGAAAGTTATTCTTCCCCCCTAAGAACTTGCTAATCTGCAAAACGTAGTTGTGTTTTGTGCAGAACATAGCAAGATTTGAAACTGTAGAATTTAGAAGCAAACCAATCTGAATTTCTTTTTTTTACTGTGTGACTATTATTCTAGCTTTTATTTCACTTTATTCTACCTAGGAAGCCCAAAAGCTTTGAAATAAGATACTTGGAAAGGCTTTTTTAATTAAAAATAAGGAATATGTTCTCGTGTTCTTGATAAGCAGTTTACTGATGCAAGTTGCAGGTATGTCCCATCTTGGGAACAGGACAAAGAATGATCTCATAGCCAAGTCACATTTTCCCATCCTCCTAGAATAGCATTCTCAGTATGCAGATATATATGAACAGTGCCATAACCAAACTGTGATAAATAAATACATGTTTTCCATTTTTTGGGGGCGTGGAAATGCCACTATAGAAGTTTGGAAAATGCTGTCCTATAATGTATTAAAGCTGACTTAACATGGTGAAGCAGTCTAACCACATAAAGGCCTGTTCTGTTGTAATCAGTGTGGATGCAGGGGCAGACAGCAACTTAAGCTCAGTGGCTGTACTTCAGTCACTGAAGACAAGACTTGTGAACCAGCTTCTCAGCCATCCTAGGAACAGAAGGACAGTATCAGAAGAAAATGTTGACACAAAGCATGACCACACCCTCTTGCAAGGCAATTATAGGCAATGGCAGAGATGCACATGGTAACTTTAAATATGTGTACGTGCACTGCAAGGACAGGACCCATGCATGATTTGGCTGAAAGAGCAAGCCATAATGGTCACTGAAATCCAGAGGGCTAAAGACCACTGTTAGAAACCACTTCAAATGAGGGCCACGATCAAATGTTTCCTTAGTATACATAACGTGGCCTTACATCCAATGTTAAGATCCTGGAGCTACTAGGTTGGAGGAAGACACCCTCCCTCCTTGCGCCTCCTCGAGCAAAGATGGCAGTGGGTGGGGCGGAGGGAGGGTGGCACTCACCTGGGCGCAGGCTCGATGAGGGTGGTGGTGTCCAGGTAGTGGATCTTGTAGAACTCCAGCAGGGCAGGCAGATGCTCAAACTCCTGGTCGCCGATCTTAAAGCGGCGGTTGGGCAAGGAGTTAATGATATAGTGGGAAACCCGGGAGTTCTCGGACACCGAGAGCACGTAGTCCCCCGGGCAGGTGGACGAGTCCCGCACCAGGAACATGCCATGCCGCTGCCCTTGCAACCGCGTCTGCGCCTCCGCCCGCGACACCGGGCCCACGTACCAGCTGGAGCGGTCCGAAGAATCGAAACGAGCGGCGGAGGACATGGCTCCGGGCGGGGAAGGGGAAGGGAGAGGGGGAAGGAAGGTGAAGAGCCCGAAGGCCCTAGGCGGAGGAAGGGACCCGGAGAAGGGAAGGCCTGGGCAAGGAGGCCTGGGAGGCGGAGCGGGCTGGGGGCTAGGAGGAAGCGGCTAGCGCTCAGCCCAGCGGATAGGAAGCCCAGGGAAAGGGAAATAAGGGTAAAGGAAGCTCCGTGCCTCTGGAAGCGGAGGACCGAGGAGCGGCTGGGGTGGGGCTGGCCAGACGCGGCGGTCGGGGCCCCCGAGTCTCCCTCAGCGGCGGGGTGTGCAGGGCATCCTTCCCGCCTCTCAGGCCTGCGGCGGGCCCGGCTGGGCGGGTGGCGATGAGCAGCGGCGGCCGACAAGGACAGGCGGCCCGGGAAGTNGGGGGGTGAGACCCCTGCGCCTTCTGCAGCCCCTCAGGGAGCAGGGTCGTGCTCCTCACGCACCGCCTCCCTGGTGTGCTACAGGCGCGCTTTACCACAGGTCCCACCAGCAAAAAAATTCGCCCAGACCTTGGGCTGAAGGCGTCAGAGGGTGACCCGCCAACATACCTCCTCCATCTTCTCCCCATCCCTGTCTCAGCCGGTCCTCCCTCCTGGGGTTTGCCCTGGTGCCCTGAGGCACACTCTGCTTCCCCCCAGGGTCCCTCCTGCCCTGCCTCGGCCTTCCTTGGGCCTCCCTCCCCTCTCCACAGGTCCTAGCTCAGTGGGATGCCCCGCAGTCAGGCACCCTGGTTTGGAGGCACAGGTCAAAAAACCCTGAGGTTTCTTTGTTTTGTTAGTTGATTATTTTTTTTAAGGAGCAAAATGGACCACTGCCATAATCTCCTCTGATCTCAAGGTAACTTCCTATGTGCTCTAAGAGACCGTTTCCTGTCTCATTTAGCCCTGTTCCCAGATGAGGGGGGTCAAGGCCCTGTCTGTCAGGGCACAGGCGGGAGGGAAGATGGGGTTGCAGCGGCTGAAGAGGAAGGAAGCCCCGGAAAGGCCTCAGCAGGCCTCAGGGGCTGGGCGAGCGCTTGGCGGGTGGTGCAGCAGGAGCGGTTTGAATTTTAGAGGGAGGTTGGCACAGGGCGACCTCAGCGTGGGCCTTTGCGTGGTCTGACTCACGTCTGGGAGGGCTGGTGGTGGCAGTCAGTGTGTCCGCCTGCAGTAGGCAAGGGTGCGACAAAACTGCAGTCATTCCCCAGGTGTACTAGAAACCTTTGCAAATAGTGTGATTTTTATCTCAGCCTCATGACTTTGTTTAATCTGTGCTTTTGGGTTTTATTTTTGCTTTGGGGCTGGAAATGTGAAATGAAGCAGCACTTGAAAACAAAAAAACATTTAAAATGGAGAAATAGATTTAACATGACTGTCTTGAAGTGCCTAACTGGACTTTTGTGCAGTCTTATTCCAACTTTGCTCTTTCTTTCATGCTCTGCCTTTTCTGAAAGCTCAGTCACAACATGGTCATTTTTTTTCTCTTTGTTCTTCTTCCTACATTGGCAGCTAGTTCCAGCTGAGGTGTTTGGATTGGAACATATGGGCTGTGTCTCTGTAGAAATTTAGCAGAGTTCAAAAATGGAAGACTCATCCAGTGTCATCTTACATTTAGACAAAAGCATCCAGGAAAGTTTTATAACATCACTAACACGAAAGGATCTTAAGGTAGGTCCTGAATACATGTACAGGTATCACTTTACCAGCTGCAGAAGTACAGCCATCTCCTGGGTGGAAAACAACAGCTGTTTAACCATGTACAGCAATACTAGCAAAACAGTAGACCCAGAAATGAATAATACCATGTGAAAATTCACATCCATACAAAAATATTTCATCCATTGCTAGGGAAGCTTACATAGTAGCTATACTGTTAGTAGCTATACCATTTCTACTGCTTTAAGTGCTTGCATTTGTCAATGAGAGTCAGTTTTAAACACAGGTAGATAGGCTACAATAGATTATGAAGGTTACAATGTTTTCTTCTGTAATTTGAACAGATTTGGATGGCTTTCTGTTTGGTCATGGCCAAACTATAGATTAAAAGATAGTACCTGGACTTACAATAACTGGCTAAATAATGTTTAAAAGTAATCACAAAAGCCACATGTTAGCAAAATTAGTACCACATAGTATATTAAAAGGAAATAAAAATTCCTGTTGCTGCATTTTATTGAATTAGAACTTTTGGTATAATAAAAAAAATGTAGTAGGTCAAATACATAGTGATTTTGCTTCCATTTCATATGGATAGTACTAACATCTAAAAAGAGCTGAAACATGTCAGGAATAAGGAGTATTTAATTATGAAGCAGTTTTTGTGCAGTACTGCATGGGGTTGGACTGATGCTGGAAAACCAGCACACCCATTTTCCCATCCAGAGAGGATTCTATGGCATGGGGAGGCTTTCAGTTTGTAACTGGCACAATTAGCTGTTCTGAACTGGTATTCATGCAGGCTATGTGCATCCTTCAGGTAATTCCCCCCTCAGCTTCAATTACTGGTTGAACTAGGCCAGATCTTCTAGGTAAAAGATCCCACCTTCTTCTTACATACGAGAAAAAGATGACTTATTCAAGATGATTAATGTTATCTGATAAGAGTGGGCTTCAACTTCTAGACTAGGTAATCATCTCAGGTGTATTACATCCCTATAACTACACTTGGTTTAGGAAGAATGGAGACATAAGTGGTACCACTTCACCTTTTTTATTACATATAAACACATTTATGTTCTTTGTCTTACCTGTTGGCAGCTTCCACCCTCAGAGCATGGCCAAATACTTGTAGCACAACTGAGGAGGTGGGGAGCTCTTAAAGTGCATCAGCTGCTGATGAAATAAAAACTCAGTTGGCAGAATATTCCCTTGAGAAGATCCCATCTCTCTTTCTCCATGCCCAGCTGCTCCTTCTTCTTTTTGCCAGAAGCTTCTGACCCCATCAGTTGGGCTAAACGCCAAAGAAATTGTACATGTGTCTGGTTTCTCAGTAAGGAGAAGTACGTTTCTGTCAAGGGTATAGAATGAGAATCCTTATTTGTTTCAAATCAAGTACTGGGTATGCTTCCAATGCAAAATTAATGACCCTAATTTAAACCATGAGGAAATGGGAAAGGATATGTTGGATTTGGAGGTAGACAGATGGAGAAGAAATACAGTAGTGAAAGCAGTTATGAAACAAAAACTGAAGCAATTACAATCACTTCTCCAAAAGTGGAAGCCTGAAATACTTCAGGATACAAGTCCACTAATTACAAGGCTAGCAAATATGCCTATACAGCTTTACCTTTGTGTTGGCAGGAAATAGGAAAATAGATCATCAAGTAACCTAGTTATCATTCTTCTGGACTTCCTAACGTATCAGCAATTTAAGTGTTGGTATTTTGATCACTCAGTTATGGAAGAGTTGTTTGGCTATTCGCTTAGAGACCAGAAATAACTTAAAGCTTTCTTAGTTCATTGTCCATCTGTCCACAGTGTCTTGTACTGTCTCTGGGGAATTGCTGTAAAAAATGAATGCTTTTTACCGTAAGATACAAAATACAAGATACTGGAAGACTGACGTGTTTAGGAGATCAGATAATTTATAAATTAAAAAATATGGACTCAATCTAGAATCCCTCTGAGTACATGTTTTTCTTAAGATAACATGAAGTTTAAGTGGGTTCTTGAAGGCTAAGTTCCTGAAGCACCATTCTTGATAGGAAAACTGATCAATAATAATTATAGCTCTGTATATCAATCCGTAATCTCTCTGCAATTTCTTTATGTAGGTAACGGTAGTGAACAAGAACAAAGCTCTTTGTATCTGCTGAGTTAGATGAAATGGCCAATTGTAAAGCAAAGCAATTTTATTATTGTGTAGCCTATGTGTTAGCTTGAAAAGGTACACATAGGACTAAACCAGCTACTGCTAAATGGTTAAGATGGTTTGAGCTAATCTAAACTAACCTCTGTGGGTTTTTACCTAAACAAAACACATGCAAGTAAGGTAGTGCATACCATAAACAGTCACAATATGCTCAGATGAAAAGAAATATTGGGAGTGAAAGCAACAGAAGTTTTGTTTCTATCAAAGAAAAAAACATAATACCCTTGGGTTTAGTTCATGTAACTTATGGGTATTATACCGGTAACAAAAAAAAAAAAAAAAAAGCAGCACTTCTCTCTAAGGTAGATGATCTGCTTTAAGGGCGAGTAATTTCCTTGTAACTGCATTCTAAGCCTTAGATTTATTTTCTTTGCACAGCATCCAACTGCAACATGTAATAAATAATGCAATCACAACATTGCTTATATTGATAAATGGAAAAACAGATCACCTGATTTATCTAAAAATCAGTATTCAAACACAGAAGGAGTGATAGAGTAGAAGCTGGAAAAAAACCCCCATGAGTTTTCTCAAGATGTTTCTTCAGCTTAATGACTTGTGAACGTCTTACATTCTCCTACATAATCTAAGAATTAGCCTATCATCAGCTTCGTTATTTGTAATTGTAAGTAATACCCTCTAGTGGTATACATAGGAAAAAGAAGCCAAAGAATTATTACTTCTTTTTTATCATTAAAGAGGCTAAATAACATTTTCACTTGTATAATGTAGGGTATCACTGTTTTGTTGAGAAGTGCTAGTTAAAATGGATAATGCACTGCAAGCGTTAGACTTGTGTTAGATTTCTGAGTTCAGTTAGAACAACTGGGTCTAGCATGTGACTTGGGCCAGTAGAAGTCTTGAATTGCTTGTTGTTTGCAGACAAACCAAATTACCACTGCAACATTTGCGGTCTGGAAGGAGTGCTTCTAGGGATGTACAGGTCAGAGAGGTCTGTCCTTACATCTGAGGGCTACGTTTAATTTCTACCCATTAAAAGTAACTTTGTAGGCAAAATAGGAATACTTCTCAGTCTTTAATATTGCAGTGTAATAAAGTCTGTATTTCCAGACTCCATGTGCACTTCAGAGTTTATTATAAAAAAATGTTTTCTGAAGAAGCTCATATACAGGGTTTCCTGCAGTTACCAGGTCTTTCGTTTTATTTGCCAATTGGCAAATGTTCAGAGACTGAGGTGAAAACTGACAGTGCTGGAGAAAAAAAATGCCCCTTCTTGCCAAGAAAAAGCTGTTGAGCTTATTAAAAGAAATGTGCAAATACTCTTGCATCTTTTCCAGGAACCCAGTCTACTAACATAGAGTCATCTAGGTCCATTTTGAAATAATCTTTGCTTCCATAAACAAAATATCCCTAAGTAATGGTAATATCCAGGAACTTCTTCCATTTCTCTAAAGTCAACGTGCACGGTATTTTTCATGATGGGATGATACTTGACTAGTAGTGTATCATTCTGATTGTCACTTTGGTTTTGCCCTTCTCCTGCAACCCCATTATTGCTACAAGCTTTAAAAGTAGTTTGTCATGATTTTCTGGTGGCACTTCTTACTTCCTGCCCTTCTAAGAGGAAGGATCACACACTATTCAGGTATCCCACTGGTTCAGACTTTAAATCAGCTTCTAAACTAATGTTAAGCAAGATGATAGGCAGAAGCCAATTATTTTAAGGCCTCATGAAGAAAGGATTTACTGTACCTTATCTTTCTGAGCTATAGTAATTCTGTATTATGTTCCTGGCATTAGTTCAGCTACTGCAGGGTCCTGGACCAGTGTAATTTTCAATACCTCTACTTATCTGCTTATTGCTTTTTTTCTTACGCGGTGGCAAGCCAATCTCCTCTCTTTATCTTCTTCTAAAGCATATAATAATGGAATAAAAAAAAATGCCCATCTCCTAGGCTGGTGTAACTTGACTGATATTAATGTAGCGCTACAGGATCTAATTAAACTCATTAACTTTCAGAATTCACATCATGGTTAATAAAACTGAGACAGTAGTTAAAAAGAAAAAAGTTCTGACAAAGATTTATTGATTTATGCTTGTGAACAAATGTGTCTCACAGTTGAACGATGAGATTGCCATACTCTGTACAGAGAGTTTTTTCTAGAAATCTTTCCACTGTGTTGACAGAACTTGCAGTATAGAAGTTCAGGAGTGGGTGTCTGTCACAGACTCCAACCCAGTTACAAAGATGGCTGCATGCCCAGATGAGATGAAGGTTCAGACTTTCTTGCTACTGTTCCTGTTTCTGTATGTTCAATCTTGCTGAAAAACCAATCAAGCTGTCTGACACCTGGCACAGGAGGAAGACACTAAGTGTCACCTTCCTGTGTTAAGCTGGCTAGGAAGTTTTATTACCAAAAAGAAAAGGAAAAAAAATCATCTCAAAAAGCTCTTTCACGCTAAAAGCTGGAAGGGAAGAAGCTAGTCAAGCAGAGCCTTCTGTGCCTTTTTTCCTGTCCATGCTGAAGGTTGAGAAAAGTCTCCTTCAAAGCAAAAGAACCTGTATACTTTAACTGGGATAAAATGGCAGTTCTGTGGTTACTTTAAAAACGCTGCTTTCTGGCAGGTGTGCAGATATTGACTGTAAGTGGCATTTTGTGCAGAACGCTTGCAGATGGGCAGATATTGACTGTGAATGGCATTTTGTGCAGAACACTTATTTTTCAAACCTTTAAATACTGATTTACGTATATAAGAAAGACATATAAAATATCTAAGTATTTTCTTGAAGCCTTCATTTCCTCATCCACTGGCAAAAAATAAATATTAAAGTTCTCTAATCTTCACTTGAATTGTCAAATTCCTCCCAGTCTGATACGCTCATAACTTCCGATGGAAAGTCAAGGTGATACTTCACACGGTCTGCATGCCATTCTGAGAACCATTTCTCTGTTTCCATTAAAATAGCCCTGGGCAAAGTGAGTACGCAGGCAGCCATCCCAGAAATATCATCCTCCAGCTGGGGTCCTTCCTCCCAACAGTCTCTTTCTGCATCGTAAATGTGGACATAGTCCATGCGGATTCCTCTGTTGTGGGATCTGCCTCCCAGGACGTAGATCCTGTTATCTAAGACCGCAATACCTGGCTCTCCATGTCCTGCAGGAAGCGGACATACATTTGTCCACTGATCAGTGCTTGGCCTATAGCAGGCAACCTGTAAAAAAAAAAAAAAAA
>VXBO01012662.1:164962-180263 GCA_013400135.1 Rhinoptilus africanus
AAGATTAGCAAAAATTGAACTTGTATCTTAGTGACAGAGCCTGGCCATATGGCAAACTGTTTAGGAAGCCATGCAATATCATCACTCTTTTGACAGGGTGTTGATAATGGAGAGAGCATATCACTATGTAGTAGAAGTACAGTACTCAGCAGAAAACTGTGCGTAGTGCCATATAGCTTTGAATCACAACTTCTGACCCAGCTGCTGGAATAACAGCTGTATGTCATTCAAAAAATGTATACAAAAGTGAAAGAGATGGGGAAACATGCTAGTGTAAGATCAGACCTAATGCATCTGTTTGCATTAGGAAAGAATGTGCTGGAACTTACAAATGTGACAAATCTGCTAAGCTGTCTCTGCACCATAAACATATGGGAAGTTTTAGATTTCATTGGGTACCTACTTGCATAACTGCTTTTATTTGTAAGCACCTTTTTATCATTCAGATACACTTTTAAATTAAATTTAATTCTGACATCTTCATTTGCTTTACAAGAGCAGTTACTTTTTGTGTTTTCATGTCTCTAGCAGTTCTAGAAGCTGGAATATGACTCAAGAGAATTCTCTCCAGCCATCACTTATGATCAGGTACTGTATAATTAATTGCATTATACAATTGCCATCCAACTTATCTTTAACCACTGTCCTGCAATTAAACATTGTTAAGTCAAAAGCCCTCGACTTACAAAAAAATGCACGTGAGAAGACAGTGCAAAATGAATTTATTTGATGTGCTACTTACGGGGTATGTGCATCCCAATGAATGTTATCCTTCAAAGATGTTTTAAAATCGGTAGGAATTTCAAGTGCTAGAGCTTTAAATGCTTTGTGAGTTAGACAATGCGTTCATTCAAGACAGACAACAGAAAATAAATCTTTGCAAATTCTGCAATTGAGTGGGGGAGAGCTGGTGCAGTAGCTGTTGCTGGGCAGAGTTTTATTTGCATACTTAGTAGGAGACAGACATTATGTCAGAGTGCAAGCATCCATAAGAAAGAGACTCTTCCAAGAAAGACACAGGTACGACATGGTCTCACCTGATGAACATCCCTTCTGTAGCCAGAATCATTGTTGCTTCCTCCAATTACATAGAGCTTTCCTAGCAGTGCAGCCATCCCGTGCCAAGCACGTCTCACTGGACCATCTGCTAAAACATCCCAGCGGTCAGTCTTTGGGTCATAACATTGTAGCTCCTTCAAATAGTCTTCTCCTCGCCTCCCACAAGTAATATACATCTTCCCATCCAGTGCTGCTCCAGCATGTGCGTATACCTGTATTACCACAAGAAAGCAAGAGGTTGAGGTCTGGATTTATGTACTTCTCCCATTTTCAAAGTATGGAATAGACACTAAGGGAGTGATATTCTTCATGAGTTACGCAGATATCAACATCTGGAAGGATTTTCTTATAGACAATTCCTTTCTAGGTGATTATGCTGTAAGTGTGAATTTCTGAATGAAATATACTAGAATTTTTAAAACTTCCAGAACTGCCATTGGTTCTCATTCTTTTTTGTTCCCTCATTAGAAGATCATTCATACTATTACTTTTCTCCCTAGTCTACTTGGAAGCCTTTCTGTTGGAGATTATTCTTATGCAAGCAGAGTTATCAAGAAGGCAAGATTTCCTACTTAGAAATCAATTGGATCTTAAGGCTTTTTATATTCTCAGCATTGACACACATTTATTATTTGTGACCTCGTGCAGGCTGTTTATCCTTTGCATCCCTTTTGTAAAGGGGCAGCAATATTTGTATTTTAAACATGTCTTTAGATTCTCAATTGAGAGGCATTATGAAATCACAAATACTATTTTGTGCTCGTCACTTGGCTGAAAGCTTTTAAAAAATGTAGTAGAAATCACTATAGTTTCTTGAAAGAAAACTCAGGGGTTTAGTTTTCTTGCCAAACCAAGATTCATCAAGCAGTTGTATGTATTTATCTTACTCCTTTGCAACACTTTTAACTTGAAAATTGAAATTCTTGCCTTTTTTAACAGTATTAGAACAAACTTTTCCACTTATAACCCCAGTCCCCATGTCACTACACCTTTTCCTGGTTCCTGGGGTCGCAACTGCTGTTTTAGAAGGGATAAATGGTACTGATGACAAAAGATAGCTATTACTCACATATTTCAAATGAGTAATGGTCTTACATTAGCTGACTGAGACGTGATTCTGCATCACATCAGCTACTGTCACCGGAACTTGTTACCCAATCTCAGTTCTGCGTGCAGGAACTAAGTAGTCTGTAGAAACTGATGTACCTTCTTACTGAGCCATTATCTCTTCTATTCATGAGTAAAGCATGTTGTCAGGACTGTAAATGAGAAGCTTGTACTACTGTGGCTCATAGTTTACCTGCCTAGGAGAAATGGGAACTTCCCGTTCCCAGGGGTTTTGCTCAATTTTAAATGGTTTTAAGGATTAACATGATAAAGGTGCAGCAGAAAACAACAAGAAAACAGCGAAAAATAAGCATTTAACCTCAAAATGGAATTTACATATATAATTATTATTCTCCTTTCTTGATATTCATTTATCCCATATACAGAGGCCACTTTTTCCCATCTGAATATCAGCAAATTAAAAGCTACACATGAGAAAAGCATCTAAAAAGATGAAACAGAAATTGGGGAACTGTAGTAGTGTGTGTGGCTAATGCACTCCTTACCTCCTTCTTCAGAGGTGTCACATATTCCCAAGTGTTGCTTTTAGGGTCATACCTCTCCACTTCCCTCAGGTCTTCATGATAATCTCGGCCTGCCACGGCATATATATAGTTGTCCACAACACAAACACTGAGGTCAGCATGCTCTTGCTGTAGAGACTGGATCTGGAACCATTTGTTGTGTCGCGGGTCATACCTTGTAAAAGAATGGGATCAAAGAAAGTTATTCGTACGGCCACAGAATCATTGCAGGAATACCAGACAGCACCACAGATGTGGGTTACTGTACTGTCTTTGGCTGAAATTGAGCTCAGCTGTAAGTGGAGTGAAATTTGGCCTTGTCAGCATTTTATTATTAGCAAAGTTGTTTTATTCTATTTTTAGAAGATGTATTTTAGCTGATATAATCATGCTATAAAAGCCTAGGTTTTCCATTATCTTACACACTGCTGTCAGGTTATACATCAAAATCTCTGCTTGCACAAAGCCACTCTATGAAGTAAAAGAGTTTAAAAATAGCATGTCTAGATCTTCAAGGGGCCAAGAAGGGCATAAATATGTGGTGGGTTCTTTGATTATTTTCCCCAAATATCTGCTGCTCAAAACAAACCTCATTATTAATGTTCAGGTCAAAATATCTATCTGGTCTGGAAATTTTAGTTACAGAGAAAACTGGTTGTGAAGTGAAACTATGCATGACAAAATAAGGGCAACTCAGCTAAAACTAGTAAAAACAACCACAATATAAAGACAAAAGGGTTTATATCTGTTTTTGCAGTGTAATGGGTATTAAGATCTAAAATTGATCCTTCCTACTGCTCTTTTCCCTGGCACAGAAGCATATAAGGGGACCCTGGAATACTGCTATTGTGCACACAAATTCTTGATAATCAACCAATAAAAAGCATTTTATTTAACAATCTTTTTTGTCAGCTAAATCCCTTTGTATTGGGACCAAAACTACACACAGACGACTTCTTGAAAATCCTAGCTTAAGAGCATCTAGAAAATCTATGGTTCTAGGGAATCCTACTCCATTATTACTTCCCACGCCTTTAATACTTGCCCCCTCCAACAAGGCAGAAAGGTAGCACAGGTAATACTCTTGAATGAGTAGCTGTTTCTACCCTGTCAGGCTTGGCTTTGCCCTGTAAGCACTGCTAGAAGCTTCGTCTTACTATTAGGCTCGTTTCTTTATTTCTTGTTTTCTTTCAGTGAGGCCCCTGCTCAGTTCCTAATCTTTTGGCTGGCAAGCATGCAGACTGCGCTACTGGCTTACTGACTCAGAAATGGGCAACAGGGTGGTAATAAAAATAATAGCAGGATTATCCTTATCTTACCTCCAACACCTTGACTCTGCTCGAAAACCACTTACATTGTTGTCTCCACCAATTAAATACACAAAATTATTGAGAACAGCGATCCCCTGGTTGGACATTCTGGGGGCTAGTGCAGCTGTAAAATGCCTCCATTCTCCCAACAAGGGGTTCAGATACTTGGCTTGATCACTGAGGACAATGGATGGAGTAGAATGCATCCCTCCAAATCCCACTACACACTGGAACTCTGATCTCAGCTGTGTCTGGGAGCTCTGAAGCATTGGCTGAAGACATTCATTCTTGTGGTACATTAATGCATCTGCAACTGTATCTTTTAAAGGACATGGATTTAATTTGTCATGAAGCCGTTGCAGGATCTGGGGTTCCATCAGAGGAAAACGAACTGTCTCAAGTAGCTTAAGGGGCTCCATCAGGGAGACCTGATCTGTCTCCAGTTGCTCTGGAGAATAATGATAAAAAAGTGCCCCTTCGTAAACTTCAAACTCATAGTTAACCTCCAAACGGTTGCTGCTGAGAAGGGAGTAGACCTTCTGCAAGGGTAGCTGTCGGTACACTTGTGTCCTTGAGAAAGCTGCAAAGTTCTTCAAAATGTAGGAGTCCAGTTGATCACTCAAATGTCTCAAGTCATAATGGTCAGCTAGTCTGTACACATCGAGGATGTTCTCTTCATCTACCCAGGACATGAGAAAATCACAACAGAACTTAATGACTTCTGGAATCTGCAAGAGAGAGATATTTTTCATTTCCGACACCACTTGCCTCACACTCAGGAGACAGGTGACAGAAGCCTGTGATGACTGTAAGAAAGTTGTCCACAAGATGACTGCTCTCCTGACAGTTTGATCACTGTGTTCACTGGCGCCCAATTCACCTTTCTCCAGAGAAAAAGAACAACTCAACATGGGTATGTAGATGAATATAATATAGATTTTCTAGCCACATTATACTGCAAGCCCATGAGTTTGGCTTCAGGTGCCGTGGCAATGTGTCTTCCAAGACACATGGGACACCGAGCAGCCAGGCTGCCTGCTTTGCCAGCACAGCACCAAGCTGTAGGCTGCCCGGGAGGCAGTCATGTAAACGGAAGGCATGAAGGACATGGTGAAAGCCAGGTTTTTACAGCCACTCCATAATTGTTCTTTCACATCGCTACAGACATGCTATATCAAAGACTATATCTCTAATAAATATATCTATCACTCAAGAGCACAGGAAGCCATTTGAAAGGAAAATTAATATTTACTGTTGTCTTCTGAATATGATGTGAAGTTGTATCTGGCAGGAGGGACTACTGGCAACTAAATAACTGCTGTCCAAAAGCCCCTCTGCTAATAAAGTGGTGCTAAGTGTGTAGAAACAAACCAACGCAAGCACCCAGAAAGTTTAAGATTTAGAACCAAAGCCTTGTGCAGCAATTAGCTGCAGGGCAAATTTGAGGGAAAAACCCTTGTCTTAAAGGCACATGAACTCTGCACTTAGTGCAGAAACCACAGTGTTAGGATGTCCTGTAGTGACAGGGTCAGGGGAGGTTATGTACCTGTGGACTCCATCTAGGGAAGTTCTTGGCAGGCTTGAGCAGCCCAGCAATTTCTGAGCAGCAAGCCCTGTCCATTACCATAGGCCAGAGGTATTCTATTCTAGGGAAGCTGTCATAAGCAGATCACTGTAAATGAGTGCTGTATAAAACAGTCCTCTAGCTGAAATGGTAAATTTTTATAAGTAATAAAAGCATTGGCACAAATGATTTATGCATGCACTCATTCATTGTTCCTACCCTTCCACAGTTAGTTACAGTGGATACAGCATCCCAAAGAAATTCTTCTCATCTGGCCCATGCTCTTTTTCAACCCCTAACCCTCCACCTAACCAGATATCCGTATCTTCTCTTTCTTTCATTGTTGCTTTTGCTTCTTTTTTGTCACATCTCCCAGTACCTCACCTGAAGCTGACAGGCTGCGGCTAAGGTTTCCTGTACACTGTTCACACTGAGTTCCAGCTCAGAAGTGTAAATGAAGTTCAAGATTTTACACATTGCATTGTAGGAGATGCCATGAATATGTACTTCTTCTTGTTCCATCTCTCTCAGTCCTCCTGCAAACATTCCTCTGTAAAAAAGACAATGGTACATGCTGTGGCAGATTTGCATTGAAGCTATATTCAGTTTGCTTATCTTATGTTGTCCTGAGAACATAAAAATTATTCAGAAAGTTAAAATCCTAGCCAGACACTTTTATGGGATTACCTCTTCTTTAAACCAAGGATAGAAAGAGTACAGGCCTTTAGAACCTAAGAAAAAAGCACTCTTCATTGTGCAGGAAAACAGTAGGGGCCATCTGAAAGGTATGATTCACGACTGAAGGACTTAAATACAGACCCAGTACGTATGCATAGTCAATGGGCAGAGGCAGATACTCCGGGTGTGGGGGAAGAGGAAAAACAGAGGAACTTGGGACTGTAGGAATTTTTTCTAAGCTAGAGCAGTTCTTCCTCCAGTTAGAAATTTGGCTTGATTGCCTTGGGATTTGTTTGTTTGCTCTATGAAAATAAAGTCAGTTCAAGAAACTGCTAGTCAAATTGACCAGGGAGTGCCTGATTTAATGGACAGTGAGTCACACTATAGGCATGTAACAGAGGAGTGACCCACTTCCAGCGTCTTTTTGCGTATTATGAAATGATCACCACAATGGACAGAGTCTTACAATGCTAAGGATATGTTAAAAGCCACCCAGAGTGCATTTCTGCAGAAGACACCTGTTCAGATAGTCTCGTTTCTTTATGTACCACCAAGTACCACAGGCAGTGAATTTAGTGGAGGTAAGCTCAGTGCGCAGGAACAAGAGCTTTATTTCTGTAGAGACATAACGATGAATAAAGCCATACTTAGTATTTTAAAACACATTCAGCTCCATCTTATGGGTCTAATTTTACATCCAGAAGCAGTGTGCCAAGACAGAAGATTTGGATGATCTGGGTAACATTCAGACACATACTTGTTACTGCTGTACTGAAGTGTACCTGAAATAGTCACAGGATGCAGCTAGAAGTATGCGATGAGCCTCAATAGGTTTCTCTTCCACTACCAGAACTACATCGAAGAGGATGCTGCTGTCTCGGAGAGATACCAAGCCACTGAGCAAGGCCTGAGAGTGCTCTGCACTGCGGTATGTGTTGCTGGTGCGCTGCTGAAGGGAGGGCTCGAGTTGAGCTTTGTGTGGCTGACTCAGCTCCTGATCCTCCGCCATCCCAGGCAGAAATGCTCAGCCACCAGCTGTAGCAGAATGAAATCTGTGAGACAACAGAATCAGCAAAGGTTTGTACCTTTTGCTTTATGAATGGTCCTCTGACCCCTGCCTGTCACAGTTAATAAATCAAACCAACTCTTCTGTCAATGGAGAGACAGTTCCACCCTGAAAAAGTTATTCTGAATGATGATACTGGAAATACACAGGTGTGTATCAGCAACCAAACTGGCAGAACATGGTTTCTCAAGCAAGTATTCTGACTCTTGGGTTTTCAGTCTAAAAGTCAGAGTATGTAGCACATAGGGATATTTTATTTTCTTAGCAAGAGTTTCACTTCCCAACCCATTACCAGAACCTAGTTTCCCTGGCATATTTGCATAATCTATAACAAAGAACTAAACCGACATAATTTTTGCCAAATTCCAAGTTGCCTATATCCTTTGATAACTTTGCTGCAATATAAACTGCACCTTCACTCCTTCTCTTGATATTTTACCCCAGAATCTGAAAGCTCTCCTCTCTCCCTGTCTCATTTTTCATTTTCCTTATCTGAGCACATTTCCATTTATCATTCTATAAAATACTATATGAAACTATAGGCTTCAGAATGAATTTCTTTATTGTGATGACTTCAAGCTAACACACACAACTGCTTTTCGCTTCACCATGATTCCCTGCAGAGAGAGGGTATTTCCTCCAGTGTAGGCACTGTAGAGGGCTATCCTGTACCTTTTTTCTGGGGCTGCCATTGACACTGTAGGAAGGGCCCCTCTGGCACATGGGGAAACACCTGTAAAAAGCTATCTGGAAGTGACTGTGTTTCACGTCTATGGTTAAGCTCTCAAAATCTCCTGAGTCCTCTTCTACCATCCTGTAATTTACCCTTTCCATTGTCTTTGAAGAATGTCAGAAGTTGTAGCAGTTAGAGCTCACAGGCTCTACGCCGTTGTTGGAGCGCATTAAAAAAATCCACATTAGCAAAAGGAAATAACTTAGCTGGTATGGCTGCTTAAGACACAGTTATGCAGCCTGGGAAATAGCTTAGTGGCACAAGGAATAGTCACAAGGGGTTATCAGCAGTCAGAGAAGCAAAAGCAGAACAAACCCATCAAATCCAAACGAAGAATAAAGAAAAGGAACCATTGTATAATTGTGCCAGCCATAGACAGTAAATGCAGCACTGGAAATCTCTCAAAGTACTGCAAGGTATTCTGTGTATGGTCAGTGAAGAAGGAGCTATCTGGATATCACCAAGAAATATGAAAATGTTTATTGTTCTGCCTGAGGGAAGTTACCCTACACTGTTCAAAACAAAAGGAAGCTAGGTGACACTGCATGGCAAATGGGATGCAAAAAAACCCTGAAAAAGCATATTAATCGTTGTCTGTTCTTTGCCAGAAAAACCAAGACAACCAGCTCAGAAGAGGAGCTCTGATGAGACAGCCTTCTAGGGAGCACATTCAAGTCTATTATACAGAGGAAACTTTCCATCATCAGCTGAAGAGATGAGTAATGGATTATTTTTTGTGACAGCTAGATGCTTTCCTAGAAATAAGATGACAGCTTTTGAACCAGACAAAACATTACTGTATCATTTGATTTGCTCCTGGGGAATACTAAAAGTGATGCAAGGGAGATAATATATGAAGAAAGGCAAGTGAAGGATTGTTACTAGATGTTGATCAGAAATTTCACATTTCACTAGAAGGAAATAAACATACCAAAACCAAACTAGAGTGAGATATGGTCCAAATGAGGAACAGATTCAGATAAACCACATTAACCCAGTTAGTGTGGCTTAATGTGGTTAACACTCCGGAGTTAATGTGGTTAATGCCCTAAAAAAGGCTGCATCTTTTCAGCTATTTAAAGAGCTACATGAAAAGAAGTCTCTATGAAAATAAAATCATTGCATCAAAAAGCAGAAGTAAATGTAACAAATTAACTACTTTCTGAATTCAAAGACTTGTTGGGTAGGGGAAACAGTGTGACCTTTGAGACAGTCTTACAGCATGTCATATCATGTAGCCATTTGTGGAAGAGAGACTAGGGAGAAATAAGTGAGAAATATTAAACTACACAGGCCATTGAACGCGTGTAACAACTGTTAGCAAAGAACTGTATCGTAGGAGAAGCGGCTTCCTGAGAGAGATAGATAGATACATGCAGAGTAGAGCGGGGAACCTGTATAATAATGACAAGCCTTTATTTAAATCTACCTTTAATTAATATAACTGTAGACAGTTACTATTCAGAATACGTTCTGTATCCAAATAATCTTAAAAAGGAATAGAAAGGGGGTGAAGCTTTCAGCAAGTAAAGCCCCTAGAGGGATCTGATCTTACATCTGATGGTAACTGGAACCAGGAAGATCAAATAGTATTATGAAAGAGAGTAAATTAAATAAAAAAAATTTAGAAATAATTAGGGATTCTGAAGGCTGTATGAACATTAGTATCTACAGGACTTTCAGTGACAAATGTGGCTTTCTTGGAGATCTGTAGGGAGTTAATCTCGCTAGTTCTACCAGATATGGACTTGAATTATCCCACAACTGTTAGCAATAGCTGAACAAGCCAGCCCTTCTAGCAGACCTCTGGTAAGCCCAGTGTGGTCAAACAGATGCTGGGACTACAGCTGAACCATCCTCCACAGGTGATTTTTGGGTAGTCAACAGCTGAGCCAACAGGTATTTTGCTATGGTCTATTTTATGAATTTTGGCAGTCCCTACTTCTCAACTTCTGCTCCTGGATTGTATCTTGGCTATCATTAGCGGGCTGGACTTCCTCAGGGTGGTCACTCACGCACACGTGGTGGTCACACACGAGCTGTCTTGTGTGTTTGGAGCACAGAGACACTATGATACGGAAATTCACTACTCTCTATAGCTATCTATGACTATTTTGCCATCCAAATTTATCAGCTGCGGGTTGAATACCAACGTTGCTGTGGGAAAAGGGTAGAATACTACTGAGGAGGTACAGCGTACATGGTCTAAAACTTGGCAGCACTCATGAACTCTTTTTGTTTCTTAATTACGCTGTGTCTACTCTGAGAACCTATATCCTGTTGTGTGTATCTCCCTGTTCTCCTAATCAGGCTTCAAGGCTCGTAAATAAGTATGAAGGTCTATTATCATAGTTTTAACCAGTGGTAACACACTTCTTCAGAAAAATTCTCATTGCTGATTTTTATGAATTGTTGCCTACTTATAAAATTAAAGGTGAGCATTTATGATATTAATCTATGATGTCTAACTGGCATAGGTGATTAAGTCCTCTTTAAGCCAAAAGCTAAGGAAAGTCTCTTAACTTGTACCTAAGTAGTCTTAGGAGCTGGTAGACAAGACCTTTCAGACAAGGAAGGCTTGTTGGAGGTGGCCAGCAAGATTCACTTGGCTGATTACTGAGTGCCCTCAGCTTTGTAATAGCTGAACAAGGAGCAGCTGGGGCTGGATGGGTAGGAAGTTACAAAGAGTAGTTGTTGAGTTGTGGGCTTCTTTGGAAGAAGAGTGGTGGTTTTGGCATTGAAGTTTTATGGGTTAAATGCAGAATGCTTGGTGAGTTTAGTGTATTTCTTTGGATGTTGTTCTAAATGCTGACTACGAATTTGCTGGGGAGTGATATTGGTGTTGGCACAGCACCTTGCTTCTCGGGCTGTGTGGTCCAACTGTGACATTTCTCCTGTGTCCCTTGTTACTGTCTGGTACCCCAAACAGTGGAAGTGGGCTATTTAATGCGTGGTGTACTAGCTGGGTGGGGGGGAATGATTGTTAATGTACCTAGGAATTGTTATGCCTTCTAAGGTCCATCAATCTTAAAAATAGCAAGGAACTTTATTGAATAAACTCTGTATATTTTTAGCTGAAAATAATTTAATCCCATCTCCTCAAGCTTCTTTTGTGCTTACTCTTTATTGTCCTTTAAAAGACCCAAAAGCTAAATGTAGTACAAGCAGCACAGCTCTGAATAGAGAGACAGAACAGGTTTGTTCAGCTTCTTGCATGCTGTAGAAAACCTTCTATTTACTTTTTCCTTTCTGACCACTCAGAAACTCTGCTGCTGGCTTTTAGGACTTGAGATGCTATTTTTGCAGGCTGGCATATCCGTCCCTGTAGATTTAGGAGCTGTAGGCAGGCCCTTGCTAGCTAATATAAATGCAGTGCTTTGAACCATGCAGCTAAGTTCCCTCAGTCCTGAGCCTCTCTACCAGAAAGGGGATTGGAGGATGTTCTTGAGGCCTCTCTGTTCTCTTGCTTCTGTTATTGAGAAACTTGCTCTATGACTGAGCCAAATTCCTAGAAATCTAAGTAATACTCCCCCCACCCTCCTCTTGTGCATGTTTTTCTTTGCTGGTCAGCTGGTAACAATGGGATTCAGTGGCTGAGTATCGCAGGACTGCCCCTAAGGTGGAAGAGACAAGAACTCTTTCTGTCCACTGAGTTTCTTGAACAGTAGCAAAGATAAAAAGTATTGTCTTATGTGCTGTGGGATGCTGCCTTCAGAAATAAGGTAAGGCAAGTCCTTGCTCTAACCACTTTGAAACTGCAGAGAAAATTAGACTAGAGATTTTCTTAGCTGGCTGCACAAGGTACTTGAGACTGAAATTATGTGGGTTTGCGTTTATCTTTTAGAGGATATGGATTAATGTTGTGATTCATTTTAGGGTATTACAATTGAGTGCCCAGTACGTTAAGAGGAAGAAGGTGTGTGAGGTCAGTAACTGTATGCACATTTCTGTAGGCAATGCTAATGTAGGAAGACATGCACTGTTTGGTCACTTCACATTAAGGAGTTACAACAAAACAAACAAATCCCCCATAAACAGCAAAACCCTCAGAGGTACCTAGAAAGACAAGATTGCTCTCTTTCAATAGAATCATAGAATCATAGGGTTGGAAGGGACCTCAGTAGATCATCTAGTCCAACCCCCCTGCCAGAGCAGGGCCACCTTACAGCAGGTTACACAGGAACGCGTCCAGGCGGGTTTTGAATGTCTCCAGAGATGGAGACTCCACCACCTCCCTGGGCAGCCTGTTCCAGTGCTCTGCCACCCTCAAGGTAAAGAAGTTCTTCCTCATTGAGAACGGTGTCCTGCTTCCCTGAGAACGTATCTGTGTTGTACCTGGGAGCACTTCCCAGCAGCTGGGTCAGGGCACATGTCCTGGATGCATCCTGCTGCCATTCTAGATATACTCAGCCTTTATTCTGTGGTGAGGTATGCTGTGCACCGATCCTGTGCTTTAGACATAGTGTAGATAATTTACAGTGATGAAGTCTGTTATTGGTGTTGCCTGGTATGATACACACCTAGACAACTATTCACCCCTTCTACAACTAGCAGCTATGTCATACACTGATGCTTACTAGTGTGTGGTGTGTGGGTGAGTTTTGGGTTATTTTTTGTACAGTTGTGATGACAGCATTGATTCTCTACTGTAGAGAAATGGATGGATACAGGAAGGATTACTAAAGTTAGTTTCTATGGAAACTCAGCCATTTTTATATTGAAGAGCTCATGGCTGTCAGTCACATCTCTACAAAGAGGTGTTTTATGCAGATAGTGATATTTTCTTGTGCATTAGCTGTGCCCAAAATAAACTAGAGCTTGCTGGTGTCGGGTATCCAAATCTGTTTAGCTTACTGCCATATGGACAGGTGGTTCAAGCTTGGTGGGGGGCCCATGCTTTCTTAGAATTGTGGAATAATTTAGGCTGGAAAGAAACTTGGGAGGCCTCTAGTCCAATCTCCTGCTCGAAGCAGGGAAATCTTCAAAATTGGGTCAGGATGCTGAGAGCCTTGTCTAGTCAAGTGCAGAATCTCTAACTTTGACAATAATGGGAAAACTGAGTGCTTAACCATCAAATTTTTTTTCTTCTTTGTCCTGCCTGAATTTCTTTTCCTGCGATTTGTGACACTTGCCTCTCATCTTTGGCACTGTGCACCACAAAAGAAGAATTTTACTCTACGTTTCCCTGTACTCATAATGAGACCTTAAAAAATAGCAACTGGCTCTCCCCTTAGCCTTCCCTTCTCTGGATTGAACAAACCCAGCTGTCTTGCTTTGCATGTGCTTGTATCTCCTTGTACATGCTCCTGCCCTGTATGGTGGTCCTCCACTGAACTCACCAGTTTGTCTTTCAGGGTGGAGCTCAAAGTTGTGCAAGGTATTCAGGTTTTGTGGACTTGTAAGTGTTGAACAGAATGGGAAATAATAATTTCCCATGACCCCAGTTTCCCAGTTTCTTGCTAACAGCCCAGTATGAAGCTGGCCCCTACTGGAGGAATCATATTCAGCTTGGCTGCTCATCAGGACCCTCAGGCTCTCTTCTTGCAAAGCTGACTTCTAGCCAGGCTTGTCTCCAACCTGCTCTGATACATGGAGTTACCCTGACCCAGATGCATGACTTCAGTTTGCTATGGAAATTTATGTGGTTCCTCTTAAAGCTTGCCCAGTTGCAGCTCTGTTCTCTTTCTTGCAGGCCATCTTCATAGCTTTTTTCTAATACAGAGCAACCAGTACGGCATGTTGATTGTGATCCAAATAGATTAGGCCATTAAAAGTCTTAGTGCATTGAAAGAAGTTTAAAATCTGTGCCCTCAGGCTTCCCACACCTTCATCTCTCCCTAGGGAGTAACAAGAATTAGGATCTAAGCCAGGGTTCAGATGAAAGCCTGACAAGAAGACAAGATCCAAGACTAGCAAGATGCTAGTTTGTGCTGACTCGCAGGGCTTGCAAATGCAAATAGGCAGAACCTGGCCACATACCAGCATTTTACCAGGGCAGAGGGCAGGCAAATAGATCAACTAGTCTAGGAGTGTGCAGAACGGGGAGGCAGCTGGGTGCCTGCCAAAAAACTTCAGAAAACAGATGTGATGCCACAATGTAAATTGAAAAGCAAAACTATTGTTCATTCTAACTAGAGTGCAAATACTGGAATAATTCACTAACTGTATCATAATTTGTAGTGGGCCCTTGTAAGATTCTTCACTATGTAAGAGACAATTGAGTACACCATGAGGTGTAGACAAGACTTAAGCCAGTTTCATGCTTTTTGAAGAAAAAAGAAGAGGGGTGAAGGAAAAGCAGAAGCTTTGCTCAGCAGTGCTGCTTTCAGAATTATCCCTCTGTGCATTCACAACTGTGCAAAAAAAATCTTCTTCCGAAAATACCACTTCACTTTAGGAACCTTCTACAAATACAGGAAACAACCCAAACACCTCCTTTTGATGGAGGTCCCCACAAAAAGAAGCAAAGCCATGTGGCAGTATAGAGTATCTCAACATTAGTTTTGAATGCTCATCAAGTGATGAGATGCTTTTGCTAGGTCTATACACACCGTCTTTCTTTAAGTCACTAATGGAAATACTGGAGCATTGCTCTGGGCTGACCTTCTGAGCCGCTCTGGGTTTCCAGAACAGCAGTGAGGGCATGGTTGGGGAAACAGCTTTTGCAAACTACGTGGTCTCACCAACTGGCGTTCATTCCTTTCAGAAGCAAACACCAGTTGTGTTTGTTTTTATCAAGCCTATTAGAAGTTATTTCTAAGGCACTGAGAGATTAAAACACTTCATATTAAATATATATGAGACAAAACTCTCATGAAACCTATCTATGTTTAAATATATAAAAAAGATCTCTTTCCCATGAACAGTGGCATAACCTACAGAGTATGAGCTTTCTAACTTGAATAACTTTGCCTTATCTATGAGTAATTTGCTACTTACCCAATTCATAGAATTGTAAAGTTTTTGGGAGGTGGCCTGTGGCCCAAATGCTACCAAGAAATTGTAATATGGGAGAATTGTCCTGTCGTCACCCCCCTCCCTGTAACTGATACGTTTCCCCGTGAGGAAGAGGGAAGGAGCAGTGTTCTCTGCAGGGGATGGGACATCCTTACAAGAGACGGCCCGACTCCGGGCTGACCCCGGGACGAAGCAGTGAAAGCCGTTCAAGCGCGCTTATGGTTTTACTTTCCCTTCCCCAGCTAAAAATGCCTTTGCAGGCCCTGAGACCCGGTACCCCCCTCCGCCCCCGGCCTCACCCCG
>VXBO01012662.1:180426-229275 GCA_013400135.1 Rhinoptilus africanus
GGGTGGCGGCACCGCGCCGGTGCTGCCGGTGGGGTGCCCGCGGCGGGACTACATTTCCCAGCGAACCCCGCGCCGAGCCGGCAGCTCTCGCGAGAGTTGGTGGGGCTCCGCGCCGGGACTCCATTTCCCTCAAGCCTTCAGCGCGCCGGAAGTGGGTGCGTGACGCTTCCGCGGTGGCGTGCGGCGGGGCGGCGGCGGCGGCGAGCGCGGCGGTAGCGGCGGGCGGCGCTCGCGGCGGAGGCAGGAATGGACGTGACCGGGCCCGAGACCGACTGGCGCAGCACCAACTTCCGACAGAAGCTCGTCAGCCAGATGTGAGTGCGGGCCGCGACCTCCGCGCCGAGTAGGCCGCAGGCGGGCCTCCGCCGCTGCCGGGGGGGCTTCGGCGGCTCTCGCAGTCCCCGGGGCCGCCCGCGCCCGGGTCGACGCGTCCCACGCGTTTCCGCTCTTCTGCGAGTCTTTCCCGGTGCTCCCCTTGCTGCCCGGGTTCTTCCGTGGCCCCCGGTGTTTGCTCTCCCCCGGGCCCGTTCGCCGTCCCCCGGTGAGGGGGCCTCGTTAGCAGGAGTTGCTCAGACCCTGTGCGGGGGTAGCCGGGCCTGCTCTTTGGCTTCATTTCTTCGCACCTCCTTCCCTGTCACTTTCCTCTTCCCCAGGAGCACCGGCTTCTCGTCCCCCTTGGCAGCATCTGCCTTAGGGTCAGTTCTGGCGGTGTCCGTAGTGTCGACAGCTTTGAACTATTCTGTCCTATGAAAACCGCTGTTGTGATCTTGCATCTCGCTTTTTTTAGGGCAAAAATGAAATAAAAAATGTCGGGTACTTAGTTTTTTTGTTATTTTGGACAGGGATTTGCTTTCTCACTTCTAGAGCAAGCATTATCATAATAGGTATCTGTCTGATGCTTAAAAGGCTGTTAAAAAAAGTTCAGCACGTTGCCTTCTCAGTTGTCTGTGAAACAGTCACTTTACTTGAATGACTTTGCTGTTCTGCATGCTTTTTCTATTTTATGGAAGGCTCTTTTACCCTACAAAAGGTGGTTATTACAGAAGTGAAAGCACCGTTCAGTGCTTCTAAAGTAATGTTGAAATCCTTATTTATGTATGGTTGAAAAGCTTGATCTTGCCTTGTTGCTTATGAGAATCAATATCTAAAAACAGACTGTCTTTTTTTTTAAATGGTATGTAAACAGAATGCTGTTTGACTGCATGTGGTTTTACTGCCTAGCTGTGGGCTTAAGGTGCTGTCTCAGAATTAAACTGTTATGGTATTCATTAAGAAATACAATCATGTGTGTCTGTTAAAGCCGTGCAAACTTTCTTGGTGCTCAGAACTGATGTTTTACTTTCTAAACTTCCTGCAAGGTCATTCATGTTGTTAGATTAATCCCTTGCTTTTTCTTCTCCTCCTCTTTTACTCCTTCACCAAAACAGGTTAACTAAAGTGCCTTCAGACGCCATGTAGCTTTGAGGAAATAAATATCACTAAGCAGATACAAACCTTAACACGATAAACCTTTGGGTTTGTGTTTGCCCTGCAAACTGTAACTGTTTTTTTTTCTCGGAGCAGGAAACACTGCTGATAAATGTTTCAATGGAAGCATACAGCAAGAGATAAAAAATTAGTACTATTGACCAATAAAATCTTTAAGGTTAATGCTGTATGAAGAGATTACAGTAATCCTAAAGTTTTTATTCTTGTTGTGAAAAAATAGAAATAAAATGTCTTCATTTTTTTGTCTTTTACATATGTGCGCAGATGTCTGTATATAATCTGTGTGCTTTTTGTTACAGATGTATTGACACAGTCTTTTTTTTTTAAGATTGTGTTTGTAAGTGATATTTCTTCCTTGCACGCACTTCATCCAGTTTTATAGTATACATCGTGTGTTTGTATTTACTATCTTGTTTAAAAAGCAAACAAACTTGTTACTGGGTAAGTGTACAATGACTGCAGTGGATTTTTTCTTTTTTTAAAGTGATTAATATGTGCTAGATACCTGAAAACAATTTGGCTAGGTTTCATGTTGGTACTTGGAATAAAGTGAAGCTAGCCAGAAGTAGAGTTTATAATAGATAGGTTTGTTGAATGGTAAATGGAAGCTATATATTGCCTAAAAAGACTGGAGTTCTGTATGCAACAAATTCTTAATTCTTTCCATGAGCTTCCAGTTTTGCCATTAGTGAGGTTTATGTAGTAGGTAGAAGAGGGAGGTAATTAAAATAAATACCTGGTGAATAATCTGAAAGCTTTCTTAATTTGTGGGAAGGTTGTTCCTAACAGTTATGAAAATACACTTTCTTATATATATGTATATCTTCCAGGTAGCACTGCAAATAACAAGTGATACTTGTCAAGATAAATATTAGCACTTGGTCTTAAAAGTTAAGTTAAACATTCACATAACTCGAGTGCCTTGTTACAGCTTCTGGATACAGAAGACTTAACATGTTGCTATTTCATCCTTGGGTTTCCTTTACAATACTGACTTTAAGTGTTGGGGGTTTTTATGGTTCGGGGGTTTTTGTGCGTGTGTGTTAGGTTCTTGTGTGACTGCAGGCACAAGCAGGACTTTCATATTGTTGCTAGATGAGCTCAGATGACTGAGGCCAGGGAGCAGCTTTGGCTTGTCCCACGTCGTTCCAGGAGACAGCGGTGATGTAGGAGTGTGACTATATACTTGTGCCTACCTTTATTCTGGCCCTTATAGGGAGCAGACACATACTGGTGCCTTGGGAGTCTCCTTTCTAAAGGCCATTCCTTAATATCTTTTTAAATGTTGGTATTGCCTCAAGGACACATCTGAACTGGGTTGTGCGGTGGTGAACTCAATACACAGTTGAGTACAGTTCCTGCCCCAAGCTACTTCTAGGCTATGTTAAAAGGGAATTGTGTTGAGTGAAGAAAAGTGATGTGACTTAAGTTGTGTGATGATCCATTAGTTTTGTGTTCGGTTTTTCACTTGAAGTTTTGATATGTATATTCTCACTTAAGATTGAATAGGTTCAATAGGATAATAGTTCAGCTAGATGAGAAGAAGAGCATGTGTGAACAGAAGGATAGGAATGTGGAGAACACATGAAAGGAGGTAGAGGTGGAGGCCAAGGAACAAGCAGGCAGGAAATGAGTGGATCAGCTAAGTTGTTTTGGGTTTTTTTGGGGGTTGGAGGTGTGTGTGTGTGATAAAAGGAAGATCATCTGCATTGCTGCACTCCCTGACACACTGTGCAAAACCAGTTCATAAAGCAGCCTTCGTTTTATATTCCAGCCCAGGTTGTCTGATAAGAATTCAGGCACAAAAGGCCAGGAAGGCAGATGTTTCTCCCTTCCTAGGACTGTAGATAGTGAGGGATGAGTTTTATAAGTGCTTACTTTGACACAACTGTGAACTGAAGAAGCTACTGGCTCTGCAGTACCTCTTCATGGCAAGTGTCTAGGTTGCCATGCAGTCACCCTCATCGGGAAATGTCTCAAAGTTAAAAATAACTCAGAAAAAGGGGTTATTTTAAACCTTGGTTTTTCTTCACTACTGCTGACGGTGCAGCCACGTAGACATAACTTGGCAGGGGCGGCTTCTTACCTAGACACCTCTGCTGGAGGGTATCACTTGTGCTGGGGGATGTGCTTGTGGAGCTATGAAGGGGTGATTTTGTGTGTAGAGGGAAGAGGTTTGGTTTTTGTTATCCCTGCAGAATTGGAAAGAAAGGTAATGCTAGAACAAGGCCTTAGGGAGGCTGGATGGTCCTTTGCTTCCCTCTCTGTAGCTGAAGGTGGTGTTCTGGGGACCAAGGCCCTTCAGGCCTTTATGTGTTTTGTCAAGCAAATGTGAATAGGTATATGGGTGATTCTGCTTTGGATCTTCTGCTGGTCTGTGTTCTTATGTGAGTATTGCTACGGTGAGGTTTGCTATTCATGAAATTTGTTATGTCCAGTCTGTAACTAACAGCAGTGTTGTGTGGGACAGCACCATGTGCACAACATCAAGTGATGAATTCTTAATATATTTGTTGGTGTTTACTTGGAGGTTTTTAAACCTTGTAATATGGATAGATGTGGCTAAGGGCCTACCAGCACACACCACACCAGCCCCCTCCCATGCGTCCATGTCCATCTGTCTCATCCTGCCCCCCCCTCCCCTGCATTGTTGTTTTAAGAAGGAAGGTTTGTTGAACTGATTGTTACAGTGATCAAATATCAAATAGTCCATTTCGTGAAGGAGCGTTTGATGATGCTTAATGTGGTGTTTGCTCTGGAACTCATTGCCCTTTTGTTTCATTGGAACAACTGATTCGTGCAGGGAAGCTGGGATAGTTTTGAAGGAGAACGTATTTTGCAAGATTTTTTTCAACTAAACCAGCTGGCCTGAGTGAGAGGTTGCACATTGTGGTGCTGGGAACAAGCTGCTTTGAAACGGATGAGGGATTCCTGAAGCTGCTGTCAGTCTTGAATGCTTCATTTTGTGAAGCCACAGCTTTGAGTGTTCTGCATGAAATGAAACAGGCAGTTCTAGCCCACATCTTATGATGTGTTTAGTAAGCACCTATGAAGCAGATGCAGCTTGAATTGACTGGTACCATCAGTTTTCAGTTTTGTTGAGTTTGGTGTTCTGCAAGGATATGATGTATGATTTGGTATCCTTAACTTTATGCGAAAGCCATGACTTTTTTTTTTTTAGTGACTTCCCTAGTCTTTTAAGGTAAATATTTTTATTTTGATTGCAGATGAATATGTGAACAAAGAACAAGTTGTATGTTGGGTTTTTTTTCTTCCTGCTAGGAAGGAGTGCTTGGAGTGGCATTATTGGTAACGCAGATGTAGTCATTATAAAATGTCTTTCATGTTCTATAAAATCAGAAGGAAAGGGTAGCTATATATAAAAGTAGGTAACTTGTTTGCTGTGGTTTTTTTCCTAAGTTCTTGATACCACACTGATCACTGTTTGTATCACATCCGGTCAGTACTACCTGCATGTTATGTCCTGTACTTCCCTCTGCGTAATCTTTTTCCTGTTTTCTGTCTGCTCAGTTCTTGGTGCTCTCTTTGGAGAGGCATTGTCATTGTAGTATTAGACTGAGAAGTTAAGGAAGATTCAGAGAGTAGTGTGGATGTAGAGGCAGCCTTTCTGAAAGGGAAAGCATTGAAAAAGGGAGGTCTAAAAAAAGAATTGGATATAGCGTCTTCCTCTGCAGCTACGCTTCTGTGTGAGCAGCTCACCTTAAAGCTAGTTATTCTGCATTATGTTTGGATTCTGATTGAGTTTAAGTAACCTTCATGAATAAATAACATTTTTTTGTCTACTATTCCACATGAGCAAGCTACCATGAGACAGCCTTGCAGCAGGTAGCTACGTTCTACTGTCTTGTACTTTGCAGGCTACAACAGGTTAGCTGTATGCTGCTAGTTTGCAAGGTAAGGGTGCGAGTTGTGGCAGTCTAAGCTCCTGCATTTTAAGGCTATAGCATCTGCTCTTCTCACTTCTGTGACTGTTACTGAGTTAATTCAGGAAGCTGAACCAGCTTACTGCGCATGCACGCGCCATTCCTGCTGCATGGGAGGTGGTAGAAGTTCAGCGGGAAGAAAACAGTAGTCCCCCTTCAGACTGGCTGAAACTTTCAGGGATCACTACCCTGACAGGCATTCAGCCTAGGGTAGCTGCTCATGCAACAGCAGTTACTGAGAAATAAGTTGCTGAGATGTTAATTACAAGGTGAAAGTATTTTCTGGTAACTTGTTTGTGGAATTTAGACTGTAGCTTCTAGGCTGCTTTAAAACAGAACAGGTTTCGCAGTAAAGCGGGGTGTTTCCAAGAATGACAATGCCCAGAGGATTTGAATAGGGGTGTTCACCTGACTGAACTCCTCAGTTTAGGACATCTTTACCTTGTTGCATGTTTCACAGTTGAATTGCTTGCTACTTTTTGATGAACTGAGAATTCCCCTTGTTTTCCACCCATATCCTTAGCAACATGTGGTTTTGTCTGGGGTTTCTTTTTGCCTTTTCATCTTGCCTGTTCAGTATCCCACCTAGAGGGCAAATCTAGATCCAATTTACTAGAAGTGTGATGGAGAAAGGACAGCAAGTCCCCATGCTTCTGGCTGGTAAATGGGAAAATACAGTAAGGGAAATTGAAAGCTTTTTATTGCCAAACTTGTAATTTTTCTCCTTTCAACTTTCCATCAACAGGGCCGCCTTTTCCCCTTACTGCTTCACCTGCTGCTTTCATGTCAGTTATCCCCTCCCTCACTGCACCTCTGCTCTTCTCTGCCTCCGATCAATGCTCCCACTCGTTTTTTTCACTTGTTGGTCAAACCTCTGTGCCTTTAGGCATATTTTTTTTTCTAAAATTCTTCCACCTTCTGTTTAGAGGTTTCTTTTGAAAGTGCCTGAAGCTAGGCAGGCCGAAGCCCATTGTTTGCAAAACATGGATTCCATTAATCCTGTCATTCAACTTTCCTCAAATGAACAGGTCCTGGTATTTTGTCAAAATAATACATCAGTAAAATGACAACTTGCTTAGCAGTCATTCTTGAATTTCTGCAAAGAATATTTGTATTGCCTTTTAGAAATTAGTTGTCTTTTTTTCTCCGTTATTTGAAGAAATTTTGAAGGGTGGCAATTTTAAGTAATGTGTGTGGTGGTGGTGTGGGGGTTTTTTGTGTGTTTGTTTTTAAATCTATAAATGAGAGGGGGGGTAAAAGGCAGTTTTACAGACCTTCCTAACTACAGAAGTTATTTTCTGATGTCCTCAATTAATACCCAGGCTTGCTTTTTCCTCTTGTTTTGCAGTGATGATGCTATGAGGAAGGCTGGTGTTGCCCATAATAAATCCAGCAAAGATATGGAGAGTCATGTGTTTATGAAGGCCAAAACAAGGGTAAAGTATCGCTATTTGTTTCCAGAAGTTACTGGGGTATCAAAAGAAATTTGGAATAACCCCCAGAAACAGCAAGCTCAATACATTTAGTTAACTGTCTCTGTTTAAGAGTACATAGTTATGCAAAATTTTTAATTTGCATGTGTCTCTTTTACCCTGAGGGGAAGTGAGGTGTTTTCCATCCAATATATCCATCAAACTAGACTTCAGTCCAAGATATCTGCAGCACTTAATGCATATGTGGGACCACACTTAATTCTTATCCAAAGACTTGTGTGTAGTGAATTGCATAGAATTTCCTTTATCTTCAGTGTAGCACCATTCCTTATGACCAGTTTGATGTCAGGAGAGACTAAGATATCAATGGAAAGGCTGTGTCAGGAGTAAGACCAAGGGAAATGCAGTGGTCTCTGAAAGTCTGGTTATCAGGTACAATTCTAGACTCTATTGAAATGTCAGCTTCTTTCCTGGAGCTGTGTTAAAGAAACTGGATACTGTTGCTGTCTCCAAACAAGCCAATTTTGAGATAAAACTTCTCTTGGTCAAAGTTTTGCAACGATGATGTCACAAACTTATGTCATATTCACTGGTGAGTTGGTGTTTCATGGGCAGGAAGGCTGTCTCAGCTCTATGCAGTTTCTCTTACACATGATGAAGCATGCTAATAAAATCCTGCAAAGAATATTTGTCTTTTCACTTCTGATGCTTCTATCATATGTTAGTCTTTAAAGTTGTTAACTTGTATTAGTAATACTAGCTTAGCTTAAAAATAGTTCTTGTAGTATGAATGAGACATAGTTGAAGAACTAAAGTCGGTCAGTGTACCATGTAGGCAGGTTCAATCCTTAAGAAAAAAGGAATTAGAGTGGATAAGAAGTGGAAAATTGATGTATTGGTTTATAATTATGTTCACATATTGTATCCAGGTATTGTGACTGTCACAAAGGTTCTTTCCAGTGAACTTTGTGGTTTCCTGCTCTTCTTGTACCATCAACCACAACGAGCTATTAATAAGAATATTGTCATTCAGTTAATGAACAGACTGTTCCTTGCAAGAGAACTGCTCTGAGAAGCCCACAGACATTGTAAAGTAAAACAGGTTATGTTGAGGAAGAATACTGAAGAACCAGAAGGTCACGGTTGCGATGTTTTTATTTCCTATACTAAAATACTAATTTTTTCACCTTTAGGAGGAATATCTTTCTCTTGTGGCCAGACTTATTATCCATTTTCGAGATATTCGTAAGTAGTTGTTTCGGTTTGGCTTTTTCTTTTTCCCCCTCAGTAATGGGATTGCTCACCCCATCCTCTCAAAAAAGTAAATTTTAGGGTTTGTGTGTGTGGTTTTGCATTTGACAAGTTGCTTTAAAATATTTTTCCTGTAATATACATGCTTTATTTCTAAGTACTGTTTCTTTTACACATCTGTCAATAATTGAAAAGTCTTTGAGAAATTATTTAAGCTTACTACTTTTTCAACCTTCCTAATTTTTTCCTGTATTTTTGCTTTCTTAACATTGTTTATGTAGCATTCGGGTTACCAAATTGGCTTAGGTTAATGTGTTTTATTAGAACTACAGTAGACACTGGTTTCTAAAAATTTGTTTTAAGATATTATGTGAGTATATGTCTTGTAGAGAGTATATCTGAAGGGCTAAATTTATGTGTGACAATGGCACACATAAATTAATGTGTTAATTAACAACGGCAATTAATTATTTTTCCTTTGCAGACAATAAGAAATCTCAAGCCTCAGTCAGTGGTAAGAACTCCTTTTATTTTTTCTTTCGTTTCTTGCCCCCTCTTTTCATTTCTAAATAGAACAGCTTAGAAATCAAGACTGTGGTGTACTAAGGCGGCTGTGGATTCCCTAGCTGGAGTATTAAATGCTGCTGGAGGAGACAAAAGGTAGCATGGTAGTCTTGGAGTTGTTCAGTGATGAGGGTGACAGGCTTGGACACTGCTTTGTATGTAACGTAGGAGACTTCCCTGTTTGTACTTTTGTTAGTAAGATTCTTGAAAGAACAGGAGTTCTGCTGAGCAGTCCAGGTTTCTCCTTGTTACCAGCTTTAGGTTCCTCATTGTGTTGCAGCAGAGGCACAGGTTTGTTGGGTGTGCGCACTCTGCCATTTGACTGAGGTTAAATCTGATCATGCTTTCTGTCTCTGTGCTAATTCTTACAGCAGTGTATGTTAGGAACATAGTATGATCCTTTATTTTTATCCCTCTGTAGGCTAAATATATAGTGTCTGTGACTGATTAACATCCAGCCTAGACACTTGGAAATTATTTTATAAATATTCTTAAGAAAGGTGGGGTGTTGCATTCTTTACCTGATTAATATTGCTTCAGTGCCCCGTGTTGTGTTTTGCCCTCTTGAATTGTTATTCCCTTGTTGACTTCTCTTTCCTCTGTGCCCAGGATTCAAATTATGACAATTGTCTTGAAAGGCACTGATTTTATCCACTGCATAATAAACGTGATGTTATGGGGGAGCTGTATAGCAAAGTACTTCCACTGGTCTGATCACTGCTTCTCCATGTTGACCTCAGGAGGAAGAGTCTAATTGGATCCACAGTGGGACGTTCCTCTTAGTTTTTGAGGTTATGAGCTGTATATCCTCATGGAGTTTTCTTGGCAGCTGGTTTTGACTTGCATATAAATTCAGAGGTGGCTAATAAGTTCCTTTTCTGTAATATATTTAGAATCTATTTGGAACTTTGCCAATCGGAAGCAATTGAAATAATCTCCGCTATCTTTACAGAGAGGCAAAGATGTTCCAAAAGCCTCTTGTGGTCTCACAGGCAGAGCAGTGAATGTTAGATTCTCGGGGTGTTGGATCTAGTCATGGTCTGAAGCTGAGAGATCGGAGAGTGGATGATGGAAAACATGGTTTTGGGGAGGCAATTGCATGGCTGGCTGCATATTGGTAACTGTTTTCTTTGTAGATCCAATGAATGCCCTGCAGAATCTAACTGGGGGTCCCCCAGCAGGGGCGCCTGGAATGGGCATGGCTTCCCGAGCTCAAGGAGCACCGATGAGTGGGATGAGTGGCCTTGGTCCAATGGGACAACAGATGAGTCTTCCAGGGCAGCAGCAGCCTCCTGGAACCTCGGGTATGGCCCCTCATGGTATGCCTGGTGTCTCTACAGCTACTCAGCAGAGTAAGTGCTTGGTTTGCTTCAACCACTGAAACTGTTAGATCAGCTTTTTAGTCATAAATCTTTTCCACAAGGAAGGGCTGCTGAAGAGATTTCATATTTCTGTCTAAATCAGCCAAGTGAACTGCAGGAAGAATTGATTTCAAATACCACTACCTAATGGGATAAATGTATTCCAGCCTAGCTGTTGTATGAGAAAATGCTTTGTTCATCCTACAAGAGGTCAACGTCAGAACTTTGTTTTCGTAGAGCTCACCCATGTTTTCTAAGGGTACGGTGGTTCCTGCTGGTGACTTCTGTGCATATTTCCTCCTGCACATTTTTACATTCTTTACCTAGGATGCTGAATCAATATAGGCAGTGAGAATTAGAGGTTGGTAGTAGGAAGTGTCATTAATTCTGCTGCTAATGTGCCTCATCCATTTGGGGAAGGAAAAGTATGCTGCTAACAAAGAACATTAATGTACTTTAGGGATTATCTTAAATTATTATGAGTTATACTGGGTAACAGTCTCTCGCACTGTTCGGGTCTCGTGTTTTAAGTACAGTTTACGTTCTTTTTAGCCCAACTTCAGCTTCAGCAGATAGCTCAGCAGCAACAGCAGCAGCAACAACAGTTCCAGCAGCAGCAGGTGGCTTTGCAGCAGCAGCAATTCCAAGCCCAGCAGTCAGCCATGCAACAACAGTTTCAGGTCCAGCAGCAGCAGGCAGCAGCAGCTGCCGTGGCCCAGCAGCAGCAACAGCAGCAGTTGCAAGCCGTCCAGCAGCAGCAACAGCACATGCTGAAACTGCAGATGCAGCAGCAGCAAAACCAACAGCAGGTGATGACAAACAACTACAATGGCAATTGAGATGATCTGTGGTCAGTTACTTGTCAAGTGAGACATGGCTTGTGTGGAAGTACTTAATATCAGCTCTGCCAGTTATTAATGCGTTCCCACTTCAGGATAGGACTTCAGTTTCGACTGGCAAGTTAATTGGCAATAATATATTACATCCCAGAGGAAAGGCTTAACAGTCATTTGATTGCTTTCTTCTGTCATAGCAATAGAGAATTAAAACCTTTGTCTCTTTCTCTTTAAATATCTCTGATGTTTAAAGAGATATTAAAGATGTCTTTAAATATATCTGATAAATAACAGGATAATCTTTCTTTCTGACAAGAAAAGGGATGTGGGAAGGAACCAAAAGCACTCTAAAAATAGTGGCTGTTTTGTCGTTGTGCGAATTACACATTGCCACTTTAAAAAATGTATCATCCTTAGGTACAAAAGCAGAAGGGGAAACTTCAGCTGTCATGTTTTTGTGCAGTTTTGGGTAAACAGTGGTGCTGATGCAGGCTGCTTACTTTTGAAGAAGTGCTTTTGAGCCCATTTGTACAGGGGAAGATGATGGGCTTCATCTTTGCTTTTGAAAACTATTTTAGTAGGAAGACAAGCTTGTAGTATTGAAACCACGGGACGTGTGCTACATAGAGTTGAGATATATGAAAAGTGAGTGGATAAAAAGTTTGGGCTTTCCCTTTGGGCTTAAAGCCTCAGGCTGATGTATTAGGATTCTATTTGCTCTTGGTTTATGCTGTAAAAATAAGGCTGCTATCGCATTGCTGGAAGCTTTAGCATTCTGGCTTTTCCTGCTTTTTAGATGCAACAGCAACAGCAGCAGCAGCAACTACAGCGAATTGCCCAAATGCAGCAGCTGCAGGCAGCACAGGCTATGCAGGCACAACAGCAGCAGCAGCAGCAACAGCAGCAGCAGCAACAGCAACAAATACCACAACAACAGATACAGCAACAGCCACCTCAACAAGTAATGCAACAGCAGATGCAACAGATGCAGCAGCAACAACAGCAGCAACAGCAGCAGCAGCAGGTTGCTCAGACACAACAGTCTCAGCTGCCATCACAATCCCAGCCTCAACCTCAGCCCATGGTATCTCAGCCACAGGCAATCTCAGGACAAATTCCTAGTCAGGTTATGCCTGTTACTCTTACGCCCCAGCAATTAAAAGCAATGCAGGTAAGGGCTAGTGACCAGCTGATTGTTGGTTTGTTGCAATCCTCTAGAGAAATAAAAAAAAAAAAAAATCTTTAACTTTTGCTAATAATGAAGTAGGAGATAACATAGCTTATTAAGAGATCTGTAGTTAGCATGTTATGAGTATGGAGATTTTAAAGGTTTATGTCTGGGCCTGCTAGTAGAGAACAGTTTTGTGTCTTAAGAGTAGGAATTCTGGAAATCTGTGAAAACCATTTATGAAAGTAGTATTTAAAAATAATTTATTGTCTTACTCTTGAATGGACAAGAAAAAAAAAGGAAAAAGAAACAAACTCTGGTTAAAGGAAAAATCGCCTCCATGATGTTTGCTGCTCTAGGACATGAGCAAATGCTTTGAAGTGCCTAGTACATGTGTCTGGAGCCAATGTTGGCTCTCTAGCATGCTGGCTTTTCTTCTGCTGCCATGTTTAGAGTTTTTGGTCAAAGTTTAAGATACCATGCCTTGAAGATAATGTGAATAAGACAACAGTTTTAGGGTGTTGAACCTCTTCCTGGGCCATCCTCTTAGTGGTGCAGCTTTTTGAACTGTTGCATTACAATCAGTTTTTTCTGTGCTGTTGAGCAAAAGCTCAGATGTAATCCCAAGACCTGCTTGTCTTTGGGCCTTGCTGGGAAGGAGTGGAGTGTCAGCCACACTTGAGAAATGATTCACCCCACATGCATGAGTTTGTATATCCACCGTGTGCTCCTGCTAGCTAAGCTAGGACTAGTGAGATGTCACGTCCATCACACTGACAGTCATAATGAATGTATAGACATTCGAAATGTTGGTCATCCATAGGTGCTTAATACAGTGTGCTTGAGGGAAATCAATACTTATGTGGTTAAATCTGTTTGCCATAAAGTTGAAATGCCTAGTATTATTACAGGAAGACCTGCTGGTACAGGGAAGAAGTTCCAAGAAAAAATCAAATCTTGGGTGCACAGTCTGTAAGAAGACTGTTCCAAATGTTGGAAACATTGGAAATTGTTTTCATAAAGAAAGCTTACAAAGTCTTTAGAAAGGGCATGTATGTGAGGCTGATCTTGTCTCCACACCCCTTTTGAGTGCAGTCAATGTAGTTGTAATAGAAGTGTCATGCCCTAATCAGGTACGTGTGTTTACTTCTTTCTTTCTTTTTGTACTCAAGGTAAGAGCTCAGCTGGTCCAGCAGCAGCAGGCAGCAGCAGCAGTGCAAGCAGCTCAGGCCCAAGCTGCTCAGATGGGAGCTTCAGGGCAGGTAAGGGCCCAGGAGCCAGTGTCACTAATTACAGGCCCGTAGCAAGTGCATGCTAGAGACTAGCATGGAGGTGGGTTTCTGGTGGCTTTCTGATGAGGGGGTCTAACATTGGTCATCCCCGTTATAAAGGGTATATGGGCTTTTATGCTGTTTCTCTTTTGCCTGGAGTCAGAGGCAGGATTTCGTTGACAACCTCTCTGTGCATGCTCTCTGTCTCAAGTAGGTAAGATTGTTGCCTGTACTGACACAGGAATGCACAATCAGTAAGACAGCCTACTGTGGTCACGCTGCAAGTCTGACTGTTGGTACCTGGAGCGTATCACCTCTTCTTTTGTTAAACTTTCTTAGGTGACTGCTTTGTTGTGTAAACTGATTTCTGTACTGTGAATCTTTGCCTGCTATCTTTACTCACATGTGATTTATCTTCCATCTCCATGTTATCAACCGTAAAAATAGTATACACAGTGAAATCTCTTTGCACTCCCCTCTTGTTCCTTTCATCTTTCATTCTTCTGAGTGAAATGGGCAGTAGATATAGATTGTTCTTGTTCTGGATGTGAATTGTGAAGAAAAAATGGCATGTGTCACAAGTGCAGAGTTACATTAAAAAAAAAAAGTGCTGGGTGAAAGCTTATTGTCTAACATAATTTTCTTATCCTGCAATACACTTGTAGCCCCAGTGATTGTTCCTTGATGTGTGTCTGGTATGAAGGAGACATGGGGAAAAAAAATTTGGGAATGGCTTGAGCTGAACCTCTCATCCCATTTTCCACAAGAATATGAAATAGTCTTTCGTGGCTTACCTCTGTAGTGTTTCATATTGAGGCATTTTACAGACATGGGTAAGTACAATTATCACCACTTTGTAGATGAAGAGACTGAAGCAGACAGGTGAAATGAGGTTTACTAGGATTAATGGCAGAGTTCTTTTCATATACCCAGACATTCCATGTCTACACGCACCATTTCCCCTTCAGCGCACGAGTAATATTATAGATGTAGTGAGACATTTGGAAGCTTTTTACATGGACCATGGTAACAATTGATTCTCCACGATGCATCTCCCAGACCTGTATCGGGAATAGTGCCTTGTACCATCATTGTACATCCTTGTTGGTGGCTAAGTTCTGTTTCTGTGTTGGTCCTTTTGCTTGTGTCAACATAACACAGTATGTGAAAGTTGAGCAGTGGTAAGTACAGTTGGTACAATACTGGCAGCAATGCAGAATTCTCTTTCTACAGTTGAAATGTGAATTAAAACTTCTGTTTATTTCTTAAATAATTTCCAGGTGGGAGCTGCAGGGACTTAGGCTGACTGGAACGAGACTCTGACTTTTTTTCTTTTTGCCAACTTAATGGTGCTCTTTCAACTCCTAAGCAGTTGGATTGTGCTTATGTAGAGTCAACTTAGTTCTTGCCCCATTTAGTGAATTCGTATGCCAGTGGCTTAACAGCATGGTGCATTTGAAAAGTTTCGTGTGATAAGGTGGTTGACAGCAGGTTTTGTATTGCAGCTTGATTCAGACATGTAGTAGACTCAGAGATTGCTCATTATCTATCATGGATGGAGTTTAGAAAATTCCACCTACAGACTTTACTCCATTTGTGTTCATGCCATTGCAATATGAGTCCACTAAAATTCATTTAACACTTTGAAGTCCAATAATTAAATGGGTTTCTTGTACTTGTGTAAATATTCTCTGTATATAATATTTAGTTTTAAGATTGTGGCTGTTACAGTGTTACAATGCAGCTTCGGTATTGAGAGTGCGTATGGAATTTAATTTATAAGAAGTTTCTTTTAAGAGTAGATTTTGCTTTGTATTTAGTACATTTTTCACTAGCACCAGCATTTTTAATAAATCTGCGTTGATTTCTTCATTTGGTTCAGGGAAGCTTTTGTTATAAACAAACCCTATCCTAATCTTTGCGTGTTACATTTAAACAGTCTCTAGGGGCTTTCAAACTGGGAATTTTGGTTGTTATGGCTGTGTTATTCCTTTTCTGCAAAGTTTCTGTTCATCCTTCCTACATAAAAGTAAAAGCAATCCCAGGTTTAAACATGGATCCACCTGAGTTTTGAAGTTCTTCTCTGAAGTCATAAAGACACTGTGTATGTCAGTGTTCCCCTGCTTGAGTGTCTAGTCCTTGGGAGCATGTAACTCACAGGTGAAGCTGATAAGTAAAGCAGGTAGTGTCCTAGTGACCACAGAGTGCTACACAAGTGCTTGCAGCACCAAGAGAAAATCTGTACTGAACCGGAGTTAAGTATTAATAAAATTTAAATCACTGTTCTGGTGCAACTCCTTCAGGTGCTGAAAATGCAGATTGGCCGTTGCTTTTTGAAAATCAGAGCTTGCCTTTAGTGGAGTGACAATGGCACAGTGCTTATACATGCTTACTAGAAGCTGCATATTTTTGGAGTTCTGAATCTTTGGATTTTAGATGAAAGAAAAGTACAGGTTCAGGATTCTAATTGTTATATTCCACTTAATTTTTATCAAATAATAGGTTTTGTATCTTACAGTGGAGGCAGACTCTCTTCCTCTCCTTGCCCTCTGTTTTTATGGGGTAAAATTCTTGATTCTGTAAGTTGAGATAAATCAATTTCACTTGTGGAGGAGGATTTGCCTTCAGTTTAAATTTTTTTCAAAAGTACTTGAACACTTCTGGTAGTCTTCTGTTTTTACACTGACAAAACCAACTCATCCATTAATATATTGCTTTGCATAAAACAGATGCAATCTTGGGAACCCCCTGTTCTGGGTCCTTTGTCACAAGGTCACAGGTTTCATAAATGTAAATCAGCTGGAGAACAGGAAAAATAGACTGCTTTTATTAAGAGAGTGGAATTCGTGTCATTTTATATATATACTTCCTTTCCAAACCACACATTTCAAAATACAAAAAATGAAAACCAAAATTGCGTGCACGTGCGTATGTGTTTGGTCAACCACAAAACAACAAACAGCTGAAAGCCTTTGTATTGGAGTTTGTCATGTTGGTGTTCAGTGGTTTGCCAGGCACTTAAACTGTGAATATGCTTCTAATTTCCTTGACCTCAGAGGAAATAATCTGAATCTTCACACTGGTGGTGTGGCATGAGAAACATGGCCAAGATGGGACGTGTGGGTCACCATAACATCCCTGGGATTTCACACACCCCAGACATCCGTGTGCATTCACGAGGGTCTAAGATGGGGTGATTGTGCCTGGAAGGATATGTTTATTTTTTTCCTAGCAATGTCCCTTTTTTTTTTCCCTTTTTTGTTAGGGTTGTGTTGCTTCACCAGCTCTCATGTTGATACCGTAGCTCTTCATTGCACCTTGTAGCATCCACCTGTGCTTTGTGCCAGTGATGGGTTGTTGTGTTTGCTTGTGGTGGCTGTTGCATGCTGCGTGTGTACATGCGCATGTGTGTATGATGTCTGAAGCGCTCTCGTTTGTTGCCCTTTTGAAATCCTGTCTCTGACCATCCCTCTTTGCCTGGATGGAAAGGGACTGCATTGCTCTGATGTCGTGAACTAACAGCTGTGCTGAATTTGACACTATTATTTTCTTTATCAGTTTTATTGCTTTCCTTTTTCAGTCTTGCTGTGTTGTATTTAATTTTATTTATTTTTAACAATTGTAAGCACATGCATTCTCTGACTTTCTAGAGACGTGTTGCTGGCTGCTTCAGTCCATTTACATAGAATGCTAAGCAAGAATGCCCCAAACCATTTACTGAAAGGAGACTTCATTAACTCGTAGGTTAGTTAGGGCCTGTGTAGGTTCCTTGGTAATATGTATGCTGGAAAAAAAAGTAGCCCAGAAAACTTTACTGTAGATCTTTGAAGTACCAAACAGAAGCTCTTTTACTGATAAGTGAATCTGACAGTTACCCAAATACTACCTTAAAAATATGCTATATTTTCTGTAAATTCTCAGCATATATGGTGTAATACCAAATTTTAAGTAAGAGAGCGCTATACAGATATGTATTATTAAATCTGTGTGGCTCATGCAGGCTGATGGTTCTGAAAGGCACTTCTAGATGCTGCAGAGTAGTGTAGTCCTAATACTATTTTAAAATCAAGTTGATTCTAATACTAACCTTCATCATTTGTCCTAAATGAGCGTACTTTAGGGTGTGCTTTGTCTATACATCAGGAGAATCAAATAGTGCATGAATTAGCTTGAGGCAGATCATGGACTCAGAATATTTTAGCACATCTTAGTAATAGAGGATTGGGTATTTGTCAAAATGATGAAAATTACAAGGATAAATTTGACTTATTCTGTGGGTTATAAAAGGAAGGAAATAGCGTTTTCAAACCCAGAAGTACTTTTTGTTGTCTTTGTCATTATTATACTGTCATAGGTTAGGTTGGTCTGAAATTTGCTCCCAAATTCTTTTGCAATGAAATATGCGAAAATATGCCAATACTGCTAAATTCTTTGAGTCCACAGTGAAAGCACATCAGAAACCTATGGCATTATGTAGTTTCTTGCATGGAGCACTCTTGACAACAATCTCAGAGTACTTATTTCCAAGAATTCTAGAAAGTCAAGATGTCCGGCAAAATTTAGGAAAAGCCCTTCATGCAAATGATAGCATAGTCAATGCTTGACCCATGAATCCTAATCTACATATCAGCTCTCTCAAGATACCTAGAATTCAGCAGATGCTTTCTAAAAATGGATAAAAAGGGCATAAAAAGGAGTTTGATGTATAAGCTAGCATGGTAGGTTAACCTTTAGAGAAAAGCTCACTAACCTTCCCTTCATGCTCTCCCTCCCCCTAATTCCTGGAGGTTGCATGTGCTTCTCATCCTGCCAGTGCACTGCATTTCTTGTTTTGCGATTACTTTTGTCTGTTGTCCCTCTGTCCTCAAAGATGATCACCGCACCTATGGCCCGAGGTGGGATGCAAATAAGACCACGGTTCCCGCCTACCACCGCTGTGTCTGCTACGCCGCCAAGCTCCATTCCTTTGGGCGGACAGCAAATGCCACAGGTATTTACTGAGTCAAAGCACATTGTGTCAGGAATTGTGCAAAGCGTTCAATACGTGATTGTATAGCACTTGCCTTCAAGCAAGGGGAAGTTCACTGTTTCATCAAACAACTAAGTTGCTGGTGTTACTTAGGGTGTTGGGCTGTTTAGGTTTTCTATGGATCCTTTTTCATTTTAAATAACAGGTTTTCTGAGACTTTGGGAAAACAAATAAAGCATTTTTAAAGTGGCATAAGTCTCTAAAACTTTTAAAACGTTCATGATTGATTCAAGTCTCACGTTAGAACTCCGTGGTTTCTGTTTAGTCTTTGTCCATACTCCACAAGTGTGCATTCACGAGAGTGTTACAAGTCAGTACTGCAGCGTACTGGCCGAGTTGTGTCTGGGACCTTACTCATCATGTGTTCATACTCTGTACAGGTGCTTCTTTCATTAATAGTAAACTTGGCTCATTTCACTTTGAGTAGCTTCTTGGGATGTTATCAGGGACCAAGAAAAACGGAGCTGTCTTTCACGGTTGTGTAGAAGGAACTGCGGAAGGATTCCATTTGTACCTGGATCAGAGAAGAACCTGTGTAGGCAGCCTGGCAGCACTTATCTGGCTGTTGCTGGAAGTCCCATGAGGTCAGAGCGCTGCATCTGCCTGGTGCAGGTCTGGATCTACTAAAGACATCACAGTCATGTTTTGCAAGCAAAATGTGTAATTTTGGGGGAGCAGGAATGGGGAGAATCAGAATGAGATAGTTTTTGCCAGTAAGTCAAAAGACAAGGCACTGATCTGCTCTGCAGAAGTTTGCTGAGCCTCATGTGATTGGTGTTGGCTTAATCATGTATCATACTGTGATGGTGGAATAGCGTTTAACTGCATTTTTTCTATCTGTTATTCATGAACCTTGTATCTTGTTCTTCTAGATGCTGATTTTCTGATGATTTTTAATAGCAGGTGCAGTTTTAGTTCTTAATATCACTGCATTTTGTTCCTAGGTTTAATGAAAGTTTCTTCACTTGCTGCATTTTGCTTCCTTTGCAAGCTTCTTGTGGGGCTGTGGAATGTCTGCCACTCTGCTTCCTAGTGCTGCTGCATCAAGTTTAGTAGGCACAGCCTTTTCTTCTCAGGAATTTGCTGAAGTAGATACAGTGACCAGAAAGATTCTGTAGACCTAGACAAACACATCTGTTGTTGTTTCTGGTTTAAGATGGATGGTCATTTCAGTCCTGGCCATTGTATATATGTTAACTGAAATAAAACCCAGGCATAGTGTTGAGTCAAAGAATTTCCTTTGAGCCTTATTCACTGTGTCAGTTTATATATACTGAGAAAATCATCTCCCATATGAAGTATCCACAATGTTTAGTTTGATGATGAGACCTTCCAATAGATATTTAAGTATTAGATTGGCTTATATTTAATATTAAAGTCATAACAAAAGACCTCTAGTTTGAGCATTTAGTGACATAGGCCAATCTTTTAGTGCTGTCATGTCTGTGGTTATTGAGGAGCTCTGGTTTCTGACTGAACAACTAGAGAAGGCAGAAGAAGAAAAGAAATTTCTTTATGAACAAAATGATGGGAGTGAAAATGGCTCCAGAGAAGGTGGTAGGATGAGTGAGTCATAGTTCAACAGTGGTGGGAAGCATGTTTTTAAAGCCAGTCTGACATTCCATACACTTGTCAGCTCTGTATCAGCATGAATATCTAGTGTTGTCTGCCAAAACATTTTGTTCAGGTTCTAGGTGGATTAGAAATTAGAAATGTTGTAATTTGTGCCTCTTAATGTCATAAAATGCTTAAATAATATTATCTGCTTGATATAACTACCTTGTCATAAGAGCCCTTGCAGCTGTTCACAGTAGGAGTAAAGGGCTGTAGCATATATCTGGTTATTAATTACTCATTTAAGAGTCTGTCATTTCCTTAACTACCATTTCATTGGTGATAGGTAGCTCAGAGTGTCTTTTCTTTAGAAAAGCATCTTGGTATCACACTGGAGAATCTCAACAAAAGGACCAGATGTGTTATCAGTACTGTGTGGCTATTTATTATTACCTCATATGACATAAATGTCGGTCTGTCCTTTTTTATCACAAGGCTCCATTGATTCTTCAGTGGGATTTTTTTTGGTTGGGTTTTTTTTTTTTGTTATTACAGTCTTTTCAATGACAAGAACATATTTACAGATACGGCATTGTATTCCACAATCTCCGGCTCTTTTGAATTGCCAGAGAATTAGAACTGACTTTTTTTCTTTTTCTTAGCTGAAGTTTGTTTGTGCCTAAATAGTCACCAAACATGAACTACAATCAATATTAGTGGCATTTTTGAACAGCTAAGAGAAGTTTTGTATACCATATTTGGATTGGCTCAAGAAACCTGCTGATTTTGAAATTTTAAAACTAGTACTCATCTTTTGCTTTAGCGATTAGATAACTAATGTGTTAAGATGAATCATTCTGTATTTCTAGTGTCAAAACCTTCCAAATTCTGTCCACAAATTTATTGCAGTCTGAAATAATATGAGCTTCAAATATATTGTTGGCGCAGAAATCCTCGGCAAACTGAAAATATGGGGGGAGGGAAGGGGATAAAACAGAGTTAATACTAAAACAAAGCAAGGGATACGGGCCTGACTGGGAATATGGAATCCTGTAGCTGCACTTTTTTGAAGTTCTGCAGAATGTCTTTTTTCATGTCAAGCAGTAACTGAATTTGCGGCAGAGTAGGCAAGGCTGTGCTTACTGGCTTAGCATTGAAACTGAAAGGACGGTAGTCTAAATGCTTTCTAGAGTTTTCCTTTAGACTGAAAGTGTTTCTGCTGTTCCTTGTTACTACCCATCCCTTCCTTGTTGCAGTCTCCTTTTCCTTGCCATTAGCTTCTGCATATTATACACTCTTGCTACCAGGAGCTGAAAACTCTTGCTAGCCTTATCTAGTCGGTTCCTTGCCTGAGACTCAGCAAACTGGAGGTAGGTCTCATAATGAGGTATATCTTCCAGTGTGGTATGCTCTAAACACTAAGAATAGCTTTCATTTAGTGCATATTAAGTGCAAAATTTTGTCATGCAAGCTTAAATATCTTTTGTGCAAGACTTCAGAAAATTAGGGCTTGGTGTTACGATCAGGTCACTGCAGAGTCGCTGAGGAAATTCATGTTCAGTGGACTGTGATAGCTGTCCATGAATATGCTTGTAAATGCAGAAATGCTCATCCTACAGTGAAAAAATGTGTACTTGCATTTCCTTATGCATATTGAAGATGAAGGGTGTACAAATGGTCAGTAACCATGGCTTAACTCTAAGGTGAAATGAGGAGATAAATGAGTGTAATGGGAGTTAAAACTCCAGAGGGGAGGGGTTTTTTGTCTCTTGGGTTTATTGGGTATTTTTGGGTTTGGTTTTTTTGTTTGGGTTTTTTTTTAAGCCTTCTGTTTAGTGGGAGTCAGTTGGAAGGAGTATTCCCCAGAAGTTGAAATGTCATTAAATTGTTATAACTTTAATCTGTATCCTGCAAACAGGATAGAAATCTAAAGCCGAAAGCATCTTTAGATCTGTTCTACAGAGAGACACCGGAAATTATTATGTAGCAAATTAACCGCTTTCAAAGAAAAGTAAGGCAGTAAGTTCAGAATTACATACTTCTGAGTGCATGCTTTTGAAAGTGTCTCAATTTTGCTGAAGTTTAGATATTAGACTTGGATATTCTGAAATGAAGCTGGGGGAGAGCAAACCTGTTGCAAGAAGGAAGGCTGTTTGCCTCGGCATGAAATTAAATGAGAAGGAGTAATGCAAAAAAACCCCCCAACCCTAATTCATTCTATGCTTAAGTGTGCAGTAGGTGCTGTATGTTCTTCTCTTTGCTTTTTTGCAACATTTGTAAATTAATGTGAAAGGACCTTAGTGTTGAAGTGGATACAGAAGCTTAAACTGGGCAAAAAAACCTAATGAAATCTTCTTCCTTCCTTTGCAAAACACAAGGATTTAAGTTTTCAGAAGTAATTTTGTGTAACCAACTTGAAACACTTAAAAGGGTCCTGATTTTCAGGAAGTGATGAACCATTCAAAAGTGGACTTAGTGAAAAATGGGTGCAGCATCCATATGAGCAAGTTCTAAATCACTTGCTGTTCAATAGAATGTTAAATAGAATTGTAAAAAAGTCAGGGAATACCTTTTGCAGTGTTCATAGAATGGTTCGGGTTGGAAGGGACCTTAAAGATCATCTAGTTCCAACCCCCCTGCTGTGCTTCCTTCCAGTAGTAATGAAATCATGATTTCTTTGGGAGGCAGATCATGCTTTTCAATCTCAGAAATGCTTTTCCAGCTGTTGAGGAGACATGCTGTTAAAGAATCCACCTCCTGTGAAAAACAGTAAGCAGAGTCTCAGTATGTGTTGATTGTGGACAAAAGGAAGATGTAATGGCTGATTTAAAACATCATTTCAGCCTCACTTTTTCTAGATATTATCTTTGTAGGAGTGGCTGTGAAGGTAATGGGGTTATTGAAGATTGGAAAAAAAAATCATAGTATGTCAGGCTGCATTTGATTTTTAAACTATGCTTAAATGGATCGTCAAGTTTAGTAGTTTTACATTTGCAACTAGCTGGGGATTGTTTGGGCTATTTATTCTTTTTTTTTAATTTAGTGGAGTATGACCTCTTGCATAGCTGTAATGTGGTATTCCAAGCAAAGCATTTCCTGTCATATTCAGTGTGTACATGCAAAAGCAGACCTTACAATACTTACTTCTTTTTAATGTACTAAATATCGTGTCCTCTGGAGACAGATAATTTAGATGGATATTTAAGGAGTGAGTGAAGGACAACACTGAATTGCAGTGCCCGTGAAGTGTCTGGGACTTGTGGATTTACTGGGACCTTTGTTTAAAAATGATTTAGACTGAGGGAAACAGAGTTGTTAATTCATAAAGGTGCTAATCAATGACTTACAGAATGGATGAGTGGGTTACTACCCTCTGTGGGCTAATTCAGTTTATCTGTGTATATACTTATTTATAGCTTCAGGTCATAAGAACTCTGCATGTGTCTTAAACAACTATGATCACTTAGTATCTGCATTACTATACCATGCTGCTGGCCATGATATTTTTTTTTTGGTTGTTTGGTTTTAAGTGATCAAGGGCAACAATGTCCATTAGAACAAATGTGAGAAGTTGCTATAATTTGAGCATCATCTGGGTCTGACACTTTAAAGTATACACAATAACTTTAGTTGTTACCCAGAGTTTGATGCTGTTCTGGAAGTGTTTTTATCTGTCTTTTTGTCCTTTAGGCACAGCTCATCATTCTCCAGAGGTCAGAAAGCTACTTCATTTTTTTTTTCCACCCAGCTGTTCAGTTTGGAGTGTTTCTGTCTCCACACAGATTTTCAAAGAAGCTACAGTCAAGTCTGACAGACCTTTGAAGACTAATTAAATTGTCAAAATAAGGAGGGTTTTTTATGACTGTTAATTCTCCAGTTAGAACTGTCTTTTTTTTCCCTGCTCTTCTTTAGTTCTAATAAAGTAAGGGTTTTTCAGATGGCACATCTGACATTTTAATTGCAACATGATGGCTTGGGAAATTAAAAACAATTATTATACAGTTTTTCGAATTATGTGCCCTTTTAGTGGTTATTTCTAGTAAAGCTGATATGAAGTACTGCCCTGAGAGCCTCAAGAGTGAAACAGGTTGGACCATCATTATGGGAAAGAACAGGAAACTAACACTTTCGTTTCTTATAGGCCCGAGGATACGCTTCTCTCCATAGGTAAAGCCTTTTAGTTAAGTTCCCATCCTGTGCTCCCTTTTGTTGTTACGGAACTTATCTTTTTCCACATTTCAGGTCAGCCAGAACAATATTACCATGATGTCATCCCCGTCTCCTGTCCAGCAAGCTCAAACACCCCAATCAATGCCTCCACCACCACAGCCGCAGCCGTCTCCTCAGCCAGGCCAGACGAATTCTCAGCCAAATTCAAATGTCAGGTGAGCTAGACTTGCAACCTTTGAGGACTTTTGTCAATGCTGTAAGGGTGAGGTTTTCAGAAGCATTCAATATATCTTACTCTGTTTCCACTGAAGTGAATGAATTTTAACTTCAGTGAAAGCACAGGTGGGATTGTGCCAAAGACACTCTGAAAATCCTCATTTTAAATAAAGTCTACTGACAGAGTGCCATAGCAATGCTTACTAAAAGGATATCTGCGCACAGGCTGGTCATGCTGCCTTGTCAGATTCTGACAGGTTTGATTTATGTTTATTTTTCAGCTCTGGCCCAGCTCCATCACCGAGCAGCTTTCTCCCCAGTCCATCTCCACAACCATCCCAGAGTCCAGCAGCTGCACGAACACCTCAGAACTTCAGTGTCCCATCTCCAGGTCCTTTAAACACTCCAGGTAAATGATGTGAGAACTATACAGCAGACTAGGGTTGGGGTCTGAGTTGGGGTATGTTTTGGTAACACTAATAGTTCCCAGAAAACCTGTTATTGTTCCACATCATGTAAACTTTAAAGAGCTCTACAAAGCAGCCAGCATTGCAAGTAGTGAATGTCACACGCACCACATAATGCAACAACACGGATATCTCAAATCCAAATCAACCAAGACCTCTTTTCTCATCACTGAGCTATGTAATGGGTTTTTCTGACTTCCCCAGTCTTTTGAGAAGAAGAATGATACTTAATTTAATGGAGCAAGTTTATAGAGGCATAATGATTCCTTGGTTCCATGCAGGAAGGAACCCTTAGCAACAGCATGCAATTGTAAAGGATGTAACCATTTAATCATGGTTGGCAGGCTACTTTGCTCCAAAACACCGTCCAAGGGGTACTCTGACACTTGTGCTCTTCTCTCTCCCAGATGTAATCAGCAGTTTCTGATACTGTGAATGGAAGTAACATACTGGCTTCTTCTCATACCAGTGTTGTGTGCTCTGCAGTTTGGAAAGCACCGACTTAAGGAAAACTGCAGGAAATTCAGTGTATTGATTTAGTGTTTAATGCACCAGAGTGATGGCAAAATTGAGGATCTAGAAAATGGGTATATGAAACTTTGGACCTTTTCATAAAAAAATTGTATTAAATTGCTGTTCTGTCCACAGAACGTGTTATTTCTGCACAAAGATTAGAGGGTTGGACAAGCACTTAAACTGAGGAGGGCATCCAGTTGTGGATTTGGATATTTGACGTGAGCTACACTTCGAGAGTGCCACATTTCAGCTCCAGATTCTGAAATGTGAGGGTGCTGTTCTGCAGTATCTTTTTATCAATCCCTGTGACATGCGGTCTTTACTTCTTGCCAGGAAATCCAAATTCTGTCATGAGTCCAGCCAGTTCTAGCCAGTCAGAGGAGCAACAGTATCTGGAGAAACTCAAACAGCTATCAAAATACATTGAGCCACTCCGGAGGATGATCAATAAAATAGATAAAAATGAAGGTGAGGTTCCCTATATTTAGTCATGCATTTCTCTCTGTCCGCTGTCTCTTCTGATGAAAGAAACGGTACCTTGCCTTTTGTGATGGTTCTATTGCAGGGATTAAACATGAAAGTCAGTTGCTATTTTTGCCTATGACTGTAAGGATTTTACTGTGAAGCAAAATCCTTGAATTCTCAACAGTTTTCCTTTACTTCTGATGGTTTTGAGACACATAGAGCTTACACAATGGATATACTTATGAGTAGATGAAAGATCGTTGATCCTCACTACTTTCTTCAGTGTTGGCCCATGTTTTCACTTTTAGCAGTATTCTGTATTCCTTTCTGCAAGTATGGAAGCTATTCTTGTAGTCAGTGTTTGTGTCTCTGGTATTATTTCAGATAGAAAGAAGGACCTGAGTAAAATGAAGAGTCTCTTGGATATCCTGACTGACCCTTCCAAACGGTAACTCTTTTTCCTTTTGTCTGAACGTAAGATTCGCCAGCTTTTCCAGAAATTTGCTGTTTACCATCCAGCCATGTTGGCACCAAAGCTGGCTGTGGGGCTCGGGTAGCAGAAACACTTCATCCAAGGAGACCATTTTGTGGTTATGAAATTTCTTCTTTTCTGCAGGTGCCCTCTAAAGACCCTGCAGAAATGCGAAATTGCTCTGGAGAAGCTGAAAAACGATATGGCTGTGGTATGTAATGCTTTGTGCTAGCAAGAGATAAGCAATTAATTCCAAAAGGTCTTATGATTTGGCAAGATAACATTTTTTGCATTTCTTGTTGCTCATGCTGTTAAGACTTCAAGTAAGGTTGGACAAAATAAGAAAACAGGAAAAAATGGGCAAGCGTTTACTTCATGTAAGTCACCTGTATGTATCTTTTAACGGAACTTTCAAATTTTTCTGCTTTGTGCAAAGACTTGAGTAATTCTTTCTAGGAACTTCTGCAGCTGATTTCAGGAGAAACTTCCTAAACGAAAGCTGCAGGCTGCTTTCTTTTTTGCCCCTCCTTTTTTCTTTTCTTTCAGTTTTGAGAATCCTTTGCATTTCACGCATTGGAAGTTTTCTGCTATAAAATTTTGCAGAATCAATAGTAGAGATTTCATTTTTGGTGATTATTAAAAGAAAAGGGGCTTCTCTTGTGTTTTAGCCTACTCCACCGCCTCCCCCGGTGCCCCCCACCAAACAGCAGTACTTGTGTCAGCCACTCCTGGATGCTGTTTTGGCCAACATCCGTTCACCAGTCTTCAACCATTCCCTTTACCGTACGTTTATGCCAGCTATGACTGCAATTCACGGACCACCGATCACGTATGTATCATTGACCTGCTGTCTGTCTTAAATGTTCATTATCTAAGGGAAAAATACCTATTTGTGGAAACTATTAAAAGAATAAATGGGTTTATGGGTGGGTGTGAGTTGTATCTCTTGTTTTTGCACCTGTAAAGTATTTGACAAATGCAGTGCTGGCATAACACTTTCACCTAGTCCTTCTGTGGACTGTATTTTCCACAGGGCCCCAGTTGTTTCCCCTCGAAAACGGAAATATGAAGAGGATGAAAGACAGACTATACCAAATGTCTTACAAGGGGAAGTTGCAAGATTAAATCCTAAATTCCTGGTGAACCTGGACCCTTCCCACTGCAGTAATAATGGCACAGTTCATCTCATATGCAAGCTAGGTAAGCAAGAAAAAACTAAGGGCCTAATTCAGAAAGCATTGCTGAGCTTGATTGTAGAAATTTAGGAGTTTTTTGCTAGCAGTCTTGATTCTTGCCAACCTGTGACTTCTGCGTGAAGTCTGTACTTACCAGATTCATAGTATTGCTTAATTGTGATGTTCTGCACGGCCTGCTTCAGGGTACACATGGAGATTTTGTTCACACTGATTGATCCTTTCTTTGCGCTGAAGTGTCTATTGGTAATCTCATTTAGTGTCTGGAAAATCACGTGTTGCTAGCAATAATCTTGATCTCTCATTTGACCTATACTGGTATGTAAGATTCTGCCTCCAACAACTAGGACAGAGCCAGAGAAATGTTGAGCTAACTTTGGGGTCTATTTCAATTTGTACTATTGATTACCACCAATGATGTATGTTCAAAATAGAAATACAAATTGCATCGCTTTTTTATCTCAGCTGAATAAGCATAAAGTGTTATAGTCTATTAGCTTATTTTGCACTTGGATTCCAATGGGGAAAATGGATTCTTTCCTCCTCCCCTTCGTTTGAAAAATCTGAACTGCTTTTTTCCTGAATATTAGTACATAAGGCACTTAATTTTGAAAAATGAGGTGTCTAAGTTAGTGAAGTTCAGATGATGAAACGGTGAGATTGGCAAGGTGCAGAAATGTGTGCTGTGTTTGCCAGGCTTTTCTTCTGAGGATTTATGAGTGGTGTTAAAATGAAAACAAGGCTGCCTTCCAGTAAAAATGGAGGTTACAGCCTGGTTCCTCATTGGGGTTCAGAGGCTAGAAACCAAGCTGAATTATGCACAAACACCAGCTCTGTCCAGCAAGGAATGCTTTGTTCTGATGGGAAGTGTGTTTGCATTCTAGATGACAAGAATCTTCCAAACGTCCCACCACTACAGCTCAGTGTTCCAGCGGACTATCCAGATCAGAGCCCTCTGTGGATAAAAAACCCTAGACAGTATGGTATGAGGATGCTAGCATGACATTTGTTGGGCATGTGTTTGTGGTAATAGTGGGGAAATGTGAACACCTAATGATACTCTTTTTTTTAATATTATTCTTATTATAACTCCATTTATCTGTTCTCTTTTTTTTTCCAGCAGCCAATCCCTTTTTGCAGTCAGTGTATCGGTACATGACTTCAAAACTATTGCAACTTCCAGACAAGCATTCAGTCACAGCACTCTTAAACACCTGGGCGCAAAGTATTCGTCAGGCGTGCCTCTCTGCTGCATAACATCTCACTTTCTAAATCGTGAAGCACGAAAGAAGGTCTCAACAGCTGGCCTCTTCCACATGCCACTGGAAAATCGCATTTTGGGGAGGGTACTACAGAAGAAAGAAGCCTTATGTTGTTTTGTTTCTAGGTGTCAGGTTCGGTAGAGAACCTGATGTTAGATTTAGCTTTCATGCTTTTTATCTTCTGCCTCTGTGGACTTTTGACAGCATTTTCAAATACACAGAATGTGTATATATGGTTTTTGAGACTGTATTAGGATGAGTTTTTATTGTCTTCTTAGAGAAGAAACTATTTGTGGACTTCCGTCAGGGAGTCTGGTATAAGAGGGAGTAGGGAGAGAATGTCCTAATTTGCTTCAAAGTTTGCTCAGTGCCAGTATTCCTTTCACACCGTATGTTTTGTGACCTGATACTGCCCCAGAAATAAATTGGCTGCAACTAGAATGAGCCTGCAAATTTCTCAGTGGTCACAGGAATCTTTTTTTGCCTATTAGCTTTGCCCAGAGATGAGATAAATTAAAGCCTTTGAAGGCATCCCTCAAATCTGTGAGATAAATCTGGATAATTATACTTGGGGGTGAGGGGGGAACCAAATAGAGAAAAAAATGTATTTTATAGCTTATTTTAAACACTACTTTCTATAAGCAGTTTTCGGTTGGCATGGACCACGTTTCTCACTCCTAGAGAGTGAGGTGTTTAGAAAGAAGGGATATTAATGTGCACACTGACTTCCTCTATAAACTCAGTAAAGGTGTACCTAAAGGTGTGCGGGGGTAAACACAACAGTATAAAGCCCTTATAATACAAGTCAATCCAGCAGGCTTGTAGCTGCATTTCTTCTTATACTAAGAGTCTCTCTGGGGTGTCTGGCTTCCTTTGGAAGTTGATGCTGTTCAGTAAAAACGCTTCTATGCTACATACGTTTGTTTAAAAACAAAAGGAGAATCAACATAGCTCAGGAGTAGACCTGACAACTAATATTTTGTGCTTTGGGCAATGATGGGCACTCAAGTCAGTCATCAGCTACCTTATTGTTGGTCACTTCTAATGAAAACATTTGCCACGAGTAACTAATTTCATGCATAGTGTGATTGTTTTATAAGTTGCTCACTCTTAATTTCCTGGTGCAGAACAATTTCAAATTTCAGATGTTCCCATTACATCCTGCTCCATCTCCCTGTATTGCACAGCAAACCTTAAAGAGTAGCTGGGCTGTCTTACAGTAGTATCAAGAAGTTGTATGACCTTTGTAAATCTGTGTGGTGTCATCAGTTTTAGGATGTTCTTGACTGTGGGTACTTATGAAGCACTGACTGAGGCAGCAGAATGCTATCAGTATTTTGTACATGAACTAATGCATTATCTGTTTGTTTCTATTGTAATAAATTTATTATTATTCCTGTGTTGGATGCTAACATTATACTGCTCTTCCCATGTTGATCCTTAGATACCAGTTCTGTTGCATCTGTTGGATGATGGTTACTTTGTTCTCTGGTAAGTGAAATCTCGTAGGCTTTGAAGGTTAGAGGAGGAAGTCAGAAATAGCTCTTCAGCCCATGCAACACTGTCTTTACTGTTCTCATAGTGAATTGGAAGACCTGCTCAGGAGTTTAGCAATGGTACCTACAAATGAAAGATGACTGGGGAGGCCTTAGGAAGGGGAGAGGAGGTGTAAGCCCAACACTGGACTATGGCTATGAGATGCCACTCTTGCTGCCCTGTCCCATCTTCTGTGTGTGGTTTGTTTTTTTTTTTTCTTCTGTTAGTGCAACTTACTATAAATGTCTTAGTGCACTGCCTTTCCTGTTGCCTTTGTAACTTCTCTGCCTGGGTAAGTCCTACAGCCAATTCTTTTTTTAAAACAGTGCAAGAGGCTTCAATGCAGCTATTGCTCAAACAAAAGTGTTTATAATACTGAAATGAACAATGCCATATGTAGAAATACGGATGGCTCATTTCCCCCCCTCCAGTGAAAAGACATTTGCTACATTCCATAGAACACTTTTATAAAAATAAAATTTACATTGATTATATTCACTCTATAAGACCACATCATTGTTTATAAAACTCAATTAACTTTAATATTAAAAAATACTTTAGGAAGATCTGATATGATAATTCAAACATTTTAGTCATCGAATACCAGGCTCATCCTTAAAACATTTATTTTTACACGTGTAAGCTGAGAGAAGGAAATTAGTGTTCATGTGGTTTCCATCCTTCAGAGAAAAAAGTCATTATTACAGCATAAAGAAAATACCCAATCAGGATAATGAATGTGCAGCCCACTGGCCCAATGTAAAACCAGGATGCAATGAAGTAGATCATGAGCAAAGAAATGAGAGTCCTGTAGCTAGCCAGAAACCTCAGACTGATTCTTGGTCCCCAGTTCTGGCTTGTTCTGTCCTTCGCCACGGGACTATACCTGATTTTCTGTACGAGGTGGGGGTTGGTAAGATGATAGCGACAAAGTCTACCAATAAAATCTTCCCTGGAGCAAAGCGTATCCATCTGATCAGCAAACTGAGGTAGGAGAAGTTTAAATATTAGCATTCTATTGCAAATACTGTCATAAAGTAACTGTAATTTATTTTACGATTTTCTTCATTTATAGGATGAGGATTATAGGAAATAGAGGGAAAAAATATCAAAGCGCACTTTTAAATAGTAGAACTGCTTTAATGCAGGCTTGCCTTTTATCTGTCATACCTACAGGAAGAAAACGATTTGGGTTTGCTGCTTTAGAAACATTATTCTGAATGATATTCCCTGTGTTTGTCAAACATTAATAAATAACATTTTCAATGTATTCTTTATGTAGGAAAAGCAGAACTACAGGTATAGAAGCTGATGCTATATTAGGAAATATCCATCTACACAACAGTAAAGGAGACAGACCAAGAACAAATGTAGTGTCACATATGTGCAGGTCCAGTGAAGAACAGGAATTTGCAATGGAAAATATAGAAGGAGGCGGTGCTGTACTTACCCTTTCGTTAAGCGCTGAGGATAAACGAAAGAGGAGGCGGACAAGAGTGGCATTTTCGTAGCTGCGGATGGGCTGAAGTTCAGTATCTCCTTGATACTGCACCTCAAATCTACGTAAGCCATTTATGATCTAGAAACAAGAAAATAACACCCTTATTTTGTAGCTCCCATTTGAAATGCCTTTTTACAGGCACCTCTCTTAACCCCAGATTAATTGCACTTCTCTTGATGTAGAACAACCACTTGTACTTTCAAGATCAATCTAGGGTAGCTATACGGAATCTTTCTTCTCTTACCTGGTACCTGCCAAGGGGGGTAAGAATAAGGCCATCCTCGCTTTCAATGCAGTCTGGAAGCTGTTTTTTTCCATTCTCATCTTGAGCTGTCCCACACTTCATCATCATCTGGGTCAGCTGGGCTTCATTCAGCTACTCAAGAATGAAACAGTTCTTGAACATGTGTTTGATTTACCCCCTCCTATTTTGTTTCTTTGTCCCTTCGCAAACTCCTTAGCACTGGAACCCTTTGATAGCTAGCACAGATACCGTGAACTGATTAATAGCACCTCAGTTAGACATTAAAAGGAGGTAAAAGTCTCCAGAATCCTTGTCTGTGATCGTCAAACTCAAGAGAGGTGTTCTGTTTTATATGCCCCTTACTCCCTGAGGCTGTCAAAGAGCTGTCTTCTCCTAGGTCGACTGTGTGGCAGACAGAGAAATGAATCTGTTCTTTTTAACCAAAGAAATAGCCTACTTCTGCTTCATCTATATAGCTGCAGTTACATTGTATTTTTATAGCTCTTTACATTTAGAAGATACTGGACTGTTTTTAAAATTCAAACCATGTCTTGCCTGTTTGTAAACATGAGAAAAGGCACAAGAGACAGGTCTGATTATAAATTGTGGTCCAGGAGAGCGGTTACTTGAAACAAAGTGGCTTAATATTTGAAAATTAAGAACATCTAGTTCTGTCTGTATTGAAAGCAGTTTTGAAGTGGTCAGGTAAAGTCAAGCCTGAAAGATGTTTACAACAAAATTTGCTAGCAGGATTTCTGGCTGTCTTTGTGACCCCACAAAGTACAACAGTGACAGAAGTATGCGTAAGGAATCTCGACTCTTGGTCGCACTGCCACATCAGGAAAGTTCTTAGAAAGATGTTACTTACGTACCTTAAAGATTTGGCACAAGTATTCCAGTGCCTTCTCTAAATATTCATCTGTTTTTTTGATGCTGTCTTGCCCAATTTCATCAAGGTCATTGCCTGTGTAGGAGCCATTCATCTCTGATGGTGTAAATCTAAACCACGAAAAGAAGGACTGGCTAGCTGTTGTCTCCGCAGAATGGTCTGATATGGATTTTGCCGTCTGCTGCGCCTGACAAATTAACTGAGCCAGTTTTAATACCTAAACCAAAAAAAGAGAATTGTGTGGGACAAAGAGAAAGGACCACTAAGCATCAATGCATGGACAAAACTATGCCTTGATACCTGGCCGTGAGAGCAAACCCAGCAAAGTCACTCTCTTAGTTCTTACGCACTTGTGCTAAGACTGTTGGTTGTGTTTCCAATAGGGCAAAGGTAGTTCTCTGCCAGTGAAGCATTTAAAAAACTTTTTTCAGCTGCTTTTTTTCCTTCCTGCTGGTTTTATCTGTCTTGCTGATGGGTACTAATCAATACAATGGATCAGAAGTTCACAGTAAGTATGTTCAAAAGGAAATACTTGCAATATGCAACTCCAAGGCAGCAAACTGTTATATTAACTTCTTACTTAGCAAAGAGCAAGAGGATTTTTACAGCTGTGCTGGATTGAGACCTGTCAGGTTCCAGGACCATCAGTAAACTTAATTATAGTAGTGCAGGGTGTAAAGTTTTCCATTATTAACTTCTCATAATATGGATGCTCAGCATTGAGAAAATATCTGTCAAGAGTAGAAAGACAAGTGACAAGAAACTTGTTGCTTACCAAATTTCTGACTTCAGTGCCAAACATCTGTTTATACTGGAAGTCTTGTCCTTCCAGGCTGTAAACATGGCTCTTCACTTTAAATGAGGCATCTGTAATAGTTGGAGGCCATGATGAAAAGAAGCTCCCGCCAAGTGTGGAGGTCATAAAAAGTCGGTGTTGACGATGTGGAATAACAAGTTCTGGCTCCAGGAATAACTGTTCTCCTGGAATTTGAGAAAAGTAGTGAAGATGGTTATGGGATACTCCCATTTCTGCCTGGGGAATGTCTAGCCCTGTGGCATCTTACATGTGCTGGGCAACTTGCGTTTAGGTGGGCAGGTAGTTCTAGGAGGAAAGAGGGATTAATTGCCCTTTTTTTCATTTAATCCTCTCTGCCCACAGCAGAAAATGTCAGAGTGCATTTAAATGCACACCATACAGACAGCATTTTAAGCCTGTAGCTTTTTTTCAAAGGCAGTGGATAATCATGACACTTAAGACATTGATACTTGTCAAATCTTGCCTCTCCCAGATTTACTGTAACCTAATTATCCTGAAGTGCATACACGACTAGCTATTTTGCTAAGTATAGATACCTATATAGATATATCAAGTAAGACAAGTGTAAGAAAAACTGACTTTATTGTAAACACCCACTATTGTGTTCTTTATTCTTTAAAGAAAAGTTGTGGAATGACATCTAAATTATGGTGGTTAGAAAAGAACTATAGATGTATTAAACCAATACGACAAACATTAGTGAAGATGCACAAACTTTGGAATGGCAAAAAAGCATGGAAAATGGGAGAAAGTCTATTCACCTTCTGAGGTAAGATGTAGCCATTGTGAATAGAGATTGAGACAGGACAGCGTAAGATCTCAAAACATCCATTTACCTTTCATGATCATTTCGGCTAGATTGGGCTGAGCAAAGACCTTGGCTACTCGGAACACCATGAGAGCATTTTTTGGGCTGACCAAGTCTGTTCGAAGAGCTCTGTTCAGAAATCCTACAAACAGCTTAGTATACATGAGTAGGTTTTCTTGAATGAAGGCAGCCCTGTCAAAGTGAGTACAGGATTTGTGAGTACAGCTATTTAATAGTTGTTATTTTGTCTTCTGCCAAATAAGTCATTAAGGGAATATTTTATACTGTCTCTGGAAAGGTGGTTTACTTGCACTGAGACAAAAGAATATTCCTCTTAAACCAAAAGCTTGTTAGAAATCATCTCTAATCGTGTACAGGAAGCTAATTCAGGTTGGTGGATGGTTCTTGAAATCCTGCTGTTTTACTTGGGATCTGCAGAAACTTGAGGTTTGGTTCAGATTACTCACAGCTGCCTTCCTCCTTACCATTTCTCCGATACGCTGCGAGGTAAAGACTCCGCACTTTGCGGCAGCTTTTCTGGAGCGTACCTCCAAGGCTGCAAGTAACTTAACCACATCTCAAGAACCTAAGCAAATCACACATAAAATCACGTGAGTATCAGTACTTTTTGTAAAGGAAGACAGAAAGTCTTTTTTGTTTCTTTCTTTTAAAACTAGTGAATTCAATGTTAAGGACACCTAAAAGTTTTTTAGAAATAAAGTGCTCTCTTGTAATCTGAGTATCTTTGAAAAAGAACAGGCACAGAAACTAAGTGCGTGTTCATTAGGACCAATCTGTATTTTCTGTAATACCCAAATGAGACAGCACTCAAACAGCTACTAGAAAAAAAGGAAAACTTGGTGGCTATATTTAAGATGCATTTAACAGCTCTGATAGTTCAACAGAGATTCAGTGAACACTAAGTAAACAAGATGCTACATTAAATAGTTTCAGAGGTTGTCTTCTGCATAGACATACCTACTACCCTGAAGAAACACAGTGGAGTCATGATTGCACTGAAGCCAAGAATAGATTTGCCTGCAAACATTTCTTCTGACTTTCTGCCTTACATGTGTACCTCAGACACCGGGATATAGCTAACTACAGGTCTAGTGAGCAAGATCTAGCCCTGTTACATTCTGCAGTCGTAAGCTCCTACATTAATTACCAAGAGTCATGGTCTGATATACTTATTTTCCTGCTTGCGGGACATAATATTTGCAGTATCTATTGCAAAATAATATTTATTACTTTTGTTGATGACATATTATATTAGATAGGATATTAAGAAGTTAGGACCTATAAGAATGTATCTGTTTTAAGAGTAGTACCTACTTCTTTTCAATCAGTAGCCATTTTCAGTGTCAGGAAAATCAGCTAACAACCTGTAGTTGCATCTCACCAAGATTGATTCAACTTCCTTCTTACACCTAATTGGCACTCTTTCTCTAACATTAAATGTACATATTATATAGAGAATTTAACTGCTTTAGAAAAAAAAGATATAAAGACCAAGAACTAACTGCTAAACAGCAATAACTAATTACTAGTTATGTTCAGTACAAACTTAGGAAGAGAAGCAGGTACATACTGCTCTGAAAGAGGCATCCAGAGGCCAGTGACCAAAACAGTGCTGCAGAAAGATATAAAGTTTCTCCTGGACAAACCGAGGAATTACAACCCTGCAAACATTCAAAGACAGTCACATGTAGAAGCCAGCAGCAAATTTTAAAAACAAAAGACTCAACCCCACCAACCAGCAACCCAACATGCTTCCACAAACGCAAATACAGAAAGGGCTGACCCAAACTTGTTCTTCCTTAACTGAAGCCAATTCTGGCTACTGAATTTCAACTGAAATACATAAATACCAAATTCTCCACTAAGCTTGGCCAGAATCCTCCAGTAGCATTTTCTTTTCTTTCTTGGGCCAAGATATAGACTAGAACAATAGCAAGACATGCCCCCTCCTGAAGCTGTTGTGTCCCCCCACATCTAGCAGATGTGAGAAACACAATCTATTTGCTATCATGTACTTTTAATAACGTACTTCTGTATTTAGCAATCAAAACAACCTAATTCAACCTCTCAGTGAAAGCAGAGCTCTTCAGGGAGAAGCTCGGTATGTTTCAGAGACTGGTTGCTCCTGTACCTACCTTTTAAACTCCTCTAGTGGGCTGGCTGTGTGGGAGTGGGCTGAAGGGGAGAGAGGCTCTGGTTTCAGGCTGTTGCTGAAAGCATGTAGATGTTTCACAAGCAGTCTTACCACTAGCACATGCTCTTCAGTGGGCTTAAAGGACTCCTAGATTCAAAGCAAAAGACAGGAAGACAATGAGTATCATATGTTGAATGTCCAGGAGATATTTCAGGAAAACTATATTCTCAAATCAGAAACTGAAATACAAGAAATGCTCTCTTCCTTATAGGTTTTTCACTGTAGTTTGGAGCCACCTGATTTTAGACAGACTTTCTCCTCAGGACAAGTTGCAGCAATCGTCTGACATCAGTTCACTAAGAAACAGTAGCGTATTTTTGATAATGTGATTGTAAGAAAAAGTATCAACAGAACTGTAACGAGTTGAATTTCAGGCTAGCATTGAGGAACAGAATAACTTGTAGATTTCAACTTACCCCTTTCTGAAAAAAGAATATTCAGCCTTTCATTATGGCTATAAATTCACTGCTGTGGACAGCACAACAGATCCTTTGTTTATGCATTTGGCTGGCTTTACTGAGTTCTCCTTCCTATGGTGGTACTCATCTGCCTTATAAGAAAGAATAATTCTAGAAAGAGTTATGGTAAGAATAACTGCCTCAAGTCCTGCGTGACCCTGTTGCTTCTGGTATCATTATAGGTAGAAGGAGCCTGGGTGGGAGTAGCAGGAGGATGGTGAGCCACAGTGATGTTACTAATGAGTGAGTGCATGATATAGCAGGGAGATGAATGAGGCAAAAGGAAGAGCTAGTTCTCCTGGATGCCCAGCACCACAGCTGGTCTGCTGCAGAATCTGGGAACAAAGCGCTAACTCCTTTGCTACTGTAATTTGCTTTAAGAGTAGTGAACTAAACTCAATCCACTACTGAAGGCAGATTTTAAGGTATCATTTGTATTCTAAGTTTCACAGCTCTCATGTTTCTCAAAAGCTGGGAAGAATGTACATGAAACACAAGTTACAGCTGCAAAAAGTTACAGCCGCAAGTATGATGGAAGATGATGGAAGAGTGTATTAGACAATAGCTGCAAGATGTTCCAGGGTGGCAAATGCAGCCATGCTGAGGTAAGATGCTGAATATGACTGTAGGGGACTGACAGGCATTTTTATACAAAAAGCTTCCACTTTTTAAATCCATTCAACAGTATTTCCACTCCTGGGGGTGGGGAGGGGGTGTGTGTGTCTGTGTACGTGTATGTGTGTCTTTTCTCTGCAATGCCTGAGGCAAAGCAGAAGTGTTTTTACAGTCTCTTAAGGTTTTTAATACACTGTAAAGTATGCTCCAGGAAAAGATTCAAGGCTTGATGATATAGTCAGGTAGTACAGATGGATCTGAGCCTCTTCTAAGAGAGAGGATAACCTGGTACCAGTTCTGATGAAGGCTGGTTTTGCCTTCTTGACAGCTCCTGGTGAGTCAGCATGTTTTCTACAGTCCTGAGGAGAGTTTCTATATGAGGGTAGCTTCTGAGAAGTTACTTGGTCCTTGCTTTGGAGAACCTAGAGGATCTCCAAAAGCAATTAGAGAGGTTGACTACTCTGCTATAGGCCTTGAAAGGGTGCAATTGTAAAAAATTCTAGGCTCCCCTTGAAGGTACCTTTCAAATTTACAAAACCACCAGCACCACTATCTCAGTACATCATTTCAGGTGATGCTAGTAGTTTTTCCACTTAGCAATTCTTATAATTTCCTCTTCACCTGGATCACCACCATTAGAAACATTACTGGTTTTAAAACTATTTTTCCCCGCAAAGTGTCTTTGTTGTCAAACTTCTTTAGCTTACAAGGTGGATGTACACCATTCTTTTCTTAAACACATTAAATCTTTGTTACTCTCTTCATTATCTAATTAAAGACAAGTAGTAGTTCCTGTTTTCCTTTCTAAGCATTACCTTGAGGTATCATAGCACTTAGTTAAAAAAAATAAAAGAAAGGATTAAACAGCAGGAAAATTCCATGTAGTGCTAAAAAGCTTTATAGTATAGTAAGAGCATTATAGCACATATGCTCAGCCCTCCCCTTTCCCAGAATGAAGACCCAATGAATAAAGAGCTGAAGTAGGAACAGAGGAATCAGTAATCTGTTCCAACAGGAATGTTTTAGCATGCACATTTCCTGAACAATCTGCAAATGTACCACTTGTGTGCTTCTGCAAAACTGGACAGGCAAGTTCACATTGCCACTAAAAATTTAGTACTAACCAATGACATTTCAGTGGCTAAACCAATCCTAGATGTTACCTACCTTAATTTTAGGGGACAGCCATGCAAATTCTAATCTCCTCTTCAATGCAAGGTTCGCTGAAATGACTACTGTGAGGGGCAGAAATCTGCCATCGGTGAAGCCGGTTTTGGTATCAAAAAAATGCCAGCATAGCTGATAAATCTCTTTCTACAACGCATTACAAGAATGCATCTCTAAAAAGGGAGCTCCCAATTAGACCTCATCATATGCTAGATTTTAACTATTTTCCCATGACTTTTGCTAATACCTCTGGTATCTGTTTTCACTGACAATTTAGTAAATCTCAATGCAGTACTCTTAATCAAGTTGTAAACCCACACCTCAGGAGAAAAAAACCTGCTGTACATCTACCACCAATACACTTTGCAGATTATAAGATGGAACAAGATTTTTAAAAAGGAAACAAAATGAAAAGATGATAATACTTGGTATGCGTGGAGGGCCTGGTAGCTGGATTGGGCAGGACTACCGTGGTGTTTACTGGAGATACTGAGTCGGTAGTGGAGAACCTCCAGCTGAGACAACAGAAACAAAAAGGGGAGGAGGGAAAAAAGGAGAGAAGAGAGCAAGAGAAAAAAAAGTGAGAATGAGCCCAAGGAAGAAGGGTGGGGGGAAAAAAACGAACATCACAAATACAGTCAGGGACAACATATCACAATAACAACTGCAGCCACAGTATCCTCTTCTCTCTGGTGTTCAGTAGATTGATTCCAGAGTATTTGATACCCTTTATCAACTTGGAAATACAACTGGGAGCAGGTGTCAAAAAGGTATAGCTGCAAGTAGCAGTGGCTGTTCTCTTTGCTGACCGCAGGGCATATGGAGCTTTTGCCAAATAAACTCCCCGTTTCAGAAGTTAACTGAGCTGCAGCAACAAGGATTTACACAGTGTTACAGTGTTTCATTAAATAACAGAGTAAAAGTATTCAATATTTCCTCCTGTGCTGCTGGAGAAGCGGGGTTTGCATACTGGGAAGAAAATTCAAATCAATACATTCTTCTTTCCAAGGAACAGGAAGAAAAAAGTTTGGCTATTTGTAATCACTGTGAGCCTGTCCAGTAAGTTTCCAATTTGGAGGGATCCTCTGTCTTCTCCTTCTAGTTAAAGGCCATTTGGGAAGGCTGCAGGTCTCATGAATTTCCTCAAAAGAGGAAATTATTTTTACTACTAGAGAAATTTCAGGTGTATAAAAAGGCAAAAGACATACATAACATCAGTGCAAAAGGCATTTTAACACTGAAATCTCTGCGCATCTCAGCCAGATCCCTTCTTGGATGAATAAGGTAGAGTAATTTTTGACAATGTGATGGTGAAGAGGATACTGTAGCAACAGTGACACACATGTATGAAATTAATGAAAAACATAAAACAAAAAATGTATACTACGCAGATCCCAATGACTATTGTCAGGCATCTAAACTAACTCTCCAGATCACACCTCTGCTGTCTTTGAACAGCCCCTACCCAATCTCCTCCAGTGCCAGTTTGGTATGTTTTGGTTTTACACTCTTTTAAGAGTGGCAGGATTGTTACTGCAAGCTCCTCAGCAGCTCAAACAATCGTCTGCTTCATAATCAACTCCCCTGCCACGGGAATCAGCAAGAGCCTGCAGGCTAACGGGTGTTCCACATGCAGTGCTGGGGTCTGTGGCACCTGGCATTGGAAGGTCAGAAGCATTACATAAAGTTTTATCAAACAACTTCTTTTTAAGGGTTCATCGTGACTACAGCAGAAGGGAATAGGGGAAGAGGTGCTGCACGCTTGGGCTCTGGATGATCTGAGAAAGAGAAAGTGAATAGACAATGTAAAAGAATAGGAAAATAGTTGAGTTAATGGAGAAAACAGTGAAACTCTGCGTAGCAAATAGCATCAACCTCAGGTTCACACCAGACCCAAAAAGAATTCAAAGTGGTAAGGTAGAAAAGTAGTACATCTTCTCAAAAGAAATTATTTACTACTCGTTCCCATTCCACCCCCTTCTACTTGTAAAGAGAAGTCTGTGATGACACTAACAAGGTTTAAGAAAAATTGATCATTCCTTGAGGCACTTCACAGGCAAGTTACGTATCTGGGATCTGGCTTAGCCCATCAAAGCAAACAAGCATGGCTGCTGGACAAAGAGCAAGTTCTGTGGAACCTCATCCCACCTTCCAATACAGGTATGTAGCCATTTCATGTCACTGATGGTCAAACAGGACTACACCCAGGGATTAATGGTCACTAATCACGCCTCCTTCCAAACACACAGAAGGCTACATGGAATCAAGTGAACCTGCATAACTATTAATAATTTTAAGAATAAGGTTTAGGGTGATCTTGTGTTTCCACTCAAGCCCTTTAACCCTCATGTTAAAACAAACCTCTGTGCAATATGATCTAGTTAAAAATGTCCCTGCTTACTGCAGGGGGGTTGGACTAGATGACCTTTAAAGGTTCCTTCCAACACAACACATTCTATGATTCTATTCTATGATTTCTGCGTTTGAGGAACTATTATGCAGACTACTCTCTTTCAGCCTACCCTGAGACCAGGCTACAAAGTTTAGTTTAAGCATCACAGGTTTATCAACAGTCCTCTCCCAAACTGCTCTGGAACCTTTCCTCAGTCCTACAGGTGGGATTCTTCATCCATTTATAGATGTCATGGGGAATTCCAGTTGCCTATTTAGGCATCCTAACTCCCACAAAGCAAAGACTTCCTATTTTACATGCTTCCCATCAAAGACGAAACTATAATATCATTAGGGAGTTATGGCCTCAAGTTGTGGCTCAACACACCTTGTGGAGGATCCAGAAGTGATGATTTTAGAGAACTTTAAGCTCTACATAGGCCCTATTTGACCATAACATTCATAGTCATTGTCTAAATTCTTGCTCCCTAGTGTTAGAAAATAGCATCTGAAATACAGAGGGTGAACAGAGGAGAGAAGTTTAAAGAAGTCATTATAATTTCTGGCCTAAGCACAGCGCTTGATGCACGGAGACTGGACAGACAGACAGACCAAAGGTACTTCAAGCAAAGCCCTTCCATCACAGGTGCACAGCCATGCTGCTGGGAGGCCCAAGTGGAGACTTTGCAACATTAGTGACTTTGCATTTTGACCTCAACTTTAAAAATAAAAGACAAAACCCATCACACTTCAGCTCTCCAATGTTTTTCTCTAGCAAAATATAAGTATGTTTGTTATTTTATAGCCTGGAGCAAAGGATCAGAATTTCTCAGTCAATCAACTCTAATACTACTCCTTCACACAGGAATAAATCCTGAGTGGCTTTTATATTTCTCTGCCCTTCTATGGAAGTCCCACTGTGACCCAGAGGGAATTCAGAGGATCAACATTTTCTCCTTTAAATTCCCTTTACATGTACAGCGCTTTGATCTTAGCCTCCCCAACACTTACTTAGTTTTTGCATGCAGTAGTTTGTTAGTGAACAGGCCACCACAAACTGCTTAAAATACCATGTTATCTGAGCAAGAGCTTGTAAGATATTCTGAACTTTGTAGCTACAGAACTGCTTCTGACACCATCATGGTGAAAAGCATATTTTGGAATATGGAACAAAAACGGTTTATGCACTTAAACCTGAAGGACAGTTTAGTAAGATTTCCTTTTTAAATTTGGATTTATGCTAAAAAAATGCTTACCAGTCTTGGAAATTATTAATTGGTATTTCAGTAACACTGACATCACTGCTGGCAATCAATTTAGATAATTTTTAGCATCTGTATTACCCCAGTAGGATTTAACGCTGTAGTTTTATAGTGGCATCTTTCCCATCATTGTACTTCGATTTTTGGTGTTCAGATTGTTGTGACCATCCCACAAACTCATCTTTTACAAAAAAAAACCCCCCAAACTTGTCTTTTACAAAAAACAAAAAAAACACGACCAAAACAACATAACTTCTGCAATGAAGGCAAATCTGGATGACAAACTTATTCACAACATTCTTCATAACTGGATTAGCAATTCTGACACTCTCATGTAGATACTCTGCACCTTCTCTCCTTTGCACCAATATACCAAAAAAAATTCTCTGCAGAATAAGAGAGTTACTGCAAGAGAAGAGGTCAACCACCAGACGATGCTCATGAATTAAGTACAAATAATTACCTTGACATGAGGGGACTGCATTTTCTGGTACATTTCCAGTGAATAATGATGAAGCCACATTTCAACAAAGATCTGAAAAACAAATATTTGCTCAGCTAGGGAAAAAGAAATAATCCAGGACTTGTCAGTCACAAGCTAGATGTAAGAGAAGGCCATAGTATATAATTTGAAAGCCAAGCTGTACTTGTAAATAGACAGTTAGCACCTGCTAAGCATCAATAATTCAGTTCAGCAACATGGTAGGAACTTGTTTTCAGAATAACTGTTAAATCCAGATTCTCCTTTCCCTTCCGTTGAGGTTGAACAGAACGAATTTCTCTGTGCTCAACCTTTGCTTAAAGCATAGAAGTCATATTAGATGAAAGAGAGAGAAAGGGAAGGAAAATAAATCAGGTTTAGAAACTTCTCTGGAAAAAATTACTCAAATGCTTGAGATCAGTTGTTAGATACGCAGATTAGAAAGGCACTTAATATCTTTTCTTAAACTACAACTTAAGAGTTTCACAGTGCTGCTTTGTTTCGCTAACAGAGAACAACAGCTGTACTGCTCAATTCCTAAACCAAGCTAAAGCAAACGGCATAATTGTCTCTGGTTTAAAAAGAAGAGATTCCCCAGCAGCAAGAAATGTGGGTTTTTTTCTTCCTTAAATCTAACTTACCTGAAGCAGTGTTTCTGATCTCCAGATCTCCTGGGAAGCTGGGTCAGCATTCACGGAAGGCTGATGGGCAATGTGCCGTTTCAGCAAGCTGGTGTGGTGCATGCCGTAGGAAGTGAAAGGCACCGGTGGAGACCTTGAAAGACAAATTAATGGAAATACTGAGGTCAGTAAGTCTCAGTACAGGGAAATATATCATCGCTTTACATTGGATTACAAAATGGAAAACGATCTTTGAGAAGTAAAACTTGCACAACTGATTACATACCTTAAACTTCTGCAAGACGTTATGATTACTAGTCACTTTAACTACAAACAAACACTGTATCACTATTCATACTGCATTGAACCAGCGTAACACAGACCTGATGTTCAGTAATGCATGGTTTTGTACTTTCTCCTTTTCAGTTTATTTGGTTTCACTCTTCCTTTCATATTCATAATTCATCTGATCTGCATTTCCGTGGGTACATACTAGGGCTCAACAGACCATCAAAAGGGATATTTGAAATGTATTTAAGATAGAATGGCTATTTATTTTTACATTAGTATGAAATTGCTAATACTTATAACATTTTATAAATTTGAGTAGCAAAACAAATTTTGAAAATGTGCACTTTCACAAACTTAGCCATTACAAAGAACAAAAGACTGGGTTCTTGTATTGGAGAATCTTCACTTCAACTTTGCGAGTTTGTTTGTATGCCATTATCACACAGACATCTAGAACTCCAGTAAGCGGTCAAAAATCTTTCACGCTCTTCCTTCCAGTTGTGGCTAAATAGCTTGATCCATTACCATGCATAAAGTCACCTGAAATGTAGTCACTCGTATACAATTTGATTACGAATGTGTCTTGGCTTTTTATATCAGGAAGTTACGAAATAAAATCTATAACCACAGATGGGGTCCAGACGCAGCAGTTTCAAAGAACTGCAAAATAGGCAATGAGAGCATTAAACAATTAAGGATGGCACGCTTGGAACTGAAACAAAATGACCAACTGCCAAGCTGTCTGGCTTTATAGAAACATTAATGAAAGATGCAAGTGTCCTTATAACAGTGGTTAATATCAGTGCCATCTTTACCACATATCATATGTATCTGAAAATAGTAAAAACTACCGTCAAGTTACAGTCAGATCTGTCCTATGTGAATTGCAGGGTATAAAACACAACTGGAGCTGCTGAAATGATGAATCTTTGTTGCTTTGTATGTGCCTTTTCTGCTACAATAATAGCTGCCTTTCAGACTTTCAAATTAAGCTTTTATGGTAAAATTAAGTGAACCTAAATCTGTTTAATTTTTGTAATTATATAATAAGTACATAAGCATCATAAAGAGCAGAGGTGTTTTATACTTGTTAGGTATTTAATTCCAACAAGCCGCATTTTGTAAGCGCTATTCCCGATTTGCCTCTGGCACTGCAGTCATTACCTGGGAGTTGGGGAAGGGATGGCTCCCCCAGGATTTGAATAAGGTGGAGGAAGGACACTTCCTTCTGTGGGTAGGAAACACTTCAGGTACGTGTCCACCAAGATGAAATAAGCACTGTTGGAAGGGCTGACATGATGGGTTACAGCTGAGTTCTGAAACACAGACAAGGACATACTTGGAGTTAGGTACCGTTACTTTAAGGCACTGCTAGGGAGTGTCTGCTACACAGCTGAACCCATTTAGTACAAATAAGCAGAAACCCAGAGGTTATAAAGGGCGAACTGAAAACAAAGACACTTTGGAGCAAAGGTAAAGTACCTAAGGGCAAGAGAAGTGTTGCTGTAGTAGTGAGTGTAACCAGTTAGGAGAAAAGTTGTCATAGTTTGGGCTGGACTGGCCACTGTCTCTACTTCTGTCTCCGAGGAGTTATACAGCACAGGCAACAACAGGGAGAGGAACCAAACAAGCAGACACCAGAGCACGAGACTGTGGCTATGACTGTACAAATGGTGTTATTGGACAGAGGAGTAGGAAACCCATTTGGAATCCATTGGCTGCTCCATGTTGGCATGCTGTTGGACAAACTGCTTACTGGTATATCTAAGGTGGGTATTTTGTTTATTATCCAGTCTTACATCATCAACTGAACCAAAGTAGTAACAAATTCTAGAAGTACAGATAAAACTGCTGTTAGTTTAGCTGGACGGCATCTCAGCAGGCTCTTAAAGCGTTGTGAAAAAAGGCTAATGCTATTTTAAGAGAAAAATGTGAATGGTACTTACCTTCTGTGTAATCAAACTAATTGCAAAGTAGAACATGTAATATTCAAATGGATCTGGTAGAACAGAGTCAAGGATCAGATAATAAAAAATGCGTACAGCTGTTAGATATCTGGGGATGCTGATAAGACATTAAATTTTTATTTTGTCAATGCTAAATTAACTTCCTAAAGCTTAACAGCAAGTTTGGCTTTGCTTTCTTGCTTTCCAACCTGACTCAAACGCTGGTAACTGAGGTTTTCTCTATGTGACACGGTGTGTTTGCATTACTCTTAGCACATTTCCCTATCTCAAACTGAAACCAGTGCAGCTGCAGCTAGACTGCTTCCAACAAGTACCCAGCTGCAAAGTTAATGTGCCCTTTTTCTATCATATTATATAAACTATGAGTAGTTACGAAAACAAAAATTGTGAAATACAGGATCTACTGGAACTACTGGGAATTTTGTTGTTGACTTGGATAAGGCCTGAAATTCCCCCACAAGGGTTTATAAGAGGAGGACAAATTTATTTTTCATTGTAATCTAAACATTTCTAATCAGCCCAAACTCTTTAGCATGACCGTGATTTACCATGGACACACAATAAATATACAACAGAAATGCTCATAATCTCTCAGCTTTAGATACTTAAAGGGAATTAAATATACAACTGTTAAAAGGATACTAAGAGCCAAATTCAAACCTAAACCACCAGATGAAGGAAACTGGACTTTGTTGTGGTATAAAGAACATTCAGGTAAGACTTGCTCTTGTATTGAAGCCTTCACAGGGCCCTGAAAGATAGAGTAATGAGATACTAATCAGGCTACTCAGCACACAGTATATTTTCAGGTAGTGAAGTTCTCCTGCATTCCAGCATTCTGGGATCATACCTACATTCAGCTCAGTGGGATTTTACCACATTGCAGTAGCTCCCTGTGCAAATGCATATTCTTTAGATAACTGCCAACTGCCTTGCTGAAAATGAGTATTCGGTATAAGAAGAAACCCAAACAAACAGCCTTCACCAAGACTTTGCCAGTTGGAGTGAGAGCAGCAGAAGACGATTTGCCTGATGGATGATGGGTTTTTTTGGGGTAACCAAGCTGTGAACCAGCAATTACTATACACTCAATCGATGTTTCCTTTTGTTAAAGACTGTGGAACTATCTGAATCAGTTTCTAGATAGCTGGTAGCAATGGAAGAAACATAACAAAAGAACTCTGCAGATAACACGTTTTTGTTTGAAATGTCATACTTCATATCCAGGATAGCAGCCAGTCTTCAAACACATGGCCACAAAGCGCTGCCAGGGAAGGCAGTGCTCTGTGATGAGCGTGGAAAACTGTTTTCAATCCTGCAACTAGTGGTAACCGAGATAAAGCATGCAACTTTCTCTGGGGATGGGATAAAAATCACAATGCAACTTCCTTGGCTGAACAGCACAAATATCTAACCACTAACACCACCACCTCCTACAAAGTTTATGGCTGGGAACTCTACTCCTCTAGCAACTGTTTAAAGAAATGAGTATGCTCTAAACCTGGAGTGCTGAGGATATACCTTGGCCTATAGTGATCTGTGCATATAAAGTGTGTGCAAAGTTCCAATAACTGCAACAACAACTACATTATCTTCTTACAAATTTTTCAGGTACTCACTGGAAGATATGAGACTGGGAAATCATATCTATACTCTTCTGCTTGGAGTTTGTAAACCAGCTTCATCATTGGGCCACTGCAAGCAAGCATCAGAAAGAAAATATATGGTAAGTAGCCTCTCCTGTCTCACTTTTGTGAATATATGTTTGCACAATGGGAAAAAGTCAAACACTGGTTCTTTCTTCCTTGTAAATTTTTTAATTGGTGCTGAAATGAATGAGTTTACCTGGGATCCAGGAAATCCAAAGCCACAGGGTATTCGGTAGGATTTGTTTTTCCTTGCAAACAGCGAAGATTCCAGCCTACAATGATGCCATCTAGGCTACCAAAAATGCTCTCCACTAGCCATGGGAAGATACCATGTAGTTCCTTTAGGGAAAACAGCCACAGATAGTTAACGTGTACAGTTCCTCATTTGAGCAGTAACAGGAGTGCACAAAGATACTGTCTGCCAGCTATTAACAGCACAGGATTAGTTATGACTGTTGCCAAGTTATCACTGTCTGCGGAGAGATCCCATTCAAAAGATTGTATTTTAATACAGCAATTACAGGATATCTGTCCTGATTTCTGATCCCACTAAAGTTGCAAGGATACTGGTCAGCACTGCATGCAACTATTCATCACATTTTCAAAAGTAGTTTTCCTTGTAAAGCGAGGCTGAAAGCTGTAAATGTAATGCAGACAACCAAAACAATCTTTTAATGAATAGAAAAGGTTTTTCACTCTTAGGAAGTACTGGATTCCCACTGTTTCACCTGGGGTCCTCAAAAGTCTTGATAAGAGAAATTGCCACAAAGAAAACAGTGATATGAAAAAAGCAAGTTCTCCTGATAGGCCGGGCAGCGCCTTTCTGAAAGGGCAGGGAGCGCTCACCTTGGCGGGAAACTCCTCAATGACCCTCTCCAGGTCGTGGCACCTCTGAACGAACGGTTTGTTCACGCAGTCTGCCTTCAGCGTGGCCTGTTACAAACCATAACGCAAACCACATCACCGCTGCCCGAAAGGCCGATACTTATCACGGCCGTGACGTAACGCCCCCCCCCCCCCCCCCCCCAAATTACGCCGCTCCTCCGCTGCAGCATTCCTGTTGCCATGCTGCAGTTACACCCACCGCCCGCACAAGTTCACGGGCACGCAACCGAGCCGGCCGTTAACCAGAAACTGGCGTTCCCCGCCCGCCGCCCCGCTCGCCACCCACCAGCAGGAAGCTGGGCTGCTGCAGGAGCGGGCCGGCCATGCCGCCGCTCCCCGCCCGCGGGGCCGGGCCGCGCTGCGGGAAGAGGAGCGGAAGCGCTTCCCGCCGCG
>VXBO01012662.1:229298-273347 GCA_013400135.1 Rhinoptilus africanus
CACGGCCGCCGGCGCCGCACTTTTGCGTCACCGCTCGCGCCCGGCGCGCTGCCGTGACGCCACCGCGCCCGGCGGGGGCGGGAGGGGGGCGCTGTTGCCATGGTGACGGGGCCGCCGCCATTCCCCCTCCAACATGGCGGCGCTGAGGGAGGGCCCTTCCCGGGAATCCCCCTGCGGGGATGCCGGGTTTTCTTTTGCGGACGTATCTGGAGAGCTGTTAAAAATGAGCGGAGTCGCCGGGCAAAAGGGGCGGCGGTCAGACAAGCCCGCGGCAGCTCGGGGTTGGGTGGTGGTGAAGGTGAAGCCATCGTTTGTGCAGATAACTGGGGTTTGGAGAGAGCATCTTGTGAGCAAATTGAAACACAATTGTGTGGACAAAGACACACCTCGTTGATAATACACACTTCCTGACTGTTCCAAAGGCCAGTTTTCATCCAAACTGTGGGTGAATGTAAAAACAGTGTATGAGAACAGCATCACAATACCGTGAAGGAAAAGTAAGAGGTTTTAAATACAAGTATATTAAATGGCCAGAAAACCACATCAGAAAATGAGGCAGCTATGACATGAGACTGTTAGAAATGAGAGCTGCGTACATCAGTTGAGCTATAGGAAACTTAATTACGTGTTTCACGTTAAGAGAATTTAAGGGAAGCTGAAGTCACTGGGAGAAATACGTAGTTCTAGAGGTAAGGATAATCACTTCTCAATTGGAGAATGGCTTCTCAATGCGAGAGCGAAATAAACCCTTATATGGTAATACCCCACTGATAGATATATAAAGTAATATTAAAATTGCTAATAATGCAAAAGAGTGTTTGGTACATGCTTGTAATTCATATTTAGAAGGAAACAAGATGATACATTTAATCACAAAGCCCCAGTAATTTGTGTGCAAGAAAAATAAATGAGCAGGAAAACTATGTGCTGCTCATTTTTTTAAAAATTGGGAATTTTGGGGAAGTTCCATAAAACCAGAGGAATGCACATGTTGTGCAAGTATTCAGAGAGAGAATTCCAGTCAGAGGTCTAGAAACGAATAATTAATTTTATTAAATACCGAAGACAGTTTTATAATTAACACCAGTAAATGTGATTACAGAAAATTATCTTGCCCAGACAAATTTTGGTTTGTTTGTGACAAGATCTACAGGTTTTATCAGAAAGATCAGTGTGAGTAAAATGTATATTTTCTTGATAATTTTGACTCTTTTATGTGAGGAGGTGCAGGAATAGTTGAGTGAAATGGTCTGCTTTAGGTTGTGTAGGTGGTCAAACAAAATTATGTGGCCTCATACTCCACTGCTGTCATTAACATTGAAACAAAGGTAAAAAATTGCGTTAGAGAGAATGACAGAGGAATTCCTTTTGTAACATCAGCTCTGACCCTGCAAGGTGACTTCATTCATCCAGTTTAATAGGATTATTTACCAGTGTGAAATGATTCAATACTTACATAAATGTTTACAGGATCAGAATTAAAAATGGTACATTATTTCTTGGTATTGATCACGTGCTTCCACTCCAATCTGCTGTTCCCAAACCGGATCTCAAACTGCTTTTTGATCCTGGCGCTGAGTAGAGGAGGGAAGGCAGCAGCTGCAGTGGCAGTAGAGCAATCCAGTTCCTGACTGCTGAAAAGACAAATTAACAGGTTTCAGGCCCCATTTGGAATCCTGCCAGTCAATTAATTTGCTTATTCCTTTCCTTTTTTATATTATGTATGTTTTTTTTATACAAATGTCCGGTATTTTGAATATAGTAAGCTGACAACGGATGACAGAAGAGTTCTTTGACACGTATAAAAGTGTGATCGAATAGAACTGTTAGAGTTATATTTGCTGTGATGCATATACGTCTCTGGGTGGGACACGCGTTTCAAATAGGGGCCATGTTTTAAAAGTGCATTTTCAGATGGAGACTGTGTATGGCAGTGAGTGGACACTTTTCTTTGAAGGGTCGGTCCCTCCTCAAGGTGGGGATAAAGAGCTATGGGAAAGCTTCTGCAATGTGTTTATTTAGCTATAAAAGTTATGTGTATGATTTCCAGAAGTTAAAGAAACAGTAGACCTGATGTATTTTTAGCGGGTTGTAGAATTGGAGAAAGAAAACAACAAGAAATAAATGACTGCATGAAGAAGTGGAAATAGAACAATGGAGGTGCTTGGTAGGGATGGCTCAATAACACGTGCACGTTAATAAAATAGCTGCATGGGAGAAATTTATCAAATTATTTTAAGAACTAGAGGAACTGCTGAGGACAACTGTGGAATGACAGTCTGTGTATTTATAGGTCTGTTCTGGAGCCTACTGAAATCAATGGTATAGGCCATTATCACTCATACACATAGCATTTTCAAATGTATGTATTTGGATTGTATATGTATTTTTTCCCATTTTGCAGATGGACAGACAGAAGCCCAGGCTTACTTAGGTTTCCTTTTTCCCTTTCTCCCAAATTAAAGCTGTCTTTAAGCCACAGCAACAAGAAGGGCTTTTTTTGGTTTGTTGGTATGTTTTTCCTGAGAGGAATATTCCTGAGGTAGTGGGAGATTGAGCTGTTTTCTGAAAGTATGATTTCCATTCAGTAATCTGCTTTGGTGCTTGCTATGTGTTTTTTATCAGTCGTTGTGAGAGAGGATTCTGTTGGGCAAAGTAGTACACAGCTGAAGTGACTAACTTCTGCCATAGTAACACTTCTCCTCGGTAGCTTCAAAGGTAACCCAGCATTTTGGCACCTTGGTGTAATCACTACAGCATTACATTTTCAATCAAACTCTACAGAGGTAATTAAGTTCATTCCATTGCCATAAAGAAGAATGACTCAGTAGAGCACAAGCAATTTGTGCCTAGTAGAGGGAGCTAATGCAACATTCTGCACCAGAAAATTCACTAAGAGACTAAATCCTCCGATGGCAGCTTGCACCATTACTGCTCCTCAGGTTAAACATCTGGGATATGTAAGAAACAAGACTTGTGTGGTTCTAGTGCTCGCAATATTGTCTCTGGAGCTCGTATAGCCTTCTTTTCTGAAAGCAGCACTAAAAAACTTTGAATTAAATCATATGGGGCCTTTACTGCATTTTACAGATTTCAGTGGGAAGTTTGGGTACAATAAGAGTTTTATATCAACACTTAAGTGGCTTACCTACTTGAAGCAATGTTTGTAGTGAAAGATGCCGTGTTTTATAAAGCCAATGGGTATCAGCGGGAGAAACAGACAAGCTTTTGGGCACTCTAGCTTCTCCTGAAGTCTGACTCAGATGCAGCAAACAGCTCCAAGCTGGGAACAAGTTACCGTAACTTTAACCTGGTTATGGTAATCAATGAATCTGAGAGAAAAAGGTAAATTAGAAAGTCTAATTTAACAGCATAGATTTCTGATAAATTAGATAGATCTTGTGCTTGTGCAATTTAATCTCTTCATGTAAGGACAGGTTAGAGTGTTGCAACATCAAAGAACTCTGTCAAATGTTTTCTTTTGGCTGGAGAATTGTTTGGGTGTTGATATGTCAGGGGTGGATGAAATGATCAGAAAACATATAGTCTGTTCAGCTGTGATGGGAGCAAAACCAGACTACTGGTTAATGAGAATTCAGCTGGAACAGAGCCTGGAGTCATATAGGTGAGAAGAAAAGGGGAATTTTCAGAACTGTGATAATTTTTCTGGTCCAACTGAAGCAACTTCTTTTTCCAAAGCTGTCCAGCTCACGCAGACATCAACATTATACTGTCCCTAACATGCACAGACCTGCTAAGGCTGTAAGTCAAAGTTTCAAAGATGAGACTTCCTTTGTAGCCTGAGGGTGCATTAACCCACTCATTGTGTGTAACGGCTTCTCTTCTGAATGAAACTTCAGCAGGCTCTCAAGGATATGTTTAACCACTGCAGGGCAATGTATCTGTATGCCTGCCTACTTTTAGTGTACTGCTCTTTGAGCAGTCTGTTGTATGTTTCATTTCATTAGCCAGGACAAAAATTTTAAATATTAAACTTCTCTCTCAGGGTAAATAAATACATACCTAGTAGCAGGATCTTACAGAAAACTAATAGATTCTCAAAGGATAAGACTTTCTGTGGATTCTTTTTTGGATTATAAAAATTCATCCTTAAGAAATATGAGACTACTGCAATTATGCACTACTGATGCCAGGACACTCTCAGGCAGAAATGGAAGGCTTCATAGAAATATTGCTCTAGCTTATCTCTTATGTTGCAGCTCTTTTATTAGATCAGAGAGCATTTTCTTTGTCTCTTAATAGAAACTAAAAATCGCAGTAACTTTTGGGTTGAAAAGACACAGAAGCAGAGGACAGTGTGCATTGGAATGGCTACCTGCTGAGATGTGTAATCTCCAGGGACTGGTGGAAAGCAATAGGACAGCTCTGCAGGGAAAACTGTTCTTTCAAGTCTTGCATCATATATGAGAGAGAGAGATAAAGAAGACAGAGGCTTTTTACGTAACAGTTAATTTCTATTGGTGTATATGCATTCATTTCTCCTAATGATTTCTGCAAATTTGTTACATTTTTTGCTTAGCTTCTGCAAAGAGAGATTGCTTAAAATGTTGCCTGACAGCATATCAGTAGTCTCAACTCCAGCTTGCCTCCCACAGTCTTGTCTGATTTAAGAAGCAGTGTATTTTGGGCCTTTTTGTGTGTACTTTGCAACTTTAGCAGTCCCATTTTGAAGATTTTCTTCTCACATTAAGTGCTAGAAATTTGTTTTCAATTAAAACTGGATTTGTTGTATAATTACATGAATCCAGGAGAATGAGGCATAAGTAATAACAACATTTCAACACTTGGGATAAAATACAAGTACTGGTGGCAGAGCATATAAACACAATGAGTTATGCAGGGAGCTAAAGCAACTCTTGAATCCAGTGTCTGAGGAAGTTTGAATATGGTGAACGTCGCTACGGAAACTACTTTCTGAGTTTGGGCTTCAAGAAGTAAAGCAACATTTAATGTACTATTTTCCATTCTAGTTGCTGGTTATCCATATTCTGATTTTTAATTTAGCAAAGTTAGCCTGGAGGGAAAAACACTTTGTTCCATTTGCGAGAAGATTTTCATGTTAATTTGGAAGGAAGTGGCACTTCAAGCTGGTAACTATGGTTTAATTTTGTATCTAGATATTTCCCCATATTTCTAAAGCAAGATCTTGATGCAGTAAGATACGCATGAATTGCTCAGCATTGATTAATACTTGAAGTGTGCAGTTAGAGCTATGCTTGCTATTTATACTTCGCCAAATTGACATTCCTATTTCTCAGTTCACCAGGTTTCTGCAAAATGCCATTGACCACAATGTCACCTTTTCATATTTGAGTTGCAGCTCTATACTCAGGGCTAGATGTGGGCACTGTGAAGAAGGAGGATTGCCTTTGTCTGCACCTCCATCATACAACTGGATGTGCATACTGCACCATATAATACTAAGAGGAGAAGTCATCTCTCTATGAAATGCACCTCTGACTGGGGACTTTGTTACAGAGCCCCAAACTGGCCTCTAAATTCGGTGCATTTCCAGATGCAGAGCCTGAGACTTACAGAGAGAGTCTGAAGTGTTAGGTAATCATTGTCCTCATTTAGAACAAATGTCTCTTTGTGTTCCCACACATTTTCTAGTGTCTTCTATAAATGCATGATATTCAACAGTGTGGTGAAGTATCTGTCCCTCAACAGAGGAGACAGGGGCATTCCTTGCTAGGCTGTGCTGAGTACGTGCAAATGTGATTGCTCTTTCTGTGTGCCTGAAAGGCAGCTTCTCTATCTACAGGTGGGGTTGTAGCTGAGTTTTCCCAAGGATCCTATATAGCCATCACCATGGCAAGATGTCCTTGGATTAATTTAGCATCCAGGTCCTTTTATAACTCCAGGACTCAAAAAAAAAAAACACCCCTAAACTAGTAAATGCAGCTCTAAGCTGCTAATAAAATGGAATGTAATAAAGAATAAATAATAGCCTTAGGAAGGGAGGCAGGCAGTTCAGAGCCATAATATGGATGGAGTAAGCTGTAACTGGTTGGTTTTGCGACTGCTACAGTATTTCATGTTATTTTTATCCTTCCAGTTAAAACCAGATACTGCCGTTTTTAAAGAGCAGTGAATCTATTTAATGATACCTTTAATAATCTCCTCTTTCCTTTTGAAAGCAGTATTTGGGAAGCAGAATGTCTCTCCCACTAATGGCTGTCTGCCAACAGGCTTTCATCTTTATCCTTTCTGATTCTGCAGTCATTTACCCATGTGAAGCATTTGCTCTTAGAACATGCAGTTCCTAGCAGTCAAGATGAAAGAAATCAAAGTAAATTGCTGGGGTGAGTGACCAGGAGGTGACAGTCGAAAGCCTTAGGTATTGGGTGCTTCAGCCTGACAGGCAAGATGAAGTATGCGTGAATGGAAACTTGCATAGAGCTCATGAAGGCGGATGGGTTACAGTACTGTGAGTGGCGGGGGTGCGTCTGAGCCTGAGGTCACTAGGAAAGCCTGGTGCCCCAAGGCTCGCAGGGTGATGAAAACAGTTCCCAGAGAGCATGAGAACAAGCCATGGTTTTCCCTCCTGGCACCTTTGCTGTGGGAGCAAGTAAAAAAAAAAGAGCAAATAAAGAAGATACCATGATTTAGAAAGGAATTATTTCTTGAGACTCCTGTAAGAAACTGCTGCGAATATTGGATGGGGCTCTGGGTCTGCAGAAACTGGTGGAAGAACCTGAGTTGACCTCAGTACTGGGAGATCATTGTCTTGAACACTATTAGCCTGTGGACCTTTTAAGAGAAGGAATAAGGAAGCTAAGTATTCTCTGATAGAATTTTCCTTAAGTAAAAGCATCTGCTGCTGAGCAGCTTAACTTTGCTTAGGAATAGCTTTAGGAAGGGGAGTCTTGAAATGGCTCCTGGAATTCGTTCGCTTACACTGATTTACACCACTGTGATTTGTGACTGGGATCCCTGATATCTGAGGGAGAGACACTTTATTTTGACTCTGATTTGGTACTTCTGAGTGCTCCAAGTCAGGTGAGCGTTTATGAGGTCTTTTTAGGAAGTTGTTGATTCTAGATTTTTTGAAAATTCTGTGCAGCATCCCTAAAAGGAACTTTATATGTTGCACATCTTGCAATACACTCATGGAAGTTGGCATTACTGCTGGTCAGTTGAAAGGATGCATGGAAAGGACTATGAGCAGGTTCTCTGCATCTTGAGACATCTTTCTGCTATAAGAAAATAGATTCAGTTACTTCTCTGAATATAGGTTCAGAGACTTCCAGTGAAATATTGGGAGTATATGTGTATTTGACCTAGAAATGAACATCTGTCATAGAGAATCACTTCATGTAAGTCTGTGTTGTCTTTGGGCTTGGATTCTCAATCCTTTTGGGTTTGTGAGGTGGGCGCTGTTGATTTGACTCTCTTCCCTCAGTTGCTCTTCTAGAAAATTCAGCACTGCATTTCAGAGCTTCTGATGCTAAGTCACCTTTCAAAGCTGTACACAGGTTTATTCTCCACTCTCTTTTCTTTATTTGACCTAACTATCTCTGTGCGGAAGATCAGAGATTTGCATGAAGATCTTTACAGAAATGGCCTGGACATTTGTATTCAGGCATATACATTTTTGAAGATAGTTTGGATTGATATGATCTATAATTTCTTTTCATAAGCCGAGACTTTCTTGTTCCTTGAAAACGGAAGATATATGTGTTTCACTGCAGTACAAGAGAAATTACATTTTGAAGCTGCTTTTCTAATGGTGGTCATGTAACACCGCTTTGAATGCATTAGACTTCACATTATCCTTTATTTGCCTTTTTTTTTTTCCAAGTGCCCAGGTCTCTAAGCAAAATTTTCACGATAAAAATTCACAGTTGTATGAGACTAGTACTTGCATAATGTTAGAATGGAATTAAGAGTTTCTGCTTTGTATGCAGAGCCAAGCATTCAAGAGCATTTGAAATGTTGAGATGAGAGAAACTGTCTTGGAACAGGCTGTTCTTATCTTGAACCATATTTCTTGGTGTATTTCCAGAAGTACTGAACATAACTGTGAAATGATACCCAGAATTAAAATTTGAGACCCAGTAGGACGTGACCTGTTCTTCTATTGCTTTGCACCCTTTGGTATTAGAGCCAACCTAAAGCAAACTGTCTGCCAGGGTCACCAGGCTCGTGCCTGCCATGTGTGAAAGCAATGACACAGAGCTAGCTGGAGCAGATAACCAACAATTCATCTTATGCACATGAAATTCTCAATTGCCAGATTTCCCAGGTTGAAGTGTATTTTGTAGCATGAGACTGGATTGAAAATAAACCCTGCAGTTCTTCATTGAGTGTCAACCTGTACTAAATGTAGGGAGGTTAGTGGGGTAATAACAGGTGCAGGATGGTATCTGAGGGCTTACAGGAATATTATAAAAATGGAACATCACATGGTTCTGTTCTCCAAAATACTAAAACTTTATAATCTTGCATCTCAATACAAAATATTGGATAGTGAATGTCACAAAAGGTGCCTTTAAAATTATTCAGTGTTATTGAAGCAATGCTTAAGGACCAGCCTGGGGAAGGTCTCTTAGCCCTCTTCCTGTAGGTGTCCTCATCTCACAATCTATTAACTAAATGTAATATTAATTTCTAAATGCACTGAGGCACTGATGGCTCATGCATAGATTTTTCTCATAATACAGCTCACTTGACAGTGCAGAGTAGTCATCAAAACATTACTAGAGAACAGCAGTAGCTCTGCCATTGGGGACTGTTGGGTCCATCTCCACCTAAACTTTAACAAGTTTTGTGGTATTTGCCATTGCATAAGACTTGGTACAGGTACAGGGTTAGGGTTAGGAATCTAAGAAAGAGAAATCCTAGATGTACAGTGAGAGAGGGGCACTCAAAAGGGGTTGTCAAAATACATGGAAGGCTGTTAGTAGGGTTCCCTCGACATTATGTGACCTGGGGATGTGGCTGAGATCCTGTCTTAGAGCCCAGTCTAGGTTTAGAGTCAAGATTCGGGCTCTGAGAATGAGAATTCAAGCCATGTAGTAAGTGTGGAGTTCAAAGGGAATGCCAAAGTAAAGTGAGTGCTTCTACTAGGACTCTCCCCTGAGCGATCCTTTGCCTGGGGGACTGGAGTGCCCCATGGATAAGTGCTAGCCTAGGGAGGTGACAGGGTAACCCCAAGTGGCTCTTGGGCTGGGACAGTGGAGACCTCCTCAATCAGAGCTTTATACCCCTCTGCCTCCTTCGAAGTTGTATTTCCTGCACTAAGGGTGGATGCTGTGCATGCCAGCACCAAGCTGGGCACCACAGTGCACTGGACGTGTAACTGGAACCAGAGGTATGCTGTGCCTGCACAGTAGCCCTCAGTGCCCGGGGGGGATCCACCCAAGTCAAAAGGATTAGGGCTATGACTGCTAGAGAGGAAAGAACACACCATGACCATTTTTCCCTAGCACAACCAGGGTTAAAACAACACAACCTCAACACCCACTCATTTTTCTTGGGAGTGAGCTACTCTCCTATGTAAACAGAGATTAAGTTCTTTGCATCCTTATAAAGGACCTTGCTATCAAATTGCATTTAGAATTGCACAGAGGTCCAGGGAGAGGGCAGCGTTCCCAGTTTCACTAATGAACTTTGTTTTCAAGCCTGTGTCTTTTTAAAAAAAACCTCTTCTCTGTTTCCCAGAAATGTGTTCTGCTTTTCAACCTTTAGTATTCGTGTCTCATATATCTAGCATGCTGAGAGACTCCAGTTCATGCTTCTTTACTTCCTGTCCTTGGTAGTTTAACCTCTAGGCATTCACATTGCTTTATCACCATCCTCAGACTGTAGTTTTTCGATTCCTTACCTATTGCCAGCCATTTTATATTTTTCTCCGCTGTTCTCAGAGTATTTGGATTTAACATTCCTGTTACTCTGTAAAAGGAAGTGGCTAAACACGAAGGAACACAGAAGAGGTGACTCTCTGACGTCAGATTGCATGAATGTTGCTGTGCATTGCAGGGCTGCTGGAGTGCTAGTTCTTCAGCATATGTAAGGCTGTGGTCATATGCCTTTCTCCTTGTTAGGGAGCTCCTGGCAGTGTCTTGAAAAGCCAGCCCCTTGACAAGAATCCCTTTGCTTTGTCCACGTTCTGGCGAGAGCATAGTTCAATCAGCCCTGAAGAAAATCACAAGTTCACTAGTTATCTTTTAAATACTTCGATTTCTTTTATGTCATTTTACTACTGCTGACACTTTATGGGTGATCAGAGATGCCATATTAAACCCCAAGAAAAATAAAGCTTCTGTTCTTTTACAAGAACAATATTTGCAGGATGAGAATTCATGCTGTGATGTCACAAATGAACAGGCATCAGCTGGGAGCAAGGAGGAGACTGAGGCTAGTTCCAATTTTTAGCCTTGTTATTGAGGATACTACCGTGACAGTAGTTTTAAACATGTAGATACCTGTCCTCTGCAGCAAGTAGTCACCGTTAATCCCCACTTTGCTGAATCAGTGAAGAACCACCAATGTAATTGCTTGGACTCAAAAGCAAGTTTCATCTTTAATGTCATGTGGAAGCTGGCTAGTGTGGATAGTAGCTCTTGATTATAGTCTGACATAAATATTATTCTCTTTTGGAAATCATTTCCAGTCCATCATGTGTTTTCAGTGAGACAGATATGTTGTCACTGCCTCTGTTGTGATTGTCAGTTCAGCAGTTAACACCTTTAATCTCAGTTGACTTCAAATGACAACATAAATATAACTGCAAAAGGACTTTGCTTTTGGGTTTCTAGTGGGTCGTGGGAAATTAAGTTTATCATTTGTACGCTGTGATTTGAGATAGTTCTATGTTTCCGTTGAACTACTCTGTCATGGCATATTTGCATTTACCAGGAGATACCATTTAACTGGCCAACACATCCATGAGGCATGAGCTAAACATTAACTGTAGGTGCAGGGTTATGGCTGAACAGATAAAGCATGTGTTTTGGGATGAATATGAGATTACTCAAATCTCCCTTTTTCTTTCTTCTTATCAATGCCTTTTTAGTTCATATTCCAGGACTCCTGCTGGGCTGTGACTGTACTTCAACTTGTTTCTCAGAAAAGCCTCTAAAAGTTGGCTCAGTTGCCTAAAGGGTCCTTCATAGTACAGGCAGCTCTTTTTGTCTCAGCGGGTTTCTTTCTCTCTGATTGTTCATTTAGAGTAACATTCCCAAAGCCTTTATTCCAGGTCCTTTCATGGGCTCCTCCTTCAAGGATCAAGATGCTGCAGACAGGAGGGTGTTAAAGGGGAGTGGGTTTCAGAAGTATTAGTGCTGCTTTGACAGTGGCTTTTTCCTGGTAACCTTATTGCCCTGGATTCACAGGAGGTGCAGCAGGAGGTGACAGGCCTGACAGCACAGAGTCCTCTTAAACGGAGAAGAGACAGTGTTTCTTTCAGGTCAAATACAGCTACTTTGACAGGTCCTATTTTTCTAAAGTAGAGACTCACCACTGTTATTCCAGTGCTGGAATGACAGCAGTCTAGGGGCCCATGGGGGAAGAGCCTGAAGGGATGCAGCACAGTGAAGATGTGGACTGTTTCTCTATAAATTCAGGCATAACCAGGTGGGTTCAGAGGCACTGGAACAAGACTGTTGGTGTTGGCAAACTTGCCAGCACATTCCTAATAATAAGTTTGTCCTGTTCCAACTAGCAATTTTCTCAGACATATCCTGGGTGTGGGTTGGCAGTTAGGGAAGTCAAGGAAGTAGTCTCAAAAGGCAGATTGCTGCAGCCATCTGTTTTTAGGACTGACCAGGACATGGCTGCTCTGCACCAGCTGACCTCCATGTGCCCAGTTAATGTTCTACTATGGATGTTATCACAGATCCCAGAATGAACCAAGTCTCAGCTCACGTTCAAGCAGTGCTCGATGCTCATGGAGTGACAGCCGTTGAGTCTCTTAAGTGGGTCACTCCCACTCTTTCCTCATCTCCAGATCTAGAAACTGGTCTTCTAATAGGGCCTAGAAGAATCACAAGATTGCCTTTGAGGCTTGCAAAAGGAAATACAATTTTACAGATACTAAGGCAATAGTTAATTGTTAGGGATAGCTCATTGTTGAGTAATACTTAGGTGGCTTTTTTGTGGTGCTATGGCTTTTGGAATTGTAACAGCATTGAAAAGCAGATAAAACCCAAGCAGTTTCCTTAATTTTCAAATAAACAATAAGTTTGTATGTATTCAGTGTTTTGTTCTGAAAACCTTCAGCATCCAGTAAATCAGAAGCTGGATGAAATTAGACAGCTTCACAAAACTAAATTATCAAGGGCTACCAGATATAAAGACTGCATTTGTTGCTCAGGAAGTTTCTGAGTTGCAAGTATTTGGAGGCTGGGAGAGCATTTAGGGTAAAAATCACTACACGTTTATTGCTATATTCTTCCTGCTATAGTCTTCCCTAGGCATCCACTGTATCCGCTGGGATACTGAGCTACGGGGATCTCAGTTTGATCCACCTGTCTCTTTTTATGTTCTTATATAAATATAGTCAACATCTAAGCCTATTGTATAGAAATGGTGGAAACTGAATGCAAGCAAAGGAGACAAATATTCTCCAGATGAAACAGTATATATGACCATGAAACCAGGACAGGGCTGCACTAAATGTCTTTACATTAGAATGTTAACTCTTTCAGGTTTTTTTTTTTAATATTTTTTCTCTTTCTAAGCAATGTCAGGAGAGCAGAGAAGTTTTCCGAATATAAGCACTTTTGCTTTTACTGAGTTTATATTTTCAAAATGGCTGTTTGTTTGGCTTTGAATAAACAAACCTCAAAACACTGTGTTGGGCAATCTTGGCCACTAATGTGTGTGTGATGTATGTGTTTATGTGTGTGTCCAACACTGTTCAGGCTGACTGAATTTCAGTGTCAGGCAAGGAAATACAAAACGTGTACAGTCTGCTGAGAGACTGGGCTTGCTCTGTAGCAAATGTCAGACCTTGAGGAGGAAGCAGAAAAAGGGAAGTCTGACCTGGCTCCGAGACTAATAAGTGGTACCTTTTTAGCACTTGACATGAAAATCGAGTCTGACATCCAAGAACTGAGCATCACTTGTCTCTTCTCAGTCACCCTAGGCTGTGGAGAGTGGGAACAGGCAAATGAAGGAAATAAAAGTGGTGATCGCCTGTTGGCAGGAGCAAAGAGCCTGCTGAGGGTTGAATCCAGAAGTGTTTCTTTTGGACTTGAGGTACTCCTTGGTGACGGCTATCTGGGTTTGAAGGTCTATGTTTCCTCATTCCAGGAGGTGACAGATGCTGGACAGAGCTGCTGAAATAAAAGAAATGCCCCTGTGGCAGGGGCATGGCCAGGAGGGAGTTACCAGGGAGGGAGTGACCCCAGGCACCAACTGACCAAAAAAAGAGAGAGATGAAATTTTAATAATAAGGCACTGCCCATGCTTTTGGGCAACCCAGAGGATGTTCGTAACCAACTATGGATTCAACATGGGTTTGGGGACTGCATGCTTTATGGCGGTGTTATTGCTATGCAGCACTCGAGAGGCTGCACCAGGGATTGCCAGCTGGTAAGGTTGTGTGTACATGATGTGGATCTCAGGAAAGCAGCATGGAGGAGGACAGATGCTGTCTATGTGATGGGAGCACCTGCAGTCACCTCATAGGAGACCTGTGGATCTCAGCCCTCTGTAGTTCATCCTGGGGCCTGAAGTGACAGAAAGGTTGGTCACTACTGGTGTACAGCGTCCAAAACACTGCCTGAATTTCTTACTAAAAGTGGAACTATTGTGAAAGCTGCTGGTGCAGACAGGGAAGGAGAAGAGGGCCAGAAAGGAAACCAAGATACAATTAGCCCCATGCCTGTGGCACCTGGAGTTGGGTTTTGGCTTCTTAATTTCCAGAGAGGATGATGTGTGAGGCTGAATGACCAAGTCCATTTCCTTTTTTGTTTCAGCGCCATTCTTACTGCTAGCATGAAGCTCTGGTGATGCACTCCGAGATTGTCTTTCTGTGCTACAAAGCTTTCAAATTAATTTAATTTTCATTAAAATAGTAACCCCTGACCAGTCACTGCTGGAAGGCCTTTAATCTGCAGCAGACAAAACCCAGATGTTTCTGTGTGCATTATTTACTTTATGGCCTTTCCACGCTGACCCTGGTGCACCATGTAGAAACTGGTCTGTTTTTCTTTTGTTAAATGCTGCTGCTCCCATCTGCGAGTAGCTCTGCTTTTTATGCAAAAAAAAGTTCTGGGATAGCTATTGCCACATGGTTTGGAAAGGGATTATGTCATTGTTGGGACTTGGATTTCTTTGCCCAGCAGGAGCCTTGCTCTGGACTGTATGTTTTAATGTTTGCTGTTGCACTGTCCCATTTCCCAAGAGCTGTCTGATGGGATTTGCAGGAGGTGGCAGGCACCAAGCTGTATTTACTGCTCTAAATATTTCTGTGTTCCATATCTCTGCTTTTTCCATTTGTGCTACCTGTAGTTAACAGGTGTATAGGTTCTTGCTGTCTCTGAAAGAATATTTAGCACATATTTATCAGCTCAGATATTTCTGGGCATGTTCCAACATTGTCTTCGCAATCCTGTAGTACTATGCATAGCATCCCATGCAGCATTCACCAGCCTAAGTGCTAGTGTGAGTAGCCAATACAGATTTTGGGTATAAAAAAAGGGAGGAAAAGGGAGGGCTTATGAAAATTGCAGCTGTCTAGAAGTTATTGCTGATAATAACTTCCTTGCAATTTCCAATTTGATAAGCTGAAAACGTCTTACTCCAATATGACAAGAAAACTAACCAGCTGTTGTGCAAAGAAAGGTCTTAAAATTAAATACACAATTTAGAAAAGAAGGGAAGGACATGCATGAAATTCTGAAAACACCTTATTCTCTTGAAATAATAATAGGTAGCACTCATCCATCTCAGCTCAGATATTCTTACACTACATATTTAACATCAACAAAGATTAATATTCCAATTCTGAATGCGGGGAGGCAGGGGTTTTTTCCATTCCCATTGCTCGTTCTCGTGAATGGCCAACAGTTGAATATTTGCAATTTCTACCCCACGTTCCAGCTGAGTAAATTCTGGGACTATAATATCAGTGTGTCCCTAGAGGAAAGGGTGTAAAATTTTGAAGGAAGAAAGGAGCCATTTACAGTGATCACTGTGTGGGAAAGTGGTTAAGGATAAATAGTAGAACAGCTCCAAAGGGAATTGTGCAAGAGCCTGGAAACACCATTTCTTGAAAGGATTTGAACACTGGGGAATTTCCAAAGTAAAACAGCAGTGAAAGATGAGCAGGGAAAAAGGACAGAAAAAAACCTCCAGAAGACTGAATTTCTCCCTTCCTGCATGCTGCTCCTCCACTTTTTGGTGAAGAAAGGAAACACTTTCTTGTATTCTTGCACAAGAAATGGAAATTTTCACATGAGCTCCCAGGGCCATTCAGAAGGAAGGGAAGTCATTATGAAGCAATGTTGCTATCCCTGGGAGCAGGACAGAGCTATGAGACCATATCTGTGTTTGCACAATCAGCAGTAATCCTCTTTTTTTTTTGCACCAAAACGTGGCAAGGGCTGTTTGTGGAGCTGCTTTTCTCCTTTTATCAGCCTCTTCATTGCTTTGCTTGTGAACTACATGAGGATCATAAGGGCGGTTAAGAACCTGCTCTTCCCCCCTTCCCATGCAGAGGAACTCAGCTTGCGCTGTGTTTGCTTATGCGCTGGTTCTCGTGAGATCCTTACTGACTTCCAGCACTCAAACATCTGGCTTGTATTTCTAGAACTTGTCCTTCCCAAAGATCTGGAAGTGCAGCAGGGAGAGGGCAGCAATGCTGAGTGCTTAGGCTGTGTTTAAGCTGGGACTCATGAGAGGGGAGTCTATGGCAAGTGTGAGTCTCTCCATCAGCTTGTGCCTTCCCAGAGGCACATCCTGCTTCCTTCCTACCCTTTCTGCACCAGCTGGACAGGTTCTCCCTCCTTCCCCCTTTGAGCACCAGCTACGATGCTGGTGGATGTCACTGGCTCCAAATGAGATGATGGTAAGAAACTGCAAAACTCCAGTAGGGATGCTGTGTGTACGCTCCCGTTTCTCAGGAAGAGCTGCAGGGATAGACAGAGAAGGGGCCTGCTGTCTCCACAGAATTGGGGTCTGTTTGTCTTTGTCTGTTCTCTGATTGAGCACTCCTGCTCATTTCGGAGAGGAGATGAAATCCAGATGTCTTTATTCTTGACTCAAAGATGTCAGTGTGGTTAAGCACTTTGGAAATGCTCGCTGTGCAGCAGTACAGCTCTGTCATTTACCTGGGAATCCCAGAAAAGCCTGGTCTCATTTTCTTTTCAGTTCTCATTTAGGGGATTTTTTGAAAATATTTCCCCTCCTTGCTCCTCTTTCTGAGGGGATGAGGTTGTTTTCAGATGGTCTCTTAAGACAAAAGTCCCTATTGTTTCTGTGTATCAAGAACTTTAAAAAAACCAAACAAACAAAAAAGGAAAGAGTTGTACTTAGCTGCACAAGAAGCCTAAAGCAGACATAACATCATAATTGCTTGAGGCTCAGTATGTGCAGCCTGTGGAGTGTTTGCCCTCTGTCTCCTGCATGGTGTTAGCGTGTGTCGGCTGACCGTGTGAGGCAGGAGCACAGACCAGGGACCCAGAGTGTGTGGGCATGGCAGGGGGTGGGAGATGGGGGGATATTTGGTGGGGTGAGTCCCTGCTTGTGGAAATGCAGTTAGGAACCAGGGTGATAGGGGCTGGAGAAGCAGGTAGAGGGCTTAGGAGAGGACACACAGGCAAGCCTGTGGGTTTTGTCAGCATTTAGTTATTTACATGTATCCCTCTCCGCCATGAAGAATAGCCCAGCCCAGCTCCAAGCCCAGGTCTTTCAGGCTCCCCTGGCAACTGGTGTATTGAAACCAGAGGAGTTTCCAAAGCCTCTGTGTGAGGTTAACGAGGACAGCTGTCCTAAGGATTCACCACTGCCCAGGCAGGGAGATACTTCTGTATTTCCCCCCTGCACTTGTTGCACCTCCTCTCACCAGGAATTTGACTTTTAACAGGCTCCTTTTGTTCAGCTCCTCCTGAGCTCCCAGGGCTCAGCTCTCATGGCAGATTGCATTAGCCTGAAAAAGAGGAAAATAACTTCCCTTAATCTGCTGACAACCCTCCTGAAGGAGTGTAGTATCTGCTGGCCAGGTTTGCAGCGTAAGCATGTTGTGGAGCATGGTTGGCCTGGCTCCTGCTGCAAGCCCAGGCCCTTCACAAGACAGCCTGTGCTGAGCATGGTGTTACTGTGCCTGGGGCAGACCTTTGCCATGCTCTTTACCAGATTTCATGAGGTTTTTCTGTTCAAGATCATCAAGGTCCCTGTGGATGATGCTCTGCTGATCATCCTGTCAGCCTCTCCCCTTAACTTAGACAGAGATTTGATGAGAGTGCATTTTTGTCCTCATTGTTTTCCTTTTTGACTTGCCAACTGTGTTTCAACCCACACACCTTTTACAGAACATCCTTCTATGGCTCTTGGCATTAAAGTGCTCAAGATTTGGGTATGTTGCTTTCTTCACTCTGTGAAGATCCCTGGCAAAATCTTGCATCAGCTTCCTCAGCTGATGGGCTTCCCTCTTACGTTCAGAGTGGCTTGGGCTGCCTTGTCCTGTGCTCTGTGCGGACCAAGGCACCTCCAGGCTGCACAGGACCCAGCGAGCAAACCCCGATCAGGGCAACCCTTGAACTGAGCATGGCAGTGAACCATTATTCCACTGACTGTGGCTCATGATCTTATAAAGCCTATGATGGCAACTGTGTAGGTTGATACATATAGGTGCATGTGCATGTAACTATAAATATGTTATATTTAGTATTTTCAGTGAGTTTAGTACTTTGATGTGAGTTAAAACCCTCCACGGGTATCCTTTGGTGTCACTATCATAATACTTTGGCCTAATTTAGTCAATACAGAGTTCAGACAGAGTTTACTGTTGGTGTCTTTGGATGCACACAAAGCTCCCTTTTGTTTTCTAGTGTCAGTACTTTCAGCTGTTATAGTAATTGTATTAATGAGGTTTAGTCTTTGAGAAAACATTTCCTGCTGGATTTGCTCCAGAAGAGCACTCAAGAGTTAAAGACCAAGTCAGAAGGTTTCACTGTTAATGTAATCTTGAGCATAGATGCACTGCTATAGAAAGAGTAAAATGCTGATGCTGTGCCTGGATATACTCAGCAAATAAAGTTAATGGAGAAAAGTTCCCCTTGAGCAGTGTTCTGTGCCATGTGTCCCAGTAAGTAAAGCCATGCAAATAATTGACTTTCAATATGTTGATCAAACTGAAGAATAGAGGATGTTTAGGTTTGGGTTCAACAGAGCTTTTCTTTCAGGCAGGAAAGGAAGGAGGAGGCAGCAGCTCTGCTGTTAACCTAGGAAAATTCAACGAAGATAGAGGAGTCCCTGAGATTCTGCTGGATCCTTTTTTAGATTTCAGTGATGTGAGGAATGGTGCGTGTCCTGCGACTGTCCTGCTCAAGTGCTTTTGCTTTGTTCGTGCTTAGAACCCACAAAGAAAGATCACTCACAGTATGAAACTGAAATTCAGCGTGGCTGAGGAAGAGTCCCAGAGCAGCACTGGACGTTGATACATGTCCTCTTCAAGACGTAGGTTCACTCACTCCCAGTCATCAGTTACTGCCCTGCTGCTGCACTCCTAACACATGGGACTGCTTGTCATCATCCTCAAACTCTTTCAGGGCTTGTAGGAATAATCTGTGTAACCAATACAGCTGCAGCCAGAAGTGTGTTTTCAAGATTTAAGATGAAGTATCGCCAAATTTCTCAGCTGGAACCAGGAGAGTTGTTCCCTGTCATTCTTTGAAATTAACAGGAAAACAAAAAAGCCTTGATTCAGAAGGTACTTAAATGTTAATCTCAGTGGAATGTAAGTCCATGAGTAATGTTAGAGTATGTTTCCCTTTCTGATTTCAATAGAAAAAGAAGCAGAGTTTAGTTTTCCTGCGTCAGAGGAGTTTATAGGCTTCACTTTCATCCTGAATTCCGAGAAATAACAGAAGAAAGAGAGACATGAATGAGAAGTTACTCAAAATTTCCGGTTTCTGAGTATCTGTTTTTTCAGATGTCTGAAAACTATACAAACTTGATTTTTGTGGGAGTCCTCAATAAAGAAAACTTGCTTGTGTGCAAAGGAAAACAATGTGCAAAGGTTAGTATTTCTCAGTTTCTGAAAAATTTTACTGAGACAAATGGATCATGAGCACCAAAATCTGTGAAACTCACAGCCATGTCTCTTACAAGATTTGAACAATAAATTCTGAGCATGTTGCCTATATTTTTATAATTTGATTATCATATAAAGACAACTAATATTCCTGGGTTACAAATAAACATGACGGAGGTGCATGAAATACATTCAGTTTGGCTTTTGGTTGCATGTTCTTGGAAACTTTCCTATACTCTTGTCCAACGGTTTAAACCTAATTTAGAGTTGGGAAATGCAAAATGCACTTCTTATTTATTACAATAAGAGTTTGGTTACTGTAGACAGCGTTCTGCAAGCAAGCACCAGCAGAAAGAGGCATTCTCTTGAGTATGTTGCAATGTAATTTGGACAGTGTAAATATAAAGGCAAAGGAGGATGCTTAGAATGCTAGCATGAGAATGCCTCATGAGTTTGGTGTATGCTTAGAGTTCTTTTATTTTATATTTTTAGAAGATGAGATAAAGAGTGATAAATTGAGGGTCATTATCTTAGTTAGCTTTTCTTTCGTGAGTAGAAACGTCTGGCTTTCTGTCCAATGATGTTCGTTTCTTCCCCCTCAATCAATGGTAAGCGGCACTGAAGAAAAGGAGGCATGGAGAAACACAGTGCGCGAAATGCTGTTCACGCCACAAATGTGCTCTTTTGCTGCAGACAAGGCAGCAACCTTGTATTATTTGGTCTGGCCTTGGACTGTCATGAATCCTGCTTCAGCAGGGAGATCTCTGTCTTCTCAGAAGGTGGCTCCTTGATTTCCATCTCCAACTTCATTCTGCTGAAAGAAAAGCATGTGTTCAGCATGTGTAAATGATGGTGCTCTTTGGGAATGTCTCCTCACCTCCAGGATACTGAGGCTTGTTATGAGGGCTGGCTTTCAGCCAGCAATCACCTTTTTTTCCTCAAACATGACTGATACCAGTCATCATCTGAAACCAGCTTCACAGTCAGAGAAGCAGGCTCTACAGATGGTAGCTCAGTGTGTCAAGAACATTTGGAGCTTGAGGTAAAATTATGTTATCTTAGTGCAATACACTGCTGCCAAAAGAAGCAAAGGTGCACACTGGGCACCTTCACTTCAGCAAGGTTGAGGGTGAAGGTCCTGGTCTTTCCAGAGCCTGCCCTGGTCCCTTTGGTCACTAGATGATGGGATCAGACTAACTGCCCTGTGTACTCTCCCCACAAACTCAGCCCAGTGGCTGAGGCCCTTCAACACCTCTGCAATGACCTACCTGCAAGGGGAATTTCTTCCCAACTCCTTCACTTAGCATTTATGCTCTGCTCTTAAAATCTGAGTATTTCTATCTCTTGATGATTTCTTACCCTCTGTAAGGTAGCTGTGGTGCTCACATCAACCTTATCAATGCCTGTGCTTCAGATGTTAAATAATTTTCAATTTTGGTCTCTTGATTGAAGATCTAGACAAAGACGTAACAAGACCCCAACAATATAAAGGACAATTTAAAGATACTGTGCCTCTTTATTAGTTAATAAATGGTGATTCTCTTAATAATTACAATTCTAATTATAATATCCTTGAGTATATCTTGGCCTGTAAGGGTCTTTAAATGCCTGAGTTCCTTTTCATGCAGCATACAAAGCCCCTCATGCTCACAGGGGAGGACCAGAGAGTCCCTGCAGTGAAGTGCTATGTTTCGCAATTTATGCCAAGGCAAACTGTTCCCAGCCAGTGATGATAAATGTGAAAATTTTGAGAAACAAACGAACAGACAAATAGAGGTCACAGTCCTGAGCCCCAGCATGTGAAGAGCTAAGCAGCCTCTCACATGGAAGGGTCACTGCAGACTTTGTATAATATGGTCAAAGTTGAGTGTTGCACCAACATGACTGTAAAGGTTTATACAATGAAAGAAAGAAGTAGGCTCAGTCTTCATTTCTAAATCTAAAAGACAAATAGGCTTGCCTGTCGGCGGTATCTGTTGGAATACATCATAACCATGTCTTGACCTTCCCATGACACGCTCTCTTACCTTTCTTGACCCTTCCAGGTCTCCTCCTTGGCAGCACAAATGTAATTTTCCAGATACAGATGTTTGATGTGCTGAGTTGATAACAAAATTTGATGGATATTTGAAGACTGCAGTTGAATTCTCCATGGCATTTGATGAAAGCAAATGGGCAAAATCCACTTGAGTCTATTGGTGCTGAGTGGTCAGGGTTTCCAGCCCTGCTATGAATTTACAGGAAAGAGCTTTCCCAAAAACTACCAGAGTGACGATTCTTTAAGTGTAATAGAATAATGTGTCACAAATGAAACACAAAAATTAAATGAAGTCATGTAGGAATTGAGAAATTTTACAAGGTCAGCAATGTTTTGCAATGGGGTGAAATGAAGAGTCACATTAGAGCTGTGGTGGTCTGTTACACATGCCAAGTATATTCACCAAGTCAGACAGAGATGTGGAGACAAGAAATTATTCCCCAGGGACCATAGTTTTGTCTTGGACAAACCCATATATTTTTCTTGGGCTATTCTCACTTCCCCAGCATAACCTTACGGGAAGATACAACTACAAAAAAAGACACTCTAGTCTATCAGATCCATTTCTTGAGATCTGATACATGAAATAGTATTACTTAGCTATGAGATAAAATTTTGTGGATACAGGCTCAAGTCTGTACTGAAATACAGGTGTAAATTTGCACAGGTGAATTTTCCTTCTCCAAAATATAGCTGGAAAAGAATCACAGTTAACATCTTTTAGAAAGACAGCTTTAACTTTTTGGAGTGCTAGGAGAAATGTATAGTTAAGAGGCTCTTAAAGAGCTATCTGGGGCCAGTTGCACTGTCTAGCAATTCGTGCTGCTTAGCCCTGTTTCATGCTGCTGTTATTCATGTTATTCATGCTGAATCAGATCTCGCTATCAAGAACAGCCCTTCACTCCAGGGTGCTGTGGTTGCTGGCTGGCACAGGCTGGACCCCAGAGCTTTTAGCTCTAACGTTTTGCAGAAGAGCTGCGTGCTGTTTTACCCAAGGTGTTCTGTTATGCTCATTTACAGATGTATGGTGTGGACACTGGCAAGATTTAATGATGAAAAAAATAAATAAGCAAGAATATAATAAACTACGAGGTAAAGTAAGAGCGAATATGAAGGTTCCAGCTTTATATTTTGTATGTAGCTTTTCCTTCTTTGAGTAGTCTTATGGAAAGAAAATACCCCAAGTTTGCTATGTAGGATTGATGTAATTTTTCCAGTGATACACCATGTAGGCTGCCTTTCTTTGGTAATTTGCTCTATGTGTCCAGAATGTCAAGACAGGGAGGCTGTGTGAAGCCGATAAGCAGTGTAGAGATTTCACTTTGAAGTGTTCCAGCAGTGAATGTGTTAAATGTTCTCATCAGAGCCATTAAAAAAAAAAAAAGGCATATGGTGGACATGCCAGAAAAAGTTTACTTTTATAAAAGAGAGTGAAAAGCCTCCCACATGTAAGAGAGCAGGAAAGGAAGAGTACACCATTTCCTTTTTAGTAGCTTTAAAATGTAATTCTCAGTTGCAGGGGGCAGAGCCCACTTCAGTGAGACCTCCCTCCCAAAACTGCCGGGATCTTCTACTTCCACCCTGAGCAAAGCAGGCGCCTTCGCAAAAGGAGTAAAAGCCTCCCAGCTGCCTCCAGCGGCGCAGGAATAGACATGTCCACAGGGAAGATCTGTTGTCTGGTGCTGCTGACCCTGGGGGTGCTGGCGGTGGTGGTTGTGCTCGTGGTCATCCTGACTCAACCCAAGTGTGGTCCTCAGCGATACCTGCACGGTGCTGTGGCTGCTGACACCGAGACCTGCTCTGTCATCGGACGGTATGTGCACAGACCTCTCGGTTTTTCAGTTTACATATCGCATATGTCATGGACTGAGGCTGACAGACACGTACATGTATGAACTACAGGAGTAAGCTGGGTGTCTGCCCCGTCCCTGCTTCTGGGGCTGAGCAGCAGCGCTGCTCCTGGGTGCTCTCCGTCGGCAGTGGAGCTGCTCAGAGAGCAGATGGAGCCCTGTCTCTGTGGTTGATGCTTATTTTCATTATCGAATGTCACAAAAATTTGCAGCTCTGCAAATCCATGTCCTTTTGGAAGGTACAAATATTTATAGTATACAAATGCAAGGTTGTTTTTAAGCGGGGAAGCAGGAAATTAACTGCTTACTTCATGGTGGTAAGTCTGTTAGATAAATGGCTTAGAAATAAATTAAGGAAGAAGTGAGATCAGCTAGTAGAGAGCTGCAGCTGGGCTTCAGCAGAGGCAGGGAAGGCAGTAAGGGGCACTGGGCATCCCAGCCTTTAGGGTGTGTGTTTCTGGACTAAAGCCTGCAGCAGGTGTGTCCGCTATCCGCTATCAAGAAAGACGTCAGGTATTATAAAGCAAAGAGCAAATTTAATTGAAATTCAGCCAGGACAATATAAGTACAAAGACATACTTACATCACTTAAAAGGAAACAAACAAAAAAAATTCTCTAGCAGCCCAGGTTGTAACACTTCAGCTTATCTAACTTCTCTCTTTCAAACATTTTGGCTCTTATGTTATTGTTTTACTGTTACTATTACTTCAATTCTTAAACGCTTGTATACAGGAAAGTAGATGGATGGAACTTCACAAGCTACATGTGATGCTGGATGCTCCAGCAAAGGATGCTGAGGCTGTGTGCTCTACCTTGTGGCTGGAGGAGTGAGATAAGACGTGATGCCATTACACCATGTCACACGTGGTTCTTGCAATGACATGCTGACATGGCATTTGTGAGTAGCTGGAGAAAATGTAAAGTGGCTGCATGTATGTTAAGGAATGAGATGGGGATTTTTAATGCTAAGCCACAAGTTAGTTCTTCAGAGGGTAGAAGAAATATCTTTTAAATCAGTATTAGTGGAAATAGAGGAAAATACGTTATTGGACTACCCAAAGAATCTGCTGGGAAAGCCATAGCGCTTGTTTTGCAGCTATTGTAATTTTTAACTTGAAGTAGTGTAGAATCAGCTGGAAGGTGCTGAAGTGAGAGCCACAGAAATCTGTGATCAGGTGGACAACTGAGAAGCTTTGGCTGGCTGGCTACTGTTGCTGCTTAGCCATTAGGCCCTGATGTCCTCACCTGTGAGCTGCCACTTCATTTGCCAGTTAACTTCAGCAGCAAAGTGAGAGCTGGGCAAAGCCAAGCACAACCCTAACTCCTTCCCAGACACTACCCAGCCAGTCAACTGAGTGTTTTTGAGAATACAGCAATGCTGTTGACTTCTGCTGTTCAAAAATAATTAAACTCCCAAAATCATGAGACTTAGGAGAGAGGAAACAAGAAGAAATAATTAATCTTTTTCTTACTAAGGAATGTATTTAGGTCTTCAGTCTTCTGCAGTTATGCAAACATTTGCAAATTTTTTACACTGGCTGTTTGGACTTGGAATGATGTAAAGAGTTGAGGAGTTAGGTGAACAATCATGAATGGCAAGATTCCCAACGGCACAAGAGCTGAGACCTGTACTCCTGCTCCCGAGTCCCTGCTGGGCCCTTTGCTGCCCGTGCTGCTGTTCTCTCTCTTTGGCCTAATCGCTGCCTCACCCCTATCTCTGTGGGCGCCCCTTCCCACACGTACCCAGCTCCCTGTGCTGGTGTTTGAGCCTGTGCAGTCATTGCTTCTGGTCTTCTCAGCCTACCAAGACAACACCTTCACCCCTGCTCCCAAATTGCTCAACCTTATCGACTTTCTTCTGCCCTGATGCTGCCTCCACATCTCAGCCACCTCACTCCTCTCCCATCTCCTTTGTGCTTGAGGTAGGACGTGGCCACCCTCCTTGCTCGTGGTCCAGCCTGGGGAGCACTGAGTACTACGGATAATAATCTCCTTGGTTTTTGCATGCAGTTTTTTTTGATGAAGATGTGCTTAGCCTCAGCAGCTCAGGGTTGAAACAGGCTGATTTTTGCTATCGTTGCTTAGAAATCACAGGAGAATTAATCTACCAAAGCTGGTTAATTCATTGATAACCACACATATATGCATTTTTGCATCTATAAAAATAAGTAAAAAAATGTATATGATCAATATGATCAAAATTTTTAATGATCAGCTTTGGTTTGTTTTTTTTTCCCCCAAAGCAAACAGCTTGGCCAAATTAGAGTGAATTGTTTGAACTGGAGGCAGACTACATCTATGGCTTTGTACTTGTACACTGCAAAGCCTCCTAAGAAATTTTCTAGAGGAGTTTAAAACAAGTAAAATAAGGTAAACCAAAAAATTTCCTCAACCTAATGTTTTTGCAATTGCTGAATGCTTTTAGTGGAAACATGCAGAAAAGAAAAGAGCAACTTCCACAGCACCATGTGAAAAAAATTAGGCTTGGTGGCTTAGGTATGGCAAAGCTACAATCAAATGAAACCCACATGTTGTAATTGAACCTGTCAGCCTGCCTGCCCCCCCCTACCCGCCACGGGTGAGAGCAGGAGTCACTGCAAACAGTCCCTGCAGGCACACCACAGGGATTGAACAGCGCCGGTCTGTCCCTGCTCTCCCCTGCTGCTCCCACAGACCCCCTCTCTGCTGGGATCCTGGGCTGCCCCCCTGCAGCGACCCCTTTCATCCTGCAGATCCCCTCTCAGCTCCCAGGAACCCATGCCCGGGATGCTCAGAGAACCAGGGTGGGCATGAAACCAATTGCACTGGTCTGGCACCTAAAGTCTTGGAAGCTAAGAGCAGCACCTAATCCCTGACCTACTTATAAATTTTATTCTTTAATTAAAAAAATCTTGTTTACTTTTTTTTTTTTAAAAGCAACTCAAACCACATGCTCTGTGAGTTGTTATTAGCAATAATGAAATTCCTGAGGCATTACATGGTACTGTGTTGGTTTAAGATGCTGCAGTTTAAGACAGAATCTTTGTGTGCTCCCAATAGAACTTTCAATTGAACTTACTGAGAATAACTGAACTCAACGTCTTGCCCAAAGAGCAATCTTGTCTTTGAAGAAGAGGGTTGGTGGGTTGGCGGAAACACCTCAGAGCTCTTGTATTTCCCTCCCTGATAGTTCAGCTGTGAAGGAAAGATCAGTGAAGGGACAATGTAGCTCAGTAATTCATTAGTACAAGCAGGAGATGGGGGACAGATTCACACCCCCTTTCTGCTGCTCTTTTTCTTCAGTTCTGCTCAGCTGTCATCTTCAGGCTTGGAGTTTCCAGCTCCGGAGATGGTGTTTGTATATTCTGGGGCTGTGTAAGATCGGACTTTCTGAAATTTTTATGCAACTCTTTGGCTCCCTGCAGAAAGTGAGCAATCTCAGCAAGCCTCCAGCATGTCATCATCCTTGTCGCGAGGTCCTGTGCTTGATTTGTTCTTAGCCATCAGTGCCCAATTCTCTGATGAACGAGGTCAAGTCTTTCGCTGCAAATATTTCACTGCTGGAGACTGGGGACTGAAAGCAATATTTTGCAGCTGTGCGGTACGGACAGGGGCCCTGTGCTGGAAGAAAACTTGGCCCTGAATGAAATGAAACACTTTGATGAAGAGGGGATGGGAGGCTAAAAGCAGAGTCAGAGAAGTTTTTAACCCTAGGATATGGATTTGGTACCAAAGTCCAGCTCAGTAATTTGTCCTCGTGTCAGGAAGCCATGAGGAGACAGGAGGAAATTGCCCTGGCAGTAAGCAGTACCCAAACGCACCTTCACCTCCTACTCTGAACCATTTGTTCCCTCCTGGCAACGGAAGAGGCTTTTGCCATCAACCATGCAAAAAGCTTTATATTCCCTACCAATGTGCTGTTTGAGCTCTGCCATCCACTGCTCTGCAGCCGTTTGTTTCCCAAATGGCAGAAGCAGGAGCCAGCATAAGGCCGCGGAGAGAGTCAGGAAAAGTGCTCATTCCCAGGGATGGGATTTGTGCAGTGAGGCGAGCTGACCTGACGTGGCCCAGCAGCCACCTCTGATCCCACTGCTCCAGTGTAGCCTAGCATCAACCCTGGGAACTGGCTTTTTCTGAAATGAACACCCGTTTGGGAGACAGGGTGGTGGGGAGGGTGAGAATTTAACACTCAGAAAATGTCCGCGGTCCTGGGAAGCTCAGTTCTAGGCAGAGAATCCTTTTCAGTGATGGCTCAGCAGCATTTCTGAGGAATGTTAATATCCCAAAGGATTTGCCTTCCCTTCTTCCTGTATTTTAAGTTTTAAATTTGGCAACTGGCCCTTTTTTACAGAAACAGCTCTTTCTTTTGCTCTTCATAAATCTTAAGCAGGCAGCTCCTATATAACGGGTGGTCTCCTCCCAACCCCCAGCTTTTCTTAGCAGAAAAAAAAAATCAGTATCATTTAATACCTTAGTCCCTACCTCCAGTGTATTTAAAATGGCTTCAGGGCTCCTTCTAGCCCTGAGCAGAACAGCAGACTTGGGCTGCAGCCCAGCCCAGCCCGTCTTTGCTGTGAGGATTGTGTGAGAAAAGTACTGCCTTTCCTGGGAGGGCGAATCCCTGTTTTGCAGCTGCTGGATCGGGACTTGGTTGTTAACATCCTCTCCTGCTCCTGACTTTAAGGAAAGCCATTAACGACCAAACCCTAAAGCTGAACCTGTGTGTCAGGAAGGATATAGGACAAAACATGTTGTTATCAGGTCTTGTCAGCCGTAGCACTAAGATATCTCTAGAGACCTGATAAGGTGCCACACTTCGGTTGCAGGGTCATGTGTCTCTACAGGGTTTTGCACTATAATTAAGCCAGTTATAGCAGTGATCCATATAAAGGGAGCGAACTAATGGGACAGGGTGTACTCTGCCAGTCTAGCTAGATAGGAAGGACAAAATGGCCCTGAATTCCTCAGGCATCAGTTGCAAGGAAGTGGCAGGGCTCTGGCTGAAAGGGGGTGAGCCAAGCATGGGGGCCTGAGTGTATATGCCAAGAGCCAGCTCAGAGAGTATTTTTTTTGTTGTGTTTCAGTCTGCAGAGAGGCTGGAGGGAAAGCTGTTAAGACTGTGGGCCAGTCTGCGGACAGCATAGAATGGCTACGGGCCCTGGACCCTGCGCTGGTGATGGGGGACACATGTCAGGCCTCCTGGGTAAAACAGCAAAGCAGCACAAAAGAAAACTTAATAATTGATGAGGATTTGGTTTTGCCCTTGCTGGGTTCAGTTGTTTCTGAGCTTGAGCTAAAAGCCCAGCTGTAAGGCTTGCTTTTCCTCAACTACCACCGTGCCTGTCCTGTGTCATGGGACACCCCTATGCTAGGGTGCAAGTGAAAAACTTGGCGGGTACACACAGCCCCACAGAGCCAGGGAAACAAACAATGTGACCATGGTGTGCGAGCCCTGCAAGATGTGTCTGTGGGACTTGGGGCTGGGAGTGCTTCCTGGCAGGCTGGGAAAAGAGCCTAGTTTGGGGGAGAAATCTCAGCTCCCCTTCCCTCTAATAATCCCTGTCCTCCAAAGAAGCAGCAGGCAGAGGATGCTGCTCAGCATCACACAGCCCATTCCACACTGAGATGGTCTCAGAGACCGCACACTCTACTAGTGAATGGGAAGCCTTAGCTCTCCATCTTGTGGTGCTCACTGAAAGGCTGCAGGCAACTGGAAAACCCTCCTTCCCTCGAGCAAGAAACAGGTTTGACTGTGGGTTGTTAGACGTGGTCTTGGCCACCAGAGGTCACAGTGACAGTTGCCACAAGTATAGACACAGTAGACAGGAATGGAAACCTGGATTATCTGGAAATTCTGTTTTTCTTGTCATCTTGTTTATATTACAAAATGTAATTAATGAGGGCTAGTAACCAAGGACAAAGCAAAACATGCTTTGCTTTTCTGTGAAAAGGTGTCCCCGTGTTGGCTGTTGGTGTTATCTTTGCTCTATCTTGCGTTAACACTAAGGAGTCGCAGCCGAGAATCAGGGGCCCATGGTGGTAGGCACAGAGCAGGAGCAATAAAGACTGTCTCTGGCTTTCCTGCCTTCCTGAGGCATGGACAAGGTCAGCATCTTGGGCATGACCCATCTGAACACTATTGGGTGGACTAGCAGGCTGGAGTAATCACTGCTCATAAAGAAATAAAAGCACTTGATTTGCCTCGGCTGTGCCAGGCAGGATGTGTCCATCCTGGCAGTGCTGCAGAATTCCTCTCCACTGCCCAGTGAACATCCTCCTCCTGCTTGTTCTGTGATGGTCTCAGGAAATCTGTGTCCCTTTTGCCAATGGCAGTAACAGTCCAGGTCTAGCTCCCTGGAGAAATTTGGAGAAATTTGCTCTAGCATTTTCTGCTCTTCCTGCTTTTTCTGCTGAGACTCAGACCTCATTTGTCCTCCCTGAGCTCAGTGGGAGCCAAGGGCACACCTAAAAACTGGAGTTTACGTGACTGGCGTTATGCGGGCTCTATGTCTAACTGGGATGTCGGAGGGAGCATGGACATGGTCATGCTGAGATACTCTCAGGTTTGTGTGCTTTGTGCACGTGGCACTACATCTGTAGTAGTTAAATGGTATTTAGCCCACAATGTCACTTCTATAAACAAGTACTTGGGAACACCAAAAGATCTTGGCATCAACCAGAAACAGGCCATCTAGGTGTACAAACATTAAATTAATAAATTGATTAGCTGTGGTCACCCTTTAGAGCATGCTAAGTTAGTGTTCCAGTAACAGTGCCAGTGCAGAGCATGCTGGCTTGGTGCAGGTCAGTGGTGGTGGTGGAACAGCTCATCTCCTGGAGCAGGGAGACAGTTATCACCAGGTGACACAAGGGGCGGGTTCTGTGTCAGGGAGTGCTCCTCCAGGCACAAGTGTTTCTGGGGATGTGGTGAGGGGTGTATGGCCCTGGCTTCAGAAGGAGAAGGGTCCCTGGACAAGAGGTAGTGCAGGATGTGCAACCACTTACGGAACTATGAATGTGGCTGGGAAGTTCGGTGAGGATCTGCTGCTTTTGGGGCTTTGGGGAAATGACAGAAATGTGTCTGATTTACCATGTTAAGGTCTTAATGCATTGCGTTGAAATGGATACCATACAATCTCTAAGTTTCTTTATAAAGTTGTTTTTCACTGCAAATTATCTCAGAACCATGGTTTTCCCTGGCACCAGGCTTTGTACTTGTGCTGCCTCACAGCCCATAGTCCAGGGGCTCCAAGGAGCACTGTCCCAGGCCAGTGTAGTGGTCCTTCCCCCCTCCTTCCCCAGCTTTCTAACATGCTTCCTGGGCCTTCTGCAGGGGTAACTCAGTTTCTCATGAAGCCCCCGTGTCCTTCCCTTCTGTTGTTAGCAATTAAAAATCTTCAGCTTCATAAACACACCACCCAGGGAGACTGGTGTGGTGAGAGCCTTACCCCGTGCTGCGAGGAGCTGAACGGGCCAGCCTGAGCCTCAGACTCCATTTTCAGAGCTGCAGCCAGGGAGCAGCTCGCAGCCAGAAGGCTAAAAGCCATGCGCACCCCGAACAGAAAGCCCGGTGGTTCCCTACCATTTCTTTTCTCCCCATGTGTCCACATGCCATTTCCTTACCGGCAGTGGTTCCAAAGGCACTTAGAGAAACAAAGGAAAGCCACAATCAGTGTGTGCTGGCAGCATCCTGTTCCCAGCCCCAGCAGGTTCCAGCCACATCAATGGATGAAAAATAAACAGCAGTCCCTATATGTGCTCTGTGTTCCTGCTGCAGCTTCTGGGAGGATTTGCATTCCAATTAATTATAACTATTCCACTTTCCTTAGTGGCTTTGCCTTATTTAAGCAGTAGCACAACCCAAAGAGTCGGAAACCTTCCTAGGAAATACCAGTGCCGGGTACTTGCGGGCTGTGCAAGGAAGCCCCACCCCAGCACGTTTCCACTGCAAGGAAAAGCTTTTGGTTTACAGCTGTGCTGGAAGGAGCAGTTGTTGAGACACGTTTCTCCAGACGAAACTCGTTGCTGTCAACAGCGTGAGGCTCCCTTAATGCCCGTGTGTTCTTTGGCGTGGCTGTGCCTAGGTAGAAACAGTTGAGGGGGGTTTTTCCTGTTCTTTTTTTTTTTGTTTCGTGTTGTTTAGTTTTGCCTTTGGAGATACAGGGAGAGGGTGGGATTTTCATGCTAATATCACATAAGCTCAGGAAGGCACATTGTAGGAGCGATGAATTAAGGCCTGAATTTTGTGCTAATTGACATGTTAGGTCTCAGGGGTTTGCTTCATATGAACCCATTGCTCCTGCTTCAGTGCCCCTGTCCTGTTGACCAGCATATGCCTTTTCATTGGGAACAGTAGGTGGGAAGCTCTCTCCTCTGCTGGAGCATCCTCCTCCACATCTGGGATCCCTTGCTGGCCCTTTTTGTCAGCAGCATTTGTGGGCAGCTGCAGTTCGCTCTGTCCCATCACTCTTTGCCCAGAGGAAGACCAGCCTTGCACAGGTTGGGCCCCTGACGGCTCTTCCCTCCTGCAAACTCTCTTTTTCTTCCCACTAATTTTTCTTTCTCAGTCCCACAATGGAAGATGCCTTTCTGTCCCCTCACCCCCCACATTGCTGACAATAGCTTTCTCTGACTACTATCTGCTCTCGTCCAGCTGGGGCTGCCTTGCATGTGCCCCAGGGAGACGTTTTTCTATAGCTCCTCCATTCCATCATCCCTGGATTTAACATTGTCTTTTTTTTCCTCCATTTCAACCACAGGGACATCCTGAAAAGCGGAGGCACAGCTGTGGATGCTGCCATCGCTGCCTTGATCTGCACCTCGGTGATGAACCCGCAGAGTTCAGGCCTGGGTGGTGGGGTTGTCTTTACCATCTTTAATGCCAGCACAGGTATGGACCAGCCCTGGCCTTTCCGTGGTGCCCGTCTCCCTGCAGACATTCAACTGCTGTGGAGAAGTCAGGATTCTTCATGTTCTCTCAAAGCAATTTTTTGAATATAAAAGCTGCATCCTCTGATCACAAACCATACTTTCTGTCTTAACCTGAAGCATCTGTTACAGAGAGGGCAACTTTTCACAGCAAGAACATGGCGGGGGGGAAGGAACTTTGGATTTAAAATGAACTGATTTTGCCTCTCCTTCCCCCTCCAAAGCAATCCCAAATTATATTTCCAAGCCACATAGCTGCCAGTGCAGCAAGGTGTGAGCGGTGCTGTCTGAGCTGCCGCTGGGCTGCCGTGGAGGTGGGGGGAGCGGAGTGAGGCGCCTGTGCTGGCAGCGAGCGCAGCAATGTGGGGCTGGTGCTGGCTCAGCTGAGCCCTCGGCCCGGGGCTTCAGGGGCTCATCCTGCACCAGCAGCTCCGGCAGTGCCTGCCAACATGGGGGCTGCGTCGCCCGCTGCCCTCGCTGGCGGGGGGAGCACTCCCCAAAGCAGCGGTGAGACTTCTTCACTTCAGAAATCTAAATCTAGCAATGTTCAGGGCCTGCTGGGAAGCCTTTCTGTGTTTGGCTTAACCCCTAGTGTTGTGTTCTTGCTTTTATGTTTTTAGCGGGTTTTTTTTTATTATTTTTAACTGCCTTGGCTCGCAAAAGCCCCCAGAGCTTATAATCTAAATAGTAAAAACAACAAAGACCACAATAACAATACTGTAGTCTTAAAAACCCTGCCAAGTAGTCTTACAGGGTCACGAGTCCCTGGAAATGCTTGGGTGTATCTTATGCAATAGCGTAATTTGGCAAAACACCTATATTTTTTCTTTTTTTCCCTTTTGGCAAAGCCATGTAACTTTGTCTCCTCTTAACAGTCCTCTTCTGCTACCTGAATTACCCCCTTGCACAGAGCTGCTCATGGCCATGCTGGCTCTGTGGCCTGGGTCAGGAACAGATAACTACAAGGCAGAGGTGGTGGTGAAGTAATAGGGTAGACCTGAAATACGAATGTATACAAGTGGGGGTTTTGGGTTGTGGTTTTTTGGGGTTTTTTTTTCCTTTCAAGCTTCCTCATACATAGAGAGTCTTTCAGTATCAGCATTCTGCTTACAAACATGATGGACACGCCTCACCATCACTTGGAAAATGGCCAGCCATGGAGCATGAGGCTCATGTTATGTCTCTGACACATCCCACCTGTAGAGGAAGTGCAGGAACCTGCAGATCAGATGTGAAGCAGCGTGTCCCAGCCCATGTCCCAGGCCCAGGAGCCCTGGGGGGATGACATGAACTAGCTGGAGACGGGCCCGGGCCTTGTCCCTGTGCCTTCATTGCCTCTAGGTAGGCACTGCTTGGTTTGCTCTAAATAAATGCATGGGAGCAAACAACAGTATGTGCCGGCCGCAGCCTGACCCTGCGAGTGGGCTTGACACGTGTGGCAAAAGGCTTCAGGGCAGTTCATCACGGTGCCCCGGGCTCTGGGCTTGTGGCCCATGTGGTACTCACAGCTGGCAGAAGAGTGATGTTCACCTGCTTCAGGAAGACCATGTTATGCATTTCCCTCTTCTCCTTTCTAGGAACAGTCGAGGTGATCAATGCCCGCGAGACAGTCCCACGAGTGTTTCCACATGATTTGTTGTCTGGCTGTGGTGGTGGTTTCCCCATTGGTAAGGACACAGACCGAACCATGAGGGCGTGCAGTGCACAAAGCTCAGGGTGGGGGAACCAAGGACCTTGGGGACTTTATCTGAAGTTCTATTCAAGTGCTCACGCTCTTTCTGGATTGATTTTTTTCAAAAGTAAAAAAAAATACTAGATCTGTAAAATTCCTGTTTTGTAGTAACATTGGCAACCTAACTGTTGAGGGGGTGGGGAGCAGAGCATGTAATTTCTCTTCATAGGAAGTCTGCAGTTCAAGACCAGATTTCCCAAAGCACTCATTTCCCAGCAGTTCTTACAGAGAAAAATAAGGTCAATAGCTACTCAGACTTTCTGGAAATGAAAGAACTCAATCTAGTACGCTTGCCCGTTACATTAGGAAAGCAACTGGGCATCATCAGTTGAGTGCTGGGCTCCAGCTTAGCTCAGCTCCCACCTTGCTCCCATCTGAGCAGGCTCCACGTGCATTTGCTGTTACGGGTTCGGCAGCAGGCACTCTCACTTTAGCAGCACGTCTTGGATCTCTCCATATTTCTTGCTGCGTTCATTCTCCTTCCCTAGCACATTTTCTCTTGGGGAGTGTGCTAGTTCCTGGAGGAGATGTTCTTATCCTTGGAAGAAGAGCCTGAAAAGGAATCAGGACCAATTCTGGTTGGAACGGACAGTTGGAGGTCTCTGCTCCAACTCTTGCTTAAAGCAGAGTGATGTGAGAGTTAGCTCAGGCTGCTTGGGCCCTTGTCCTGTCACATCTTTGAGCTTCTCCAAGGACGGAGAGTTTCACAGCTTCACTTGTTCTAGTGTTTGACCAGGCTCCGCATGAGAGCTTTTTCTCTTATGTCCAGCTGGCAACTCCCTTGCCAACATGTGCCTGTTGCCTCCTGTGCTTTCACCGTGCACCTCTGAGTCTGGCTCCAGCTTCTCTACGCTCCTTCTATTAGGTAGTGGAAGAAATATGTGAATAGAAAAGGGAAATAAAAAAGCTAAGCTTGCTTTTATAAGCCTTAGTCCCCTGCCTCTACAAATGCACCCTCCCACTGGAGTGCTTTCAGCAAGGTGAAGCGGGCCAATGACTTAGTGGGTGTGACACTGCTGTTCTGCTCTGCAGGTTCCCGCTGGATTGCTGTACCAGGAGAACTTCGTGGGTATGAAGAAGCCCATAAGAGATATGGCCGCTTACCGTGGAAAGCCCTGTTTGAACCAACCATCAAGCTCCTTTCAGAGCCACTTGCCATTTCCCCAGTTATGGACAAAATGATCCGTCACCCAATCTTTGCCAAGCCAGGAAAAAGCCTATGGTAAGACCCATAAATTAAATTGCAGTGTGAAGACCCCTCTTCCCTCAGCTTCAGACCCTTCCTCTGATATGCTGACATGGAGCGCAAGCTGCTGCTGAGGCTTCTGTTTAGTAAATACTTGCTATGGAGAGGGAAAGAGTAACAGAAGTATTTTTTAATTTTTTTTTTCTGTCAGCAACATATTTTTTTTGTAATTTAGAGTGTCTTGGCACAGCAAAACTGTCTGCTAAGCACATATGCTCACGAGGAGGAGCTGGCTGTACGTGGCCTGCCTCCGTCTGTGTGGACATCGTCCCCCAACAGCATGGCCCTACAGCAGAAACTCGTTTGGGGGAGCCCCACAGACCTGAGCCGGGGTCAAAGTGTGAGGTCCCATGGGAGAAGCTTTTTCTTAGCAAAGAGTGCCTGGTGCAATCAATCAGTAGCAATTGGTTGAGAAAAACTTTTCTCCACGTAGACTGCAGTGTAGCACCAGCTCGGAAAGTATACAACATGCATAAACCAAATCAGCTTTGGGTAGGAAAAGGAGCTTGGTACTGGGTACAGAATAAGCACATGCTGTGAACTGATGGAGGTTCTTCTTTGACAGCCCGCTGATCTGTGATGGTCAAAGGTTTTTGACGCGTGAAGAGACCTTCAGGTGGCCAGCACTGCAGCGAACACTGCGAGCTGTAGCAGAAAATGGGGCTACAGCATTTTATGAGGGACAAATAGGAGAGGCCTTGGTGGAGGACATTAGGAAGGCTGGTAAGTTACGTCTACAGTTAATACTAACAGACAAGCCTTTTCCCAGCAATAGGCTAACAGTGAGTCGGTACCAGGGAAAGCCAGCATACTCCATTTGCATGCCACTTGGGGCTATACCTGGCATGGGAAGAGGCCACCTCTCCCCAGTTCTTGTCAGTCAGGCCCAGAAGCAGGGCTGAGAGCCACCTACTGCTCTGGCATTCACCCATAGTGCTCATGCACTGGCCTCTCCAGCTCCCTTAGGCTTTGTGATGTCCTGGGCTTTGGCAGTAGACGACATTGCTGTGCTTGGTGGAAGAAATTCAGAGTATACAGGGGTGGCTCTGTCTACACCCAGTAGAAGTTAATGTGCTCATGCCAGCTGCTTGTCTGGTTTTCTGTTGAAGGGTCCAATATCTCACTGGAGGACCTTCAGGAATACAAAGCAGAGGTGTCCTCAGCTCTGAACATTACCCTGAACAACCACACCACAGTGTTTTCTCCGGGACCACCCATGGGAGGTGCTGTGCTCATGTTCATCCTCAAGATATTAGAAGGTAAACTCCTGAGGGAACGGGGGCAGTGAGAGATTTGCAGAGTGTTGCTCTAGAGCAGGAGAAAAGTAATGGGCAGTAGTGGAGGTGGCGAGCTACAGTGGGCACTAACACAGCAGTGTGACCATGCTACACAGCAGGATGATGAACTGGCTCGTTTTCACAGTGGATCAGCATTGCCATAGCTGCTGCAAAGGCCAGAGGCTACATGATTTTCCTGAGGCTTCAAGAGGAGTTGAAGTCACAGCAGAAATTAACACTCGGTTGTTTCTGTTTCCACATCCTGCTAAAGGGTAGGGGGACCTTCATAAGAACTGGGATGGGAAAAGGAGGTTCCTTTCAACTGTTTTTTTTACAATTCTTGAAGCAACATTGCCTTGGGTCTATTAAAAAAAATTTTTTATCCTGCTCCGTAGAGTATAAACTCCATGAAGCGTCACTGTCGACACCCAAGGATAAAGTGGAAACCTACCATCGCATTGCAGAGGCCCTGAAGTTTGGCAATATGCTAAAGCCCCTTATGAGTGACCCAGCCTTCTCCAAAGAGCAGGTGAGCCGGCATGGTGCATGAGGGCAACCACAGACACCCACGGCACTGGCAGGTTCTACACTGCTGCTTAGCAGAGAGGAAGCAGGGAAGTCTATTTCCTGCTTTTTTCTTTTCTTTTTTTTAAACCTGTATTGTCACCGACTCATTTTAACCTATATGTGCTAAGCCCTCAAGCAGGCTATTTAGTGCCGAGGCTATCCTGCCTGCCAGCACAATGCCACAGTACCACGCGATGCTTTGGCACCCTCCTGCTTTGCAGCCATGGAAGGAAAGAAAATACTTAGAACTGCTAATAAAGAGCAATGCTGCTCAGCTGGCCAAGGCCGAGGCAGGATGAGGTCATTTACTTTGTCTGCAGTAACGGGTAATGGATTCACACATGCTCTTGCCAATGCTGAAATGCCCGATTACTGAGCTTCTTTCATTTTCTGTGATGAGCCTGGGGATTCAGTCTGGGGCTGAATGCTGCCACTGCGGGCCCCCAAGCTCTGAGCACTGGGGCTGAATCCCCCCAGGCTTCCTTGTGCCCAGAGAAGGCCATTCCTGTGCTTTGGTGACACAAGCTCAGTGTCCTTGCTGTGATTGCAGGTGACAGCGGGGACCATGCTGTCTGACAAAATTGCTGAGCTTGTTAGACACCGAATAGACGCCCGTGGTGACCATCCACTCAACCACTACAACTTGTTGGACTCCATCTACAACCACCAATACAAAAGTATGGGCACAAGCCACATCTCTGTGCTAGCTGCAGATGGCAGTGCCGTGTCCGCCACCAGCACCATCAACTTCCCGTGAGTAGCCAAGGGGTTGGTAGTTGAGTCACACAGGCCATGTATCAGGTTCACAGTGTACCTGCGGCTGTTTAGCAGAAATGCAAAACCCTTGGGCCTCACTGATTTAGGCAGGCTCTTATTCATGAATGCCTTTTTCATGTGACAGCAAAGGTCTTGGTGCATCAGCTCAAAAGAACGTCACAACTCACAGAGATGTAACAACTTGCTGAGCTCTGCTGCGTTTCTGTGGGTTGGACAAATCCCCACATGCCCGACTAACAGGGAGCTGATCTCTGGCTCCAGCACAGCAGCACAAAGACCTTTTGGACATCCTGGCTGGGGCAGTTGCGGGCTGGGAGGAGGCAGAGGTAACCCAAGGGGTGCCACCTTTGGTTAATGTTCATCCGCCACAGGAGAGCACTGGGCACTGATAGGCTACTTCTTCCCCCCCCCCCCTGCAGGTTTGGCTCCTTTGTGTATTCTAACCAAACCGGGATCATTTTAAATAACGAACTCGCTGATTTCTGCATAGCAAACAGAAGCATTAAACCAGGTGAGTGTTCTCACCCTCAAAATAAAACACAGGCCCAGGCGGTGGACATGCAGGGACTCTCTGTAAACTGCATGTACTCTTTTCCTTTGCTAGGTCTGGATGAGAGCAAGTTTGTTTCAGACTCACAGAGGATAAAGCCCTGTAGTGTGTCTTGTCTACTCACATATGCCCTTACATGGACACACGGGAGTTTTGGTTTCTGACCAGAGAAAAATGGAGATTTAAAAAAAAAAAAAAAAAAAAACATAAAGATNAAAAAAAGCTGAAGCTGCTTGATAGGGAGGGGAGGGAGGAAGCAAAGAAACTAGTGCTAAAGACAAGCTTTTTTGGCTCATCCATGAAAAAGTATATAGTTGCTGCGTAACCACTGATGCACTAGGCTTACACTAAATTCTGTAACCCAGCAGTGCTGATGCAGAGACATTGCGCTGTGAAACAAGCCATCCCTGATGCAGTCTCCCTTGGGTCTGCCGTGAGAGACGCCATCAATACTGCGGCGGCAAGACTGCTGCTAGTGATTCCTCGGCTGGGTTGAACGAGCTGCAGCAAGTCCTTAATGCTTGTAGGATGCTCTGCACCAAGAGATGCTTCCTTTTTAGCCTGTGCCATTAAGGTCCAGTTTCTTGTGAGATGGGGTCTCAGCACAAGGAAGCTAGTTTTTCTGGAAGACTTGAGCTTCTTGAGGAATAAGCAGAAGCTTGGTTTTCCATGGGGAATACAAGAAGGGTGGGGTAGATAAACTTGTGTGTCCCTCCAATCCCCTTAAGAGCCACATGGGAAGGATAATACTCTCTGCCTCTGCTCTAGGAGAGAAGCCTCCCTCAGCAATGGTGCCTTCCATTCTCATCTCCAAGACAGGAGACATGCTGGTGATCGGAGGAGCAGGCGGGGCCTGGATTATCAGCGCTACTGCTATGGTGAGTAAACAGGAACCACACAGTAACGCCTCCCACTGAGCAAGGGGAGCACAGAGCACACGCTGTCCTGAACAAAAGGAATTACTTTGCCACTGCTAGCACTGCTATAGGATGGCAGCCGTGAAGAGTGCCTGCTGCAGACCGAGTCTGTCCTCACCGTCCTGCCTCTGACATTTCTATGTCAAGGTCAGGGGGTAGCTTCACTGCTGCTGTTGAATTGCACTTCCACAAGGAGGGACCAAGAACAGAGGAGGTGGGAGAACTCACAGCAGTCACCAGTTCTTTCAGCCCTCCTGAATTTCCAGCCATGGTCAGTGCCACCTGCTCCTTCTACTCAGCTCTCCTCAGGTCATGACTCCTTCGTGCTTTGTTTTATTTGCAATTTAGAAGTCACTAAAGGCTGCGGGTTGGAGGCCAGAGCAAGTGCCAGGTGCCTCGCTCAATTCGTTTTTTAAAGAGAAAAAATTAGAATAATTAAATAGCAAGTTGAGGAAGTTATTAGGAAGAGAGGCATTGCCCAAAACTTTGGGCCCCAAAAATAAACTGATAAGCTATGTGACAGAACAAACAAGAAAACTAGCACCACATGTATGCACAGTAATGAAAAAGAACTTGCTGAAGCATGAAGTCTAACAAACATCTTGTTCAGCAATGAAGAAATAAAAGCAGATAAGGCCACAAGAGGAAAAAAGATTTCTTTTTTTCTGCCTTTCATCTTTCTTCAACTGGAGAGAAGCATGGGAAGGAGTCCATGCTAGGACCTGATCTGAAAAGAACAACCATCAGTGGAAAGACACAAGATCCATCAGTAGCGATAGAATTCAGGACACTGCCTTAGCTCAGGGAAAGCATTTGGGGAAGTATCACTGTGTGCTCACCCTGTTCTTATGCTTGCCCTGAGCATCTGCTATTGGTCACCATGAGGGCTGGAGACAAGGATAGCAGGACTTCTGGTCCGACTCAGTGCAGCCTCTCTACAGCCCAGGTTTGCACCATCCTCCAGGCAGGATTTGCAGTAGACCTGGTCTGACTTTACACCAGTGCAGAGGGTGGCAGCATGTGACCCGTGTTCTTAGTATCTCCAGATGAACGTCATTAAGGGATTTGTTTCATTGCAGGCGATTATAAACAAGCTGTGGTTTGGCTACGACTTGGAACATGCCATTTCAGCTCCCATCATGCATACTGATGGTGTCTATATCCTGTTTGAGGATCATTTCAGTGAGGTGAGTGGCCTCGCTTGGCTCTTACTGCTTTCTCCTTTTGGTGAGAAGGAAATTGCTTCTGTAACTCTCCTGAATAAGCTGTATTTTGCTTCTAGCTAACCTCCTTCTTGCTTAAATCTCACTTCTTAGCCTGACCCCACATACACGTCCTTCATTTTCACACCTGGCAATGCTAAGACCTCAGGCCCCTGCCCCATTCACTCCATTTCCTCTTCTCTCCCCCCTACAGGAGGTTAGGCACGGCCTGCTGGGAAGAGGGCATAAAGAAAAGAAACCTACATTTGCAATGAATGTTGTGCAGGGAGTTTCCAAGGAAGGAAAATGCATCTCTGCTTATTCTGATAAAAGGAAGCTGGGGAAGTCTGCTGGATATTAGCACGAAATGCCACCACAGCACCAGAGGAGACAACTACATTCAGAACATGCTTTGGCTTGGACATGCCAATGTTGCCTGTTCCCATCAGGATGCCACCTAGAGTATGGACAAAACTTGTGAAGTCACCCTCAGGCAATGAAAGGACAGGTCAGCCATCCGTGTTTAGAGCTATACCCCTCATTACCTATGTGATATATGGAAAAAACATATTTCTTGAGCACATCAGCTATTCAGGATAAGAGAATACAAAGTGGGAAAGGAAAGCTGGTCCACAACCCACCGTGAAACAACCCAGCTGTGTCTTCCATTCTTGCTGGAGAGTCTCAGCTAAGAGCAGAATTGGTTCCATTCTGTGGCTGTTGCCACAATAAGCCTATTATTACTGGGGCTCAGCAATGTGAAATAAGTATTTTGGTTATGAGGATTACAAGGACCTTTCTGGTCAGGATTTTAAAATCTTAAGCATCCAGGCTTAGAGGGTGGGTTTGAAAAGGGAAGGGAGCAAAACTCTACATCCCACATCCCCCCCCCCGCCTTGTTCTTCCCATCCAAAGAAGCCCTACTTCTCCCAAAGGTGGCAGATGAAAGCAGTGCACCATAGCACGAGTCTGCTGCCCTACTGCTCTCTGCCTTGGGGATGCAGAGGACCCCGCAAGCTCAGAGTAACTGCACTGAAGCTTCCTTTAACCCTGTACACGGGCGACTTTGAGAATAAGCCTCCCATGGAGCGATGTGAATTCCCTGTTCCTGGGATGGAGAGGCTTCAGCTTAGCTCCCCAGGTGCCCCTCTCCCTGTGGCGAGAGGAGTCCCAATCTGTGCCAGTTCTCCCTCCTCAATGCTGGCAGAAGATAAGTCATTTGGGAAGGCAGGTGAGGATTGCAGTGGAAGACATGTTGGTTTTGGAAGCTTTGTAACTTTCTTCAAAAGGCAAAGGATCAGAAGGCTTCATTTGAAGCCGTGAGCTCAGCCTGGCCACGGAAACACCAGGACTGCAGAGAAGTGATTCAGCACTCTCAGGCGTTAGCAGAATACTTTCCTCCCATAGCCCAAGGACATGCTCCAACTCCCTGTTTACCAGAATTCATCTCTAGTGGTTCCTTAAGATCACAAGGAGGAAGCTGTAGGACTACTTAAGAACTATCAGAGAGAAAAAAAACTTCTGGAGGAGAGACCTGAACTCATGCACCTGGACACAAAAGGTCGTTTGTAGTTACGCCATAACCTTGCCCTGTTCAAAACAGCCAAGAGAATCAAACATTTAAGAAAAAAAAACCAAAACCCAACCCAAACAACAAACCCTGCAAAGCTCTTCTTAAATACCCAAGGGCAAGTTCCCATGATCCCCAACAACTCCATTTTGTGAAAGTTTTTGGGCCGCACTTCCCTTATAGGCACAGACAGTATCGGCTGCTTCTGAAAGCGAAGCCAAATCAGAGCAAGGCACTGTCAGAGCCCTCCCCTTCCCACGTTAGTTCAGAGTGCACACAGCCCATGGCACGCCTAGTACACAAACAAATAAAATCCCTCTGTAAACACCGTAACAAGTATTTGAGCTCACACACAAAACCAAACCAAAACAAGGCCATCCACACACCCCCTTGCAAACAAGGCCAGATAAGTTTTAAGTCTTCTTACCCATGAAGTCTGTCCAATAAAGCCATCAGCTTGTTAAAAATCTCAGCCTTCACTTGCATTTTAATGATGGTCTGAGTGAAGCTGACTAGAGCCAGACATANGGTTAGACTGGGTTTTTTTGGTAGTCATACTCAATCTACATCATTTGCTGGAGTTTTCTACTTTCATTACCTCCCGTACCTCAGCTACCAGTTCCCGGGTGCATGGGTTCTAGTGTCAGAAGTAACACCCCCAACTGGAGAGTTGTCACAGGGTAAGCACTTCTGGGCACCAGACGCCATCTGCGGCTCACATTTCAGGACCAGATGGACTAACTAGACTGGATGCTGGCTTTAGCAACAGCTGTAGTTATTTCTAGTGAGCCCACCTGAGCTTTCAAAAGCACCCGAGACTGACACTGGCTGGAAACAGGGAGAGCAGACCTTGCTTCCCTGTTAAACTGCAGGGCAGCCTTCAGCAGTGCCCTGGGCCATGCTCCATCATGTGCCGGTATCAGTAAAACCAAGTCACCAAGCCTCAACTTACCTTCGCTTCTGACATACCTTAGGGTAAAGCACACCTCAGTAATCCCCTCTATCACCTTTCCAGCGCAGTAGTATCACAGCTACTTCCCACCACGAAGACACGGGAGTATTATCTGTAGTCCAGCACTCACTGCAATTTAGCTACTTTGCTACTAACATTGAAACTGAGCCAATTAAGCAGTTTTAAAACCCATCACAGCTTTAATTTGCAAGACAGAAAGGAATGCGAGTGCAGATCTCTCACTGTGGGAGAGACTTCCAATCCTGTAGCCTCACTAGCAAAACATCTGGTGAAGCGGCAGGGTTGTACCTCCCTTAGCTCCTCCGCTCTTGCCCTGCCACCTCCTCGCCACTGCTGAAATTTGCTTGTGTCAAGAGCCTCCCAGTTTGGTCCCTCCCCATTCATGCTCAGGCCAACAAGAGAGCATTATTTTTTTTGTACTTAGTCAACTTACATGGACTTTTAAAGCATCATTGTACAGAGGCTGCTCTATTTTCTAATGAAATCTTTAAATTATATTTTTAATAAAGTGTTTTTAAACCTGTCTGGGAATTTCTCCTCTGAAACTGTTGCCTAGCCTAACACACAAGCAGTTGTTTGAGAGAGGACTTTCATGCAGGTGTTTCCAGCAGTAACAGTTGTTCATTCTGGAGATTTAATATGCCACGGGGAAGCTGAAGAACTGCGTGGACAACTGCACGTGGCACTTGTCCCTCACAGCTTGGTTTTGGCACTTCGCTGTAGACCTCACAGAGGATGGACAAACGAAAATTGTGGTAACATTAAGACTGAATAATGGGGGAAAGAGGTGAACTCCCCCGTTCATGATCTGGATTGCTTTTTAACAGTACAGCTCCCCTTCAAACCAGCTGGAATCAGTCATGGCAACATGTCCTGTTCTCCATACACTGCATTGTGTCTGCCAGCTTACGCTAAAACATCACATCCCTGCTCAGAAGCAGAGGTGGGAGGGAGCTGCATTCAAAGGAAATGTCTTTTCTTGTGGCTGAAACGCTCAGACAAGCTGAACGCCTGCAGGGTACAGTTTACAGCGCAAACCCTTGACTGACATTTGCCTGTTGATAGGCAGACAGCCTCCATGTGGTGTGAGTGCTATCAAAGCAGGGGGCAGGGTGTCTGCCCTACGCACAGATGTGTCCAAATGAGATGCGGATAATTACAGCATACAGAAGTATCCATAGTTTGTTTTGGGTTTGTTGTTTTTTTTTTTTTTT